>OU426987.1:157478698-158078698 GCA_911387755.1 Chrysotoxum bicinctum
CTATTGTTTCGTTAGCTGTGTGGCAAGTGGCACCGTCCTGTTTAAACCACATATCGTCCACATCCATATCTTCCAATTCGGGCCATACAAATTTCGTTATCATCTCACCATAGCGAACACCATTTACAGTAATTGCCTGACAGGCCGCATTTTGGAAAAAATACGGCCCGCCGATGTCGCCACCCCAAAAACCGCACCAAACAGTCACTCTTTGTGGGTGCATTTGTTTTTCGACAGTCACTCTTGGATTATCTTATTGACGAATCCACTGAGGTGAAAACGTGCCTCATCACTGAAGATGATTTTCTTCGAAAATTGATTATCCACTGTTGCCATTTCTTGCCACCATTCTGACCATTAACGACGCTTGAAATGGTCAAGAGGCTTTAGTTCTTGAGTCAATTGCACCTTGTAAGCGTGTAAATGCAAGTCTTTATGCATAATGTTCCTCAACAACGAGTGTGAGAGGTGCAATTATTGGGCACGACGACGAGTTGAGGTGGACGGGTCTTCAGCCACACTATCGCGAACAGCGGCAATATTTTCTGCAGTAAGAGCTGAACGAGCATGCACTGGTGTTTTCACATCTCCTACAGACCCAGTTTGCTCAAATTTTTGCACGATTTTTCCGATTGTACGCACATTTGGACGATTAAACTGACCGAAAAAATCACGAAGTGCACGATATGCATTTTGATTTTCGCCCATTTTCATAATAAGCCTGAATAACTTTAACGCGTTGCTCGATTGTGTAAATTTCCATGGTTCAAATTGAGTTAGTCTGAAATTGAGAAATGTCAAATAAAATACAGAAAAAAACTTGACGTTTAGGTGTGGTTCACATTCAACATCGGCCCTTAAAATTTAACCATCCTTTAAAAATCACATTTCATTGCTTCTCTGCTTCCTCTTCTTATGAAATATTATTTCGTAAGCAATTGTAGCATTTTTGAGTACTGGGTACCCGTAACACGGCATTGTCGGGTACCCGCCAGTTGACATATCCCGGGTACCCGCAAATTTGGGTAATACCCGCATTACTCGGGTACCCGGGTACCCGGATTTTTGATGAAATGGGTATTACCCGGGTAAAATCAAGAGCCCTAATATAAAACATGGATTTAATGAGATAATAATGTTCAAATGCATAAAATTGCCGTCTGGTTTCCGGAAAAGTATGAATTTATGCAAATAAACCTTAAAAAATCGTTTTTTTATTAAATAAATTTTTTATATAAGAAATTTCTCTAAAATTTTTCAAGAAAAAAATGTCGGATGCGAATTTTAAGCATTAAATAATATTGGTTTTAGGAAATAATTTCAAAAAATAATCGTTCATAGGTTTTGAAGATATTGATTTAAAAAATTTTTTTTTTTTTTTTTAAAACCCAATAAATATTTTTTCGAATATTTTTATATACAATATTATTCTAAACTTAAGGGGACTCCTGCTAAAAATTTTGGGTTAAAATCCTCAGAGCCGTTAATGAGAAAGTCGAAAATAAAAAAAAACGGGTCTATGGCAAAATTTTTTTTGACCAAAATGTAGTCCATCTCCATAATATCACACTTAATTTTTACTTGCGATATAGGTACTATAGGGCAAGTTCTGCATTTGGAAAAAAAATCGAACTCGAGATTTTGATCAAAGTTGACATTACGATGATAGCGAAGACGAATAAAGTGGGTCCGGCAATTCCGTCTGTCTGTCTGTCTGTCTGTCTGTCTGTATGTCTGTACCTCGATCTAGAGCCTAAGCCACTGAACCTATTTTCTTCAAACTCGGTAATTATGGGTCTTCGGTGATTCCCTAGAGGGGAAATTGAAATTTTTTTTTTAGCTCTAAAACTAACGGTACCCCCCATACACCCGTAATGCAAAATCTTATTTATCTCAAAAACGGCTCTAACGATTTTGATAAAAAAAATTAGGTGTGATATTATGGACATGAACTACGTTTTGGTAAAAAAAAATTTGGGGCAAAATGTTATTAACGGTACCTGTCATAGAACCGTTTTTTTGACTTTCGACTTTCTCATTAACGGCTCTAACGATTTTAACCAAAAATTTTCAGCAGGAGTCCCCCTAAGTTTAAAATAATATTGTATATAAAAATATTCGAAAAATTATTTGTTGGGTTTTTTTGAAAAAAAATTTTTTTTTGAAAAATCAATATCTTCAAAACCTATGAACGAATATTTTTTGAAATTATTTACTAAAATCAATATTATTAAATACTTAAAATTCACATCCCACATTTCACATTTCAAGAAAGAAACATTTTTAAGAAATTTCTTATATAAAAAATTTATTTATTTAATAATAAAACGATTTTTTAAAGTTTGTTTGCATAAATTCATATTTTTCTAGAAATCAGATGGCAATTTCATTTTAAATTTATGTTTTATATTTATAAAATGTATCTTAAATTCCAAAGTACTTTTACATAAGAGCAAGTTCGTGCGATCCAGTCGTGCATTTTATTTTTATCAAAATCGTTAGAGCTGTTTTCGAGATAAATAAGATTTTGCATTACGGGTGTATGGGGGTACCCTTAGTTTTAGAGCTAAAAAAAAAATTTCAGTTTCTCCTCTAGGGAATCACCGAAGACCCTTAACTACCGAGATTGAAAGAAATAGGTCCAAGGGTTTAGGCTGTAGTGAGAGGTACAGACATACAGACACACTGAAACATGTTTTTTGTGTACTAAATTTTCCTTAAAATTTTTATAAAAAAAATTGATATGCAAATTGTTAGTATTTAATAGAATACATTTTAAAACGTAATTTAAAAATTTAATCGTGTATCGGTTTTCAAGATATTGAATTTTCAAAAAAAAAATTGTATTATTTTTTTAAAAATCCAAAAACTATTTTTTCGAAAAAATGTTTAGTTTATATTTTTTCAAATGCAAAGCAGCTCCTGCATAAAAATTTTGGTTAAAATCGTTAGAGTCGTTGAAAATCAAAAAAACCGTTCTATGACAGGTACCCCTAATAACATTTCCCCCCAAATTTTTTTTTCATCAAAATATAGTCCATGTTCATAATATCACACTTAATTTTTTTTATCAAAATCGTTAGAGCCGTTTTCGAGATAAATAAGATTTTGCATTACGGGCGTATGGGGGGTACCGTTAGTTTTGGAGCTAAAAAAAAATTTCAATTTCTCCTCTAGGGAATCACCGAAGACCCTTAACTACCAAGTTTGAAGAAAATACCTCCGGTAGTTTAGGCTGTAGTTCGTGGTACAGACATACAGACATACAGACAGACAGACGGAATTGTCGGACCCACTTTTTTCGTCTTCGCTATCATCGTAATGTCAACTTTGATCAAAATCTCGAGTTCGATTTTTTTTTCCAAATGCAGAACTTGCCCTATTATACCTATATCGGCGGTCGTATGCGCCTTAGGCGCTCATATTTCGACCGATGCGATAGTTACAGGAATACATGTCCAAGAATACATGTGTTTCGAGGGAAAGCGTTAAGTACATCTGTATAGGGCTACTTTAATTTATTTTAATACTTATACTTACTTTAATATTTAAGTACAAGTGAAAGGAACAAATTGTGACAAACAGTGGCTTGGTTTGAGTATATCCAAAGTCACAAACTACATAATAGAGAGAATAAAGTTGATTTAATTTGAATTTAATTGTTATTATTATATAAACGTATTATTTCTTAACAAAAATGTTAAATTTAGCAGAGAAATGTAGCAAGTACTGTCCCTATACTTAAGATGTCGCCACAATCTTTCGTCTTCTTGGTAGTACCTTTGTATATAAAATTAGTACTATCTTTGTATATATAACCTCCTATAGTATGTATTATCAGGGCGGCGAACCCCACAGGCGGATCACTAGTGTGAAGCAGATACGTGGGAGAGTTATGATCCCCTCGACATCGAGATCATAACAGCGCCGAAGAAAAGGAAGAAGAAGAAGTATGTATTATCAGGGAGCGTGATTTTGTATTGCTAACGCTAGCCTGGTGGTGGCGCAGAAATTAGCGCACGCTAATTTATATACAAAGATACAAGTAAAAAAAACTTTACAAACAAAATAGTTTTGTATTTGCCAACTGTGAAGTGAAAGATGGCGGTGGTTTTTCATTTCACTTAGAGTAATTTCGAAATTATGAAATTGAGTGAAATGTAGGACACTGAAAACAAATTCACTCGATTTGGAAATTCGTTTTCATTTCGATTTCACTCTATTTTTGGAACCTGACTGGTACAGATTTTGAGCTGAAAACGCAAGTAGAAGCTTAGAACTGAAAAACGAAGATGATTTTCATAGTTTATCAATATATAATTTTGGACACAAATTCCTTTCAGTAATGTTTGAGCATGGACGATTATTGTTTAAGGTTGCTCTAAATAAAAACGACACAACAATTAAAAATGCGCTACCAATGGCATATACCTTTCATATATTTTGAGCTATGGTGAAAGTCATATTAACATCATATTTTATTATCTACGGATCTGGATCGAATAATTTTTTAGCACCTGATACAAGTATAAGAATAATATGGGCTCCTTCTAGGGATGCATATTTTTCATCGATTTTTTGTTATAAGATGCATCGAAAAAACCGATGTATCGAATGCCTCCGATGTATAGGTAAACATCGATGTTTTTATACGATACATCGAATAAAATCTTCTGAGTAGCATCTTAAACATTTTCATTTAGTGGTGCACAAAATTTCATCTGTTAATTTTGAAAATTAATTCAATCTACATATATTTGAGATGAGAAGTGAATATAATTTTAATAAATAAACTTTCAGGTTTCAATGTAAGGAAAGCCGGGGCTTAACGGGCGGCTTAAGGATTATTGTTAAGCAAATACAAAAATTGTAATATTGTTCAGAAGAAGGAAATATTTTTCTTTCGTTCTAACGTGAACTATACTTTGTTCAATTTATATTTGCAGCACAGGCCTTATGGGAGAGCTTTTTTAGAAACACTGGTGCATGCTGCTGTTTGCACGGCACATTAACTTAAATAAGAAACGGAATCACTAAGTACCATTTAAATTGTTTGTGTAATCTTTTTTGAGCTCACGTACATCCCACCACCACCTATCTGCTCCCCGGATAGAAAGAAAAGGAGACTGATAGTGATTTCGAATTTGCAACCAACCCTTTTTGACATTAGCCGCGTTTTATTATCGCCAAAGATCCGTATAGATTAGCCCTCGAAAATAAAACGATACGGATCATAGTGACATTTGTGTTAATGCTCATCTCCCTCTTACTTATGATTGTTGATTTTCAAATGTCAAACTGTAGTTTACACTACCTTACCATAAAAAGCCATCTAGTCGCCAGAAAAAGAACTAATTTCTGGATCTTTAAAATAGATCCAGATAGAGAACAGGATCCCAAATTGTTTTTGAAATATGTACATGTTAAAAGTTAATCCAGATCCGGATCCACATACATAGATCCGTAGACAATAGGTGCGTTTTATTATTCACAAATCTATCTGGATCCGGATCTGGATCTTCCCTTGAAAATAAAACGATACGGATCTTAGTGACAGCAGTGTTATAAGTCCGTCTCTTTTTATCCTTGGGTTTGTAAATTTTCAATTATTTCTTGTCTTTTTTCTTTACACTATAGCTTACACTACCTTACCATAAAAAGCCAAAGTGGGTCTGGCAATTCTATCTGTCTGTCTGTCTGTTCTTCAAACTTGGTAGATATGGGTTTTAATTTTTTACCCCCGGATGTTTTTTGTTTTGATTTTTTAAGACCAAAAATAACGGTACCTGCCATACGATTTTTTTTCGAAATTTTATGAATATTTTTTTTTCTCAAAAACTGTCCCAACGATTTTTTTTTTTTTAATTCAAAAAATTTAATTTAGTTAAACCTAGGTAATGAATGAATGGCCCTTGGGGCCATTTTTTTTTGTTCTTGATTTTCTCAAAAACGGTACCCCCGATTTTGATAATTTTTTTTATGCTAAATCTCCCCAGCAGTTTGAATATTATTGTGTATTCAAATTTTCCAAAAAAATTTTGTTGGATTTTTAAGAAAACTTTCATTTTTTTTTTTGAAAACACAATATTTCGAAAACTCATGCTCGATTTTTTCAAAACTTAATAAATAAAAGTTTGAAAAAGTAATCTACAAGATATGAGAAAAATAAATCCATTTTACCTAAAAATAACGGTACCCTCCATACAAATGTTAAAAAATGGTTTTCGAAAATCGTATTTTTCTCGAAAACGGTTCCGAGAATTTCGCTTAAATTTTTTACTTTCTATTATTTTTTAATATCTGTAATTTAATAATAAAAATTTGAAAACAAGATATTACTAACTGTACCTAAATAGAATGATTTTTAAAAATTTTGAATTTCTCATTATCAGCATAACGGATTTTAATGAAATTTCGTAGAGAGAAGCTTCTAAAAAGTTTAAAAAACATTGCATTTCAAAACTTCAAGAAAAATATTTTTTTAAATTTTGAAAAAAAAAATCAATTTTTTGTTTTTTTTTTGAAAACTCAATATCTCGAAAACGGCTCAATACTTTTTTTGTAAATTTAATTTTTATTCATACAATAATAAAAACTTCAAATTGGCTTACCTACCAACATTTTTTCTTAAAAATGTTTAAAAATTTTCTTATATAAAACCTTATTTTTTAAGAAACCACTACAAAGACTTATAATTTTTGTTCTTGTATAAATCTATATGTGCTTGAATCACATGACATCCTATTCTTACCTTTAACTACTAAACAAGTTTTTTTAGTCATTTAAAAAATAAATTTTATTCTTATGAACAGTTTCTCTAATAATATTCATTTTTGAAATTCTTAGTCTTTTACATAGGAGCAAGTTCGTGCGACCCAGTCGTGAATTTTATTTTTCTTCATAACGGCTGTATGGCAGATATCGTTAGTTTTGATTTCTCCTCAACGAAGATCCTCAAGTACCAAATCACGCATTTTATCTTGTGTAGTTTAAGGTAATTAATATCTGTATTGTTTCCAACATCGAAAAGGAACGTTTTTAAAAGTATGCTGGTTCTTATGTTTAAAAATAAGACAACAATGGAAATTCATTTCATCAGATCGTATGCTGCATAGACTGGAAAACCAGTTAGAACAGTCATTATAAGGTCTTCCTTTCAGCCCTAGTGAGTCCCCCCTTACTTGAAATATTAAACCAATGGAGCAAAAATTTTAAACAACCTAGTGTTAAGTTATAAGTACGGTACTACTTAACAATTTGCTAACTGTAAAGTGGCTTACTAACTCAATTGAAAGCTCAAATGACCTCAACTTCAAAGTGCGTTCCACCCAGATACGACAGTGGGCTCATCAGTTAGATGCTGTAGTACCCTTCTAAGACGTAATTATTGACCGATGTTTACCGACTCTTATAAAACTTACAGCATTAAAAGACTGTGAATTTTATTTTTCTAGGGGAATTTGACTAAATTCAGATATTTATTTTTTTTTTACAAAACTAAATTGCTAGTTTTACAAATTTTTCAAAATTTTTAACAAAGGTTTATATTAAGATTTTAAACAATTTCATGGAAAAATTAAATTGACATGAATGTGCAAACAGTCTACTTATGCTACCGTTAATTAATTTTACATTCGTAATGAGGTGACCAAACCTGACAAGCGTATTCTAGAATGGGTCGAACAAAAGCTATAAGAAGCTGCTTTGTCACGAAAGGGTCGGAAAATTGTTATAAAAAAATATAAATAAAATAAAAAGGATAGGGCCTAAATGAGTACCCTGTGGAATTCCTGAATTGATTTTAAACTTATTTGATTCGCAACCGTTAAATAACACCGAATAAGATCTTTGGAATAAATAAGATTGAAGCCATTTTACAAAATTTTCGATAAAACCTAATATTCTTAATTTAAAAACACAATGTGACAGCTTGTCAAAAGCTTTACTGAAATCAGTAAATCCACAATCTACTTGTTTACTGTTTTAAATGAATCAATACAATTTTCAGCTAATTCTATTAGAAAAGTAACAGTAGAACGACCTTTTATAAAACCATGCTGATTAGGAACAATAAATGATTTAACATAAAAACATAAAGCTTCACAAATAATAGCCTCAAAAAAGTTTAGGAATCACAGATAATCTGGCAATAGGCCTGTAGTTTTTCACTTCGTGTTTTTTCCCTTTTTTATGTAGAGGGAATGAACGAACTTTTCCAAATAGATGGGAATGAACATGAAGACATTGAAAAATTAAAAAGAATAGACAAAGGTAATGACAAGTGACGTACACAGTTTTCAAAATAGTAGAGGGTACGAGAACGAGTATACCATCAGGACCTGGTATACAGCTGTCGTCAAGGTAGATATAAGCTTTTCAATGTTGTCGATATCAATGTTAAAGTTCATATCAGTCAAGATACCTAGAATAATAATGTCCATGGTGAAATAATTCAATTGAAAGCTCAAATGACCTCAACTGAACTTTCAATTGAATTAAATTCAATCAATCCACTTAAACAGCAATAATTTTCTTATTTCATATATCTTCGTAGTTTACTAAATCTTTCTTAATTTTAATCATTTTCTAACTACATAGTATTGTACTAAGGCTATTTTTTAATTGTTCTAAGCTAAAACAATGTCAGTTTGGGCAAAAAACGAAGTAAACTTTTTTGATGGTTGTAAATTTCAAAGATATGAAAGTTAGCACGATACTAAAAAAATAAATAGCTGTTTGATGATTTTAGCTTTGATAAAATATGAGAGAAAATAAATGTACAAAATCGTCATTTTAACCAATTTCTTACTTACTTTTTAGTAGATTACTAACTCTTTCTTAATTATATGAATATGAAGTTAGCACAATAATAAATAAATAAAATAGTTATTCGATGATTTTAACTTTAATAAAATCGTTGTTTTAACCATACTAAAACAGCTGTAACATCGTACTAATTCAACTAAAATTTTGCACAAATGTCTTTAAGGCTTAAATCTCGAAAATAATTATTGCTCCTTATATTAAATTTTAACTTGCTATATTCAATAACCCTTTTGAAAGTTAATGTTCACGAGTTATGGTAAAGGTTTGATAATGAGGCTGATAATAATTTTTTTTAACGAAAAAGCGTCTAAAACCATCTTTGCCACAAGAAAAAATTGTTTGAATAAAAGAGATATTTATTAGTAAAAATATCAAATTTTATCAAAATCATTTAAACTGTCTAGGAAATATGTCGAAAAAAATGGTTGTATTGAGATACCGACGATTTTAAGCATTTTCTAGATTCTAAACATCTTTGAAAAAGATAAAATATTATACCTATATATGTATACTCGATGTGTAAAACTGTAAACATATAACGTTTTGAGTTCATATGGAAGTATAGGCAAGGATAGCAAAAATGTTTTTTTTTCTTTTTTTTTCTGGTTGTTGCCATGACGAAAACATCTAATTTTCCTAACTCTCTTACTCCCCTTATTATTATCAGAATCAATATAATGCCACCGTCTCACTTGGTTTATGCGTTACACACCAATTCAACTCAGTATTCATAGATTTGACGACATCAGCGTCGGGCAACGTCTCAACAACGATATTATATAAAAAACCTTCTCATAATATTATTCTAGATTTCATATGCAATGACACCATTTGAAATTTGAAAGGTAATATTAAAGTTAACCTTTTTGTGAGGTGAAAATAGTATATGTAACGGTCCGAGGTGTTGTCGGCAAAAGGACTCTCTACGTGAGGTTCCCTATTCTCTTCTAGAAAAGGTGCTATAACACTTAGAACATATCCTTATTCAGCACATTGGGGGAACATATAGACTAAAGAGCCTTTTAAAACCTTTCCTTCCCTCACCACCATTACAACCCACTACTTACAGGTGCAGTAGGCTGATCCTGGCAGCAGGAAGGTCAGGGTGTTCAGGTCACGAAGGCGTGGCATGCTAGCTTAAGCACATCCTAGCTCGTCGGTGGGGGGGGGGGGGGGTTCTTGCCATGGTAACGCTGAACAGTGGTTACGTATATTACATGCCGGGGTAGATATAAAAATTTAAGTTCGGGTTCAAAACCAAGGAACGCAAATTCGTCCTGATAGGATAAACCTGTATATAAAATAAAACAAAAAAAAACTTCCAAGAGAGGAGAGATCACGCTGGTATTGTCTCTCTGAGGGAAATCCCACCCACGTATCGTTAAGGATACAACCATGGCTGAAATGTCCTCGATTTTAAGTCAGCCCCTAAACTAACGACTACCTAGATCAAGTACCTATCAGCGCAAAAATCTCAACATACTCTTCTCTAAATAGTCGGCTCGACATTGTTCGGTCTTCGTATACCATACATCTCCATGGCTGCCACATCCACCGATGACTTCACTTAAATGTACTTCATGCTAAAATTCCAAAGCACTAAACAAGGAACATAAATTCCCCAAAAATGCATATTTCCATCAGAGGAAACAATAAAAGAATGAAGTTGTAACGGGTGATTTTTTAAGAGCTTGAGAACTTTTTTAAAAAAAAAAACGCATAAAATTTGCAAAATCTCATCGATTCTTTATTTGAAACGTTAGATTGGTCCATGACATTTACTTTTTGAAGATAATTTCATTTAAATGTTGACCGCGGCTGCGTCTTAGGTGGTCCATTCGGAAAGTCCAATTTTGGGTAACTTTTTCGAGCATTTCGGCCGGAATAGCCCGAATTTCTTCGGAAATGTTGTCTTCCAAAGCTGGAATAGTTGCTGGCTGAAAAATTCGACGTTGTGGCAGATCGTTCGGCTTCAGTTCTTGCACGAGCTGTATTTTATACGGTTTTACACCAAGATCTTTGCGTAAAATCTTCCATGTGGTCGAATAACACAAACCCAATTGCTGCGAACGGCGACGAATCGACATTTCACGGTCTTCAGCAACACTCTCAGAAACAGACGCAATATTCTCTTCTGTACGCACTGTACGCATTCGTGTGGTTGGTTTAATGTCCAATAAAGTAAACTGAGTGCAAAACTTGGTCACAATCGCATTAATTGTTTGCTCACTTGGTCGATTAGGTAGACCATAAATCGGACGTAAAGCGCGAAACACATTTCGAACCGAACACTGATTTTGGTAATAAAATTCAATGATTTGCAAGCGTTGCTCGTTAGTAAGTCTATTCATGATGAAATGTCAAAGCATACTGAGCATCTTTCTCTTTGACACCATGTCTGAAATCCCGCGTGATCTGTCAAATACTAATGCATGAAAATCCTAACCTCAAAAAAATCACCCGTTAATTTTAAAAACAATATCCATCCAGATAACTTTTATTCAAAAAAAAATATAAAAAAACCTAACTTATCCTAACACAAGATCAAGGTTCTTTTTTTTTAATTCAAAGGGAGCACATACTATCAAGTGCAGAAAAGTATCTACCTAAAAATGATAATTAAAAAAAAATATCAAAAGAAAAAAAAACTTAACCAATAACGAAAGTAATTAGGTATACAAAACTAATAATATCGAGATTTTTTTTATATTCTTGTTTTTTTTTTCAAATAATTATTTTGTTTTCATTAAATCATATGTTTTCTTTAATTTTAAATAGATTTTCTTTTATAAAAAAAAACATTTCCTAATCCGATTCATTATTTAAAGGTACAAATTATAATTTCTTTCACAACATACTGTAACAAATTGAAATTGATTTCTCGCTTCTTTTTTTTTTTTAATATACATAAATGTATACCTACTCGTATGTAGGTATGCATTGGTAGTTCGATAACCTTTATATTGAATATTGGCAAAGAGGGAAAAAATATATGTATTATGATCAAAAGGATATTGGAAAATCTAGTATACTTTTAGGCTAAATGAATATTTCAAATTACATTTTCTTTTGCTCGCTTTATAAGGCTTTTGAAAATAATTAAAATTTAAGGATGAACTCGCTAGTAAACTCCTAAACAATTCCTAGTTCACCACAGTCGATTTTATATATATCTATATACAGTATTTATCGCTTATAAGAAACACGCTTATAAGAAACCTCGCTTACAAGAAACTTGAACAAAAGCACCGTGTACTTTCCCATATATTTTAATGTTGAATTGTGTGTTTATAAGAAACACGCTTATAAGAAAAACACTGATAAAAGAAACATTTCTTCAACCACGAGCTTTCTTTTTTCAATGTAAAGTTGGTTGGATTTAAGAAACTTTCAAAAAAATCACGAAACTCAAAAAACTTGAACAGACCTTTGAGAAAAATTCAAAGCAACCTAGGTATGCAAATGTCATTTCAATTCGACATTTGAAGAGAATTTTAGTTCAGTGTTCAGTGTTATTTATACAAATTAGTTTTTTTGGCCTTTAGTCCACAAAAATTGGCGTTTCGTCAACTGATGAGTCCATGTGAGATCGCCGGGACGAAACGCCAATTTTTGTGGACTAAAGGGCAAAAAAGCTAATTTGAATCAATAATTCAACAAGTCCATTAATAGTGCTAAGTCTTCTACTTGGCTGATTTATTTCAGTAGTATATAGAATTCGTATTATAAAAACGTTCATATAAATTCTTTATAGCTATACAAATTTCTTTAAAATTAAAAGAAATGTACTGACAATTTTAAATATTTAATAATATTAAAATATTAAGGATAAAAATGTTTTGTATACAATATTATTTTAAAATATATGAAAATTTTGATCGAAATCGGTAGACTCAGAAATGAGAAAGTAGAAAATCAAAATAAGGATCTATGACAGGTACCGTCTTTTTTTTTTACAAAAATGCGGACTGCATCTGAACATGATTTTTTTTTATAAAAACCATTAGAGCCGTCTTCGAAATAAATATGATATTTCATAATGGTAGGAAACGAGCAAAAAAAAAAACATTTCAATTTCTCATTTAGGCTGCAGGTACACACCTGCAGACAGACGGAATCTCTACTTTTTCGTGTTGTAATATCAATTGATAAAAATCTTGAGTTCTAATTTTTCAAAAACCAAGTATAGAGTCATTTTAAAATCTACTTCGATTTTTCTCAATTTACTTCACTTTTTTCTCCAAATCTACTTCGACTTTTTTTCCGGAAGTGGTAACGCTGCTGGGTATATTTGTATAAGAAACTTGTTTCTTATATCCGTATAAGAAACTTGTTTCTCATATCCGTTCTATGGATATAAGAAACACTCGGTTATAAGAAACAAATCTTGTGCAATTTTTGAGTTTCTTATAAGCGTTATGTACTGTATATTTAATTTCTCTAGAGGTTTATCAACATCTGGTCGAGATGTGCAAGCATATTACCAGGCTTGGATTACGTTTCGTTTTGTAGGTATATTTTTTTTTTTATAGTATTGTTTTTGTTTTTTTGTTTTTGTTATAATGTTCAAATGTTTAATATATATATTTGTTTTCCTTAAAGAAACTTACCAAGTGTTTATTATTCCTGTGAGGAGGTGCACCACTTCATACGCCGATTCTTCTTTGTACCATTCGTACATTTGGCTGTAAGGAATATATCGCACCCTCAGTGCAAAAGAGCGTTAACTCAAAAAATGCCACTTCGAGAAAACGCAACCGCAAAATACTGACTTTAAACTTTTGCTAATAACTTATAAATAAACATCATTTTCCATAATAATGAAACTCTATTACAAGAAAAAATAAGTATTTGTTTCTGTTTTTTAATAAAAAAAATTTATTATTGGTTTAAATAATATAAATAATTAAGGTTTTTGAGATAGTTCAAAAAAGCTATTCAAAATTTTAGTGCAAAAGAGCTTTAAGTCAAAATGACTCTTATTGAATTCATAGTATTTTCTAGTGCAATACAGCTACAACTGTTATCTGTATCTGTTTTGCATTGGAACCAAGAATATTTTGAGGTGATGATTTTGAAATGTCTCTGTTTTGCATAATTTTTTTTTGTCATAATGAGAAAATCAGTTTGGTGTATGGGACTATTTGGGGTTATCTCTCTCTTGCATTGAAATTATTAAAGTTTTCAAATAGAAAAAAGGTGAACATTTTGTGTTAGCTCTGTTTTGTATTGGAAATTAAGAAACATTTAACATGTCATTTAATAAAAAATTGTTATAAATAGTCATTATCTTCGTATTTTTTTGTTCACCAAAATGACATACACCTCAAAAGAAAGGTAATTTGAATTGCAATATTTCCTCATCATTAACTCGAAAATGACATTTTTTGACTTGACGCTCTTTTGCACTGAGGGTGCGATATGTACATATATACAAACAGTTGAACAAAAAAAAATCACTGTACCCCTTTTTTTCAACGCGAATCAATTTAAAATTATTACACTTTTTTCTTGGAAATTCAGTTTTAAGATTTAGTTTTTTTTTTTTTTTATTTTATTATTTTTTTAGATAACATTAAGTGACATGGTGAACACGGAAGGATAGAGGGGAATATACTTATACTATACAACACTATTTTAAGGGTGGCATAAGGTTACAATCAAAGATGATGATGATGTATTGTGGAGGGGAAAACTTGTGGTGGTGAAAACTTGTAGCTTGGACTGTATAAGATCGTCTCTCTCGTAGAATCGTCCAAATTGATGATGTGTTTTATTACGGCTGTTGGTTTGCGATCGCTTGGGCACTGTTTGGGTACAGTCTACACTAGGTTTCAGTCTAGGTCTAGGTCTTTTGTCCAATTTCTCCCAGTGATGTTGACGGATGCTGGGTATGACTGGTGGAATTTTGGGGTGCTCTTGTGGGCATTTGGCGTAGGTGATGTCGGCGCACTTGAGTGAGGGGTGCTTCTTTTGGGGTTTATTTTTTTTGAACTGGTCTATTATGGCTGTGAATTTTTGGTTTTTTTTCTTTTTGTTCACGTTTTTTTTTTCTTCTTCTTCTTCTTCTTCTTCTTCTTCTTCTTCCTTTGTTTCGGCGCTGTTATGATCTCGATGTCGAGGGGATCATAACTCTCCCACGTATCTGCTTCACACTAGTGATCCGCCTGTGGGGTTCGCCGGGTTGACCTCAGAAATCGGCGGCAAGCCTCCCGGTTTTGTATTGTTCCATTTCTGAGGCCAACTGAATGCTGGTGTTTTTGCATTTGTTTGTACCAGGAGTGTTTAGGCCTACCTTTCTTTTTATTCCGAATTGGAACGTTGTATGATATTGCCTTTTTGACGGGGTTCTCAGGATCTCTCCTTTGAACATGGCAATACCAACTGAGTCGGTCGTGTTCAATTTTTTGGGAAATGGTATTCTTAACATGAAGGCTTCCTCGGATCTTCGTACTTCTAATTCGATCAAGCTTTGTAACTCCTGCTGTCATACGAAGCATCTTCATCTCAGCTGCCGTTAGCTTACTCTCATACTTTTTGTACATTGTCCAACATTGTGAACCGTATGTGAGTGCTGGACGCACAACTGAAGTGTAGAGCTATCCTTTCGGTCACAGAAGATAGCAGAATTTTCCCGCCACTTCATCCACCCTACGCTTACGCGATGATTGATATCGTCATCACAAGTAGCTTCGTTATTTATCATAGACCCCAGATATTTAAACTTTTCACACTTGGGAAGCACTACTCCATTCAAATAAATGTCTGGAATAGGCCTGTGTGGATCAGAAAATGGGCAGCATAGGTATTCTGTCTTTTTCGCGCTTATGCGGTACCCACTTCCTTCTAGAACATCCACCCATACGTCAAGTGCTCGTTGTAGGGATATCGGGTCTTCACTTATGATGGCTCCATCGTCAGCAAAGAATAACTGATGTACTTTTGGATCCGTCACTTTGCTTTCAAGCAGGTAATCAAGAACTGTAATAAAGAGCAGGGGACTCAAGACACTTCCCTGGTGTACCACCTACTGTGATTTCGAATTCTTCGGTGACTCCAGCTGCGCATCTTACTTTAGTAACTGCTCCATCATACATGTCCATAATTATCCGCACATAGGTTTCTGGAACTCCTCGTTGCCTGAGGGCCACCCATATTAGATCTCGTGGTTGCCGATCGAATGCTTTTTCAAAATCAACCAATACGACATGCAAATCCTCCAAAGAATCCCGATGTTTTTCCATAATTATTCTTATACTCTGGATTGCATCCGTGGTTGACTTACCCCCGACAAACCCGCACTGGTCATCAGATAGCCTAATTATTTTTCGCAGTCGGCTACGTTTTTTTTTCTATGATTAGGGATTTGTTGCTGAGTACCCCTGTTTTTGGTGGTTTTTAATTTAGATTTAGGATGCTGCAACCTTTTTTTCAGACACGTTAATTTCGTTTTTAGTTTCGTTTTACTCAATTTAGCTAAATTAGTTTTTTTGTCTTCTCCTAGAGGTACACGCACACGATGGTTTAAATTTTTTTTTTAGCGATTTTTTTACATTGTCTTTTTTTTTATTTTTACAAGAACAAAACGCGATAGCAAGTTTTTTTTTTTTATACAAAAAAACTGTTCGACCGAAGGAACCGACCCAGGCAAAAACTTCGACACCACCAGAGAGCCGTCGTTGGGCAGCCACCCCTTTTATAGCCTGGTGGCAACCCTCACTGCAGACATTTCGTGCGCGAGAGCGTCTTTAAACATGGCGACGGAAACAATTCCGGAAGGCTTTGTTCCTGGCCGTATTTTTGACCGAAAAATTAAACTTTTTATCTTAAAAATCGTTTTAATTTTTTTTTATAAATATATGTGAAAAAATTCAAATTTTCTGGTCAAAATCGGCCCTGAAACTCATCCCGGAAGCACTTCCATGACAGAATACAATGATGTTTCTTATATGTATGGGTTCTCTCTTAATCGAAATTTTTTGTCAATACATATTTTTTTAAATTATCTCATTATTGCTCTCTTTTAAAATCCGCATCGAGCAAATGGATGATTTCAGCCAATTGATGGCATAGATGATAGATCGCTCTCTACTCCGTTGAACTCACCACACCTCAAAGACATTCCCCTCCATCAACATCATTACTGGTCTATTCGCTTAAAGTTGAATTGAAATTTTGCATTGAAGGGAATTGAAAAAAAAGGTTTAAATTTTTGCTATTTGTCTACCAGATGATCTCAAACTTTATCGACGGTTGGTTTTGAAAGACAAAAAAAAAACAAATAATACAAATTTAAAGAAAAAGAAAAAATATGTAGATATCATATTAAAGCGTTTCCCACATATACAAGAATTTATTTAATCTGAACTTAGCTAATCCTTTGGGGTAGCAGGTAGCTGAATTGTTCAGATGGTTTTCAATTCCAACTGTTGCACTTATTCCTATTGTTAAGGGTTGGCGGGTACTCGACGATTCAACCCTTTTATTATTATTTTAAATATAAGTAAGTAAGTATACACAATTAAAAATTTAAATCTATTTTTGTGTCGATCTGCAAATTAATGATTTGCGAATTGCGACTCATTAAAATTTGCTATCTGTATCTAATCGGAGTGTTTCTATTTTGTGCTTTTTTAACCTACTCAACCTGTCCCAGCTTAGCAGCTTGTCTCTTTATTTTATGTTGTAGAACCAGAAGATAATTTTATTATTGTCTTTCGTTTTGTTCCTTCAAACCGTTTTTTATACTCTGTCCCTTTTCAAATTATTATTGGTGTTACTAAGTAAAAAATAAAATGCACGACTGGGTCGCACGAACTTGCTCCTATGTAATCGACTAGGAATTTTAAATACGAATGTTATTAGAGAAAACTGTTCATAAGGATAAAATTAATTTTTAAATTCTTTTAGTAGTAAGAGAACAAAACAGAATGCTATCCCACTATGAATTTATGCAAGAACAAAAATTATAAGTCGTTGTAGTGGTTTCTTAAAAAAAAGCTTTTATATACAAACTTTTTAAAAGCTTTTAATTTTGGTATGCCAATTTAAATAGATTTTTTTTTTCAAAAATTCAAAAAATATTTATTTTATAGTTTTGAAATGCACTGTGCTTAAGACTTTTTAGAAGCTTCTCAATTAAAATTTTCATTAAGATCCGTTATGTGTAATATCTTAATTTCAAATTTTTTTTTATCAAATTAAAGATCGTAAAAATTAATTGAAGGAAAAAAAATTTTATCAAAATTCTAGGCGCCGTTTTCGAGAAAAATACGATTTTTGAAAACCATTTTTTTAAATTTTTTAGCATTTGTATGGTAGGTACCTTTATTTTTAGGTAAAATAAAAATTTTTTTCTCACATTTTGTAGATTATATTGAGAAACTTTTATTTATCAAGTTTAAAAAAAATCTAGCGTAGGGTTTTCGAAATATTGAGTTTTGAAAAAAAAAATTTGAAGTTTTTTTTAAAAATTTGAGTACACAATTCTATTTATGTTTTTAGGGAGCTTTAGCAAAAAAAAAAATGATCAAAATCCGTTAAACCGTTTTTGAGAAAATCAAAAACAAAAAAAATGGTTCCAACCAATACTTAGCTTTAATTAAATAAAATTTTTCTGTATTTTTTTTTTTAATCTGTGGAACAGTTTTTGAGAAAAAAAATGTTTATAAAATTTCGAAAAAAATTCGTATGGCAGGTACTGTTATTTTTGGTCTTAAAAAAAAAAAGAAAAAAACGTGTGGGGGGAAAAAATTAAAAATAATATCTACCAAGAAAATCGGCCCAGCCGTTTAGCCTGTAGTCGAACAGACAAACAGACAGACAGACAGAATTGCGAGATCCACTTGTTTAGTCTTCGCTATCATCGTAATGTTAACTTTGATCGAAATCTCGAGTTCGATTTTTTTTTTACGAATGCATAACTTGCCTTATAGTAGGGATGGAGGTTATTCAAAATTAACCGGTTTTCGGTTTTTCCGGTTATTTTCCCTCTCGATTTAACCTGACGGTTTTAACCGGACAAAATAACCGGTTTTTTCAATAACCGGTTTTCGGTTTCTTATGTACAAATTTTTTGAAGTTTTAAAATACGTTCATATCAAATAAACTTTATTATGTACATATAAAACATACAAACATGTATGTAGATAAGCTTTTTTCAGAAAAGAAAATCCTCTAGTTAAAGTGTTGTGTTACTTGAAATGAAATAAAGTATAAGTTTAAAAAAAAACAAGCATATCTAAATTTAAATTTTTTTTTTGAAAAATTCTTTTTTATTTAACGAAGAAATAGCCGACATTTCATTTTGAAAATTAATAAATAATAAATGTGTTCCTTTTATTGTTTTATAAGACTTTCATCACTTGGTCGGGAAATACGGTTACCTCAATGACTTAATTTTAAAAATTCAAAAAAAAAAAGAAATACATTTACACAATAGTATACAGAACAATACGACGCAATTTTGCGAAAGTGTGTAGTTTAAAACGATTTCGCATTGTAGTCCAGTCAAAGCGTCATGAAAAAGGGCCTGACCTTGCGCGCAGAGGCATGGTCATTTTTTTTTTCATGGATCGATAGGTGCTTATGAGAAAAGCTTAAAACCAAATTTGCACCACATGACAACTTTTTTTACCAAAGTTATTGGTAAAAATGTGTTTTGTGTCATTTTTTGGTCATTTGCAAATATCTCGGCTCCACTATCTCGCACAAACAAAAATTAAACATGATTTTATTCCTTATAACATTATCTAAATTGTTCTAAAAAAAAACATTTGTTTAAACAAATGAAAAAAAAGTTATAGTAAGTTAAACAAATTTTTTGTTGTTTAAAAATCACTTTTTCGTGATTATTAAAAAAAAAGCTCATTTAAGGATGAAATTTTTATTTTTTATTATTAAAGTTCTTGTAATTCCCTACAATTTAAAAAAAAAATCAACACTCTACGATGAACGAAAGCCGAGTAATAAATTATTGAACATGGGTAAGTCAGCGCACCCACGCATTTTATGATTTTATGTTTTAATTAATATCTCAGCCCCAGTATGTCGCAAAGTGAAAATGAAAAAACTGTATTGCTAATAACAATATTTTCTATCAACTTGCATTTAATTTAATATGTTTGAGCAAAAACATAAAAAGTTATCGTTGGTTTCAACGTTTTTTTTCTTGTTTTTAATACCTTTTTTTCATAGTTATTGAGAAAAAAACTGTATTTTACGGTAAATATTTTACAGTTTTGGATTTTTGTCTTATAGTCCTGCTAATTTTCTTCAAATTAAAAAAAAAATTAGTCCATTACGACAAACGGGAGCCAAGATATTCATGATTTAAGAACTTAGGAAAGCTTACAATTTAGTGTCTTAACCTTGTAGCTTGTAATTTTGGTGTCGCCAGCAACAAGAAGCAACAAATATGTGTAAGTATGTGTGGGGTGTTTGAAGGATACCAATATATCTTGTTGCTGGCGACACCAAAATTACAAGCTACAAGGTTAAGACACTAAATTGTAAGCTTTCCTAAGTTCTTAAATCATGAATATCTTGGCTCCCGTTTGTCGTAATGGACTAATTTTTTTTTTAATTTGAAGAAAATTAGCAGGACTATAAGACAAAAATCCAAAACTGTAAAATATTTACCGTAAAATACAGTTTTTTTCTCAATAACTATGAAAAAAAGGTATTAAAAACAAGAAAAAAAACGTTGAAACCAACGATAACTTTTTATGTTTTTGCTCAAACATATTAAATTAAATGCAAGTTGATAGAAAATATTGTTATTAGCAATACAGTTTTTTCATTTTCACTTTGCGACATACTGGGGCTGAGATATTAATTAAAACATAAAATCATAAAATGCGTGGGTGCGCTGACTTACCCATGTTCAATAATTTATTACTCGGCTTTCGTTCATCGTAGAGTGTTGATTTTTTTTAAATTGTAGGGAATTACAAGAACTTTAATAATAAAAAATAAAAGTTCTATCGTTAAATGAGCTTTTTTCTTAATAATCACGAAAAAGTGATTTTTAAACAACAAAAAATTTGTTTAACTTACTATAACTTTTTTTTCATTTGTTTAAACAAATGTTTTTTTTTAGAACAATTTAGATAATGTTATAAGGAATAAAATCATGTTTAATTTTTGTTTGTACGAGATAGTGGAGCCGAGATATTCGCAAATGACCAAAAAATGACACAAAACACATTTTTACCAATAACTTTGGTAAAAAAAGTTGTCATGTGGTGCAAATTTGGTTTTAAGCTTTTCTCATAAGCACCTATCGATCCATGAAAAAAAAATAGACCATGCCTCTGCGCGCAAGGTCAAATGACGCTTTGACTGGACTATTGCTACCACTACACTAAATAACTCTATAAAAGAAAAGGTGGAAGTGGTGAATAACGTCACATGTTGCTCACAAGTGCAGTTCTTTTGAAACAAAGAGATCTTGTTTCAAAGACGTTTTCTACACTTTTTTGTTTCTGTGGTACCAAAGTAAATAACCGGTTTCCCGGTTATTGGATTTTAGAAAAAACACCGGTTTTAACCGAGGTAAAAAAATCTCCGGTGAAAACCGGTTAATTGAAACAAAATAACCGGTTTCGGTTTTAACCGGCCGGTTTTTCCCATGCCTACCTTATAGTACCTATAAGTAAAAAGCAGTAAACCATTTCATTGTTTATGTTTGTTTTTACTCTTATTGATGATACTAATTGACTTCGATATTTAAAAGTACTGAAGTAGTACCTAAAAAAAAAGTATTAAAATTCAGGATTTAATAGCATGTACATTATGTTGGATTTTGGGATTCGTAATTTTTCCATTTGGAATTCTGGTATTTGAGATTTTAAGCATTCTGGATTATGGGACTCTCATTTTCTGCCGTTTGAGATTTTGGAATTCAGGATTATGTCCCCTTCTTATTGCCACCAGGCCACAGGTGGGTCTTAGATCCATTAAAAGAACACGAAACAAGGAAATAATTATTACAATATGTACTTCATTATGATTGAACGACTAACATAGTAGTTGCCATATGTAGTTTTAGTTGCAGTTGGAAAAAATAAAATGTATTCTGAGAAAGATCTGTAAAATAACATAACATAACTACACCCTTCTTAAAGCAGGCATTGTTTCGGTGTATTAGGCCGATACAAAGTTAGTGTCTGTATTGCGTTGTGTGTAAACTCGAATACCACTCGAAGTCAAATTATTAGAAAGCAGCTTGAGAATTTTTCAATTAATACATTCACTCTCGTGGTAATGACAATGTCATCGTTGTTTCCGAAAAAGTACAGGCCTTTTATGGTTTGGCACCGTCCCAACTCCGACAATTTTGTTTATTGACGTACCATTTACAAATGGGAATCATCGCTGAAAATGATTTTTTTTTGCTGATATTGGGGCACGATCCCAACTCTTCTAAATAATACGGTTTTTTCATCTCCACGTCGGCGTCGTGAAGATACTTACTACGAGTATGTTAATTTGTCTTCAGTATCTGAAAAATTAAAACCGGAAAAATTATTGACAGATAAAAAACACTTGGCCACTATTAACTTACAAAATCTATGTACATACATATTATGTGATAAATATCAATTTAGTAAAAATATCACTTATTACAAGCCTTAGAAAATATATGCTTTCAGGTTGAATGAATTGAACATTGGGTTATACAAATTTAAAAAATAATCGGTGGGTGTTTCAGGCAAGATGGTACTGCTCAAATACACACAGGTGTCCTCTGCTTACCAATTCCGCGCTGGCCAATGTTTCAGGCGAATATTTTTTATTTATTTATTTAATTATTTCGTAGATTAAACCGTTTGTTTTGAATTTTGGGTTCAAACTATTTTCAATTAGTGATAAAAACAACAGTAAGAAATATGTTTTTATAAAAATATCATATTTAATGTAGATTTTATTGCATTTTTATATGAATAAACTAAAGATTTGTATGTATACTCAATTAAAAATTTCAAACTTTGCTTATAATATGTAAAAAGTTTTGATACATTTATTATACTGGTTAAAAAGTCTTCTTACAAAATTTAATAATATATTCATGTAATATCTATTTGATAATATAAGGTGAAAAGGGGACTGTCTTTAAAGACGGGATAATGTCAACGCCTTCAAAAATATAAATTCAAAAAAATGGTACATTCGAATTTTAAGATACTTAAAAGAGAATTACTTACAAAACACAAATAAAAAGCAAAAATATTTATAAGAATTTATTTATATATTTAAATATTTAAAAATAAAAAACATGAATACATATAAAAATAAAAGCAAAAAGAAATGAGAGAGATATTAAGAGATTGTTAGTAAGTAACTGGTATTAAGAAAGGTGCAAATGGAAGTGTGAATATTTATGCTGGTATGAGTCAAAATGCAGACATTTATAAAAGAAACAAAACGTTTTTAACATTAATAATAAGAAAACAAACAAATTTAACATATTTTAATATTTTAAATAACGTAGGAAAGTAAATTTCCTTTCATTTTTATACTAAAATCAACCAAAAATACAAACATTAAAACTAAAAATACGAAGAATACAATATTTAAAAAGAAAAGATTACTTAGAATTTAGTAATATATATTACAAATATGAAATAAGGTGGCTTGTAAGTTGTATATTACAAAAAAAAATTAAGTGATTAGAAAAAAGTATGCATATTACCATAAATATATTTGACATAATATGTTTCAAAATAAGATATTTGTATTATTATAATTTGGAGTACTTGTATCGGATAGGTATGTATAGGAGTATAGGTACTAGTGTACTTTGATGACAAAGAAATAAAAATTAATCCAAAAAACATATATATACACACGTCACACGTTCTCTATCATTTTAGACTAGTATAGAGGTGGTTTTCCAAGAGCACTTTTGATTGTTGGAGTCATTTGTCTATACATGTATTGTGCATAATTCAACTGAAAGCTCAAGTGACCTTAACCTTTCTCAATGTACCAAACGAATATACGAACGAACTCCACGAGTCTCAATGTACCAAACGAATGCCAAGACCAAGTCCAAGTAGTGGCCTCGAAGCCATCAGCCAATGTCCAAGAAATGCAGCGTCACCAAAACTCCCACAAGTGAAGGGAGTCCAGTAGCTGGTACCATGCCCACGCCTACGATATCCAACGGCACACCAGAAAGAATGTGCCGACACCAGCAGCTATTGCCACGATCCGTGGGATAGTCATCTGAGGGTAAGCCATCGTCGTTGCCTTTGTATATTTGTTCTTCCAAGAATTATTATTGATTCCCAGTGTCCGCAGTATTTATCCAAGATAAATATAGGGCAATAATGATGGGTTGGCATCAAGAGGTATCTAGTGACGATAAGTGGGCAAGCCGTCGTCGCGAGCCGCTTAGCCATACCCATGGTATGCTATGTGTATCTGCTATCCACTGGATGACGATACCTCATATGACGATATGCGGTATGTATGCCTGTGTACCCATTGCACAGAAAAGTATCTCGTATCGTCCCTGGCTTGTGGGTCACGATTTCGATGGTTGCTGTGTAGCTGATAGAAAAGTATCTATCGTCGCTGGCATGCATGGTTATATCTATGGCTATAGATCTATGTTTCTCTAGGCGTTTGAGAATATTCTTTTGTTCGTTTTTCTGTTCGAGAACATTCTTCTGTTCATTCTTTTGTTAATTTCGTTGCTCTTTGAGACGTTCGAGAACATTCTTTTGTTCTTTCTTTTGTTCATTTCGTTGATCTTCGAGACGTTCGAGAACATTCTTTTGTTCATTTCGTTGCTCTTCGAGACGTTCGAGAACATTCTTTTGTTGTTGAAGCAGAAGACTAATCATATTTGAAACATCTACATCATCTTGAAGCAGAAGACTGTTCATATTTGAAACATCTACATTTTTACTTACGTCTACTTCCTCAGCGTCAGCTTCAAAAACAAAAATGTCCGGGTCTTCATTTTGTTGTTTCAAATATTCGGCCAAACGGAGAACAAGCTCGTTTTTCGATCCTGCTCTAGAAAGTTTTCAACTCAAATATTTTTATTCAAATTTAAATCACACTTGTTTAATAACACTTTTTGCAATCCAATATGCAAACTTTTGCACACTTTCATATTCAAAAATCAACTGTCTTGTGCTCACCGTGAATACTCCCTTATATACTCAAGTTGGTTGTTCTCGAAACCAATTCGCGAAGGTTCTCGTCCTAGAATGTTCTATGTTGGAATAAGGGGAAATACATATGACATTGGAAAAGAGCTTTTTGTTCCTTCCATAAAGTAGATATGCTATTTTCCAACAGATGGCGCTGTATAAAGCTCTGTGTCAGTGTTGTGCGTAACAATACATATGGGCTTATCCGTGCAAATTTAAACTTTTGCCATGCGTCGAAATATATAGACATTATTATTAAATATTCAGGTTTTGGAACTTATAATGTTATATACAGGGTGATTTACATAAGGTGTGACAAAAAGCTAGGGCGTGTAGGTTGGACTTAGACAAGAAAAAAAACGTATGGGAGGGGGTGGTCTATTTCCCCCCGTTTAGGCGGGAGGGGCAATTTAAGAAAAAAATCACTTAAAACAGAAAAAAAATTATTAAAAAATAACGGTGATACCTACAGAGTAGTGCTATAGCATTTTGAAAAGCCAGAAATACATTCTTTAATTTTGTTTTTAAATAAAGTTGTTCGAGTGAATAGTTTTTGAAAAATTAATTTTCAAAATCAAAATTTTGAAAAAAAAAATGAAAATTTTGTTTTTAAAAATTTTTTTTTCAAAATTTTACGTAATTAAGTATTATTTTTTTATTCAATATTCAATGCTCTTATTAAGTTTTGATAAAACACAAAAAACCGGATGTCAAAATGTTTTGTAGTTTTTGAGAAAATCAAAAACAACAAAAACTACTTTTGTTCTAAGAAAAGCCTTTTATTTTAGTTTTTGGATTCTTAGGTGAATTTACGATTGAAAGAATTAACTTTCTTTTTACTATTTATTTAATTATCGGTCTTATAAGCATACAATAATGTGACAAAGTACTGGATTAATCATACTTCACACATTTTTTTCATTGAGAACACCTGCGTGAGAGCATTGGTTTAAAATTGACCTGCCACTTTTTTATTACGGTGGGGTCGGCTTGGCGACGCGACCTGTTTTCTTGTACAAATTATTTCTAATTTGAATGTCAAGTCGTCAACATATCACGATGTCAAATTACTCTCGTGCCGAATTAACGGATATGCATTACTGCTACGGTAGTATGGTCGAAGTCGTGAAGCGCAAAGACTCTACGCTGAAATGTATCCCAATATGAGGTGTCCCAGTCATACGATATTTTCAAGAATCCATCAACGTCTTCGAGAACACGGAGTACTGGAGCACCGACGGAGAGAAAGTTCATCTTCTGCATCAGTACACATAGAGGAAATAATTTTGGATATGGTCCGACGTAATCCCTCCCTTAGCACAAGGTGAATAGCTACTATGCTTCAATTGCCCCAAACTAGAGTATGGGCAGTGCTTCATACCGAGCATTTACACCCGTACCACACTACACCAGTTCAGGAGCTAACCGCAAACGACAAGTTACTGAGAGCTGCATTTTGTCGAATATTATTACTAAGAGATGAAACTGAATATAATTACTTTGGGAGGATATTCTGGACGGATGAAGCTCAGTTTACCAGAGATGGAGTAACAAATTTCCACAATTTACATCACTGGAGTAACAGCAATCCGCATAACAAGAAACAACCCAAATCTCAACACCGCTTTAGCTGTAATGTTTGGCTTGGTATTGTTGGACTAACAGTTATTGGATCACGGTTCCTGAATTCAGTCATAAATGGAGAATCCTATCTGCAGTTACTACGAGACCTTCTGCCCGATTTGAATGACAACGTTCCCTTGGCCATAGCAGACAATTTAATCTACCAGCAAGATGGAGCTCCAGCACACTACAGCCGCACTGTAAGGAACTGGCTTGATGAACATTTTAGTGACCGTTGGATTGGAAGAGGAGGTCCAATAGAATGGTTTCAAGATTCAGGAACATTTTTGTTCTTATTTCGCAATTGCATTTTTCTGTCACTAGTTAGGGCGTGTAACGTTGCATTATTTAAAAAACATTCGCAGGTCAATATTAATCCAATGCTCTCACGCAGGTGTTCTCAATGAAAAAATGTGTTAATCCAGTACTTTGTCACTTTATTGTATGCTTATAAGACCGATAATTAAAAAAATAGTAAAAAGAAAGTTAATTCTTTCAATCGTAAATTCACCTAAGAATCCAAAAACTAAAATAAAAGGCTTTTCTTAGAACAAAAGTAGTTTTTCTTATTTTTGATTTTCTCAAAAACTACAAAACATTTTGACATCCGGTTTTTTTGTGTTTTATCAAAAATTAATAAGAGCATTGAATATTGAATAAAAAAATAATACTTAATTACGTAAAATTTTGAAAAAAAAATTGTTTAAAAACAAAATTTTCATTTTTTTTTTTCAAAATTTTGATTTTGAAAATTAATTTTTCAAAAACTATTCACTCGAACAACTTTATTTAAAAACAAAATTAAAGAATGTATTTCTGGCTTTTCAAAATGCTATAGCACTACTCTGTATGTATCACCGTTATTTTTTAATAATTTTTTTTCTGTTTTAAGTGATTTTTTTCTTAAATTGCCCCTCCCGCCTAAACGGGGGGAAATAGACCCCCCCCCATACGATTTTTTTCTTGTCTAAGTCCAACCTACACGCCCTAGCTTTTTGTCACACCTTATGCAAATCACCCTGTATATCATTGAGTTTTAACTATTCAATTTATAAAATGAACCATCGAGATAGTGCGAAAGTGTTTGAAATCGAAAAAATCATCGAATATTGAGACTTTTGGCTGCGTGCGTGGATAATATTAACGTTTTGTATTATTGCAAAAATAATGTTTAACAGCCTAAACGGCTTGGCCGATTTTCTTTAAACTTGGTAGATATCATTTTTAATTTTTTCCACGCACACATTTTTTTTTTTTTTGAAGACCAAAAATAACGGTACCTGCCATACGATTTTTTTTTCGAAATTTTATAAATATTTTTTTTTTTCAAAAACTGTTCGACAGATTTTAAAAATAAAAATACAAACAAATTTCATCATATAATAAAACGGCAAACATGTTTTTTGTGGTACACTTTTCTCCAAAAGTATTTAACCGATTTCGATAAATTTTATATCGTTGGAAAGCCACAGTTACGGAGATGTGCAGAATATAATTGAGACACGCATTTACACACTGTGGGTCATTTTTGTTTTTGCACTGTCGAACACTTTGCATATTACATTTAATAAAATTTAATTTAATAAATTTGCTTGAAAACACTGCCAATAATAAAATAATAAATAATAAATAAATTGGCACTCGAATTTCGAGAGCTGGGTCGGCTAGTTTAGTTAAAGCTGGGTAATGATCGAAAAAAAATTTATGAAGAATGGTTATTGAGGGTACCTCCCATGGAACCATTTATTTTGTTTTTGAGTTTCTCAAAAAACGGTACAACCGATTTTGATCAATTTTTTTTTTGCTAAAGCTCCCCTAGAACTTGAATAGAATTGTGTATTAAAATTTAAAAAAAAACATATTTTTTGAATTTTTAAAAAAAGAAAATCATTTTTTTTTTTTTGGAAAATTCAATATTTCAAAAATGGCTCAATATTTTTTTTGGAAATTTAGTTTTCATTCGTACAGTAAAAGTTGGCGTACCAAACTTTTTTCTTAAAAATCTTTTAAAAATTTTGTACATAAAATTTTATTTTTTTAAGAAACCACTACAAGAACTTATAATTTTTGTTATTCCATAAATTCATATTTGCATAGCATTCTGTTTTTGTCTCTTACTACTAAAAGAATTTAAGAAATTAATTTTTTCCTTATGAACAGTTTTCTCTAATAACATTTGTTTTTAAAATTCGTAGACTATTACATAAGAGCAAGTTCGTGCGACCCAGTCGTGCATTTTATTTTAAATAATTTAAGTTGAAGTGCTTTTCCAATTTTATCATGTTTATACCCTTATGGTGGATTTAATTAATCTGCAATTGATTTCTGCAAAAAAAGGGATGCAAAATACAGAATTCATAATTAGATTCATGTTAGATAGAGAGAAAAAGAGCAAAATGCAGAAGAACTTCATTTCTGCTTTATAGGAAATTCGAGAAATGCAGAAGCCAAGATTATAGTAGAGACAAACATGTTCATCTATATTCTAGGATCTTCTTCCGCATTTTGCAAATTTGCGATATTTTCACATTTTTCTATAATTTTTGTTGACGAACGCATGATATAAAAAAAAAATAAAAAACATTAACAGGTCAACATGTTATAGCACTTTATAGGAAGTAAAAAAAATATGTAAATTATGTTCATTAAAATATAATTTTTCTGAATATTACAACAGACTGAATGCAAATTTTATTTAATCGTCAATACATACTTATGTAGGTAACTACGTTTTTTTATCATGAGATTTATCAAATTATTACGAATACTTGCGACAACGAAAACGATTTTTGGTAATTTTTTTCTCGGAAACCTTATTAGGTAATAACGTAGTTTTTTTCATAAATTTTTTGTCAAATTGTGGTAAATTGTCTTAGAAAATATAAAAACAATCAAGATGCAACAAGTTTTTTGAAAATCGCTTCAGTAGATCTGGAGATTAACTGTCCGCAATGGGATAATGTGTTTTTTGATGAGTCGACGTTGCTGCCCTCTATAATTCGGCCAAAATTCGAAAATTAAGACAAAAGAATTTTTTTGTACTCTTGACATATGTATTCATTATTTAAAAAAAAATTATGTTATTACCTAATAAGGTTTCCGAGAAAAAAATTTCCAAAAATCGTGCGTTTTTTTAGCGTTCTAGACCGTACTAGTACCTTAAATTCATTTTTCATGATTATACTTTTTAACAAGCAATATACATAATGAGTTATTTTGAAGTTTTTTATTTATTCGTGGTCTATAATTGAAGAAAAACTCAAATTTACATGCGTGCCTTAATTTTTGTTTTGTTTTTATTTATTTATTTACAATATCCATCAAGTACATAAACTTTAATAGATTAAACAATAGGTTTATATAATAATAAAATTGAATAATTTAACAAATAATATATCCTTAAAAATTATTAAAAATCAAATTCTTACATGTAAATCTTGTTATATTAAAATCGATTACGTCCTCATATTTATTATAATTTAACGAAGACATAGTAATAGGATCATTAAAACCATAGTTTGTTCTATGTGCTGGAATGTGTAGAAAATCACCTGTTCTAGGCCTTAGCTGTCGAATAGGAGCGTATAATTTAAATAAAGAAAGTAATTCTGAACATTGAATGTGGCAGGTCAAAACATCATGAGCAAAAAGAGCAGAAAAATATTCGCGACGTAAACTGAGCGACTTTAAATTGATTAAGCCACATCTAGCTTCATATGATGGTCTCATAGACCAATTAAATTTTCTAACCGCAAATTTAGTAAAACGTTTTTGGACTCTTTCAATGCGTAGACGAGCATTATCATAAAACGGACTCCATACAACACAACAATACTCAAGAAAAGAACGTATTAAAGACACATAAAGGGACTTTAGAGTGTATGGATCTTTAAATTCATTTGCATTCCGAAATATGAAACCTAACATCGAGTTTGATTTAGATATTATATAATCATAATGCCATGTAAATTTCATATGTTCATCGAATATAACGCCAAGGTCTTTTTGCCTAGACACTCTATTAAGAGACATGTTACAAATACTATACTCGAATAAAACAGGACATAAAACTCTGTATATAGTTAATACGGAACACTTCTTGACATTAAAATACAAACCATTGCAATCACACCAAACAGATATTTTATTTAAGTCACTCTGAAGGCATTGAGCATCGGATAAAGAGTTTATCTCTTTGTATATTTTGAGATCATCAGCATATAAAAGAACATTGGAATGCATAACATGATTTGGAAGGTCGTTTATGAACAAGAGAAACAAAAGCGGACCAAGGTGACTTCCTTACGGAACACCAGAAAAATTTACTATTTCCTTAGAGATTTCCGATCCAATTTTGACATATTGCTTTCTTCCCGTAAGATAACTACCCAACCATGAAAGAAAATTTGAATGGAAACCCAAAAACTCCAGTTTTTTTATAAGAACGTTATGTTGCACGCAGTCAAAAGCTTTAGAGAAATCAGTATATATCGAGTCGACTTGATATCTGTTTTCTAATGCACATAAACAAAAATTTGTATAGATAGTCAAGTTCATCAAAGTTGACCTACCGCTTACAAATCCGTGTTGGAAATCAGAAATATTATTGCGAACTAAAGCATATAACTTTCTTTTAATAATAGCTTCAAAAATTTTTGGAATTATTTGAAGTTTTGCTATTGGCCTATAGTTACTTATTATTCTTTTCGAACCGGATTTATGTACAGGAGAAATGAAAGACCACTTCCATTTATCAAGGAATTCACCATAACTCAAGGACTTATTGAACAAAATAAATAGCGGGTTGATAAGACCGTTCTTACACAATTTCAAGAAAATAGGAGGAATATTATCTGGTGCAACATTAGTACTAGATTCTAGAGAAGACAATTCACAAAAAATTTCATTTTTAGTAATAAAAAGATGACCTAAGTCAGTTATGGTTTGACAAGCAGGCAAAACTGAACAATCAATGTAACGGTTAACAAAATTAGACTGGAAAAATGAGGCAAACATATCACAGATAACATTTAAACTATCACCAACAACGCCATCCAACTCCATGTCAGAAGGTAAGCCAACAGATTTTTTTTTAGTGTTTATAAATGTCCAAAACGCTTTAGAATTTCGCTTGATTTTAGATTCAAGAGACCAAACATATTTTTTTAAGTGTTCATATTCTTTTCGTATTTGATAGAAACTGCCCTGATATGAAGAATTTATTCTGCTCTTCTTATACATTTTTGTCATGGCACGTTTTAAATTAACTAACTGCTTATTGAACCACACAGGCCGATTTTGTTTTCTTAATACTCTTATTGGCACAAACCTAGAAAAGGCTGATTCAATCACATCACAGAAAACATCGTATGTACGATCAAGACTAGGTACAGACAGAATATGTATCCAGTCTATAGAAGATATAAAATTATTTAGAGACACGTAATCGGCTTTAGCAAAATCATATATGGCATTATTATAATTAGTTATAGTTAATTGATTTAAAATTCCAAAATTTAAACATAAATTAAGAGCTTTATGATGCACACTATTATTTAAAAGAGAAAAAGACGCTTCAGAAACAGAACATTCAATATCTTGATGAACGAAAACTAAATCTAACATTCTACCAATAGAATTATAAATACAATTGATTTGTTGAAAATTCATAGCATACATAGAATCAGTTACAGTATATTCAACGTCTTTTGTAACGTTAAAAGGATAAATACATTTTTCTTCATCAGAATACAACCAATATTGATACTTGGTAGCAGAGGCGGATCGTGAATTTGTGGGGCCCTGGGCTGAAACTATTTAGTGGCCTACCTAAGTACTCAACTAATAGCCATGTCAAGAAAATTGTGTCTATAATGATATATTATTATTATTATATTCTTTATTGCACAAAAAAACATAAATGTTACTTAAATCTACGCAAGCATTAGTTGTGCAAACGGCGGCATTATTGCTGTGGTAGCAATCTCTTCCAGGCAACCTGGGGCCTATTCCACCAACTACAAATTACAAGTACAAATTTGTGATTAAAAAAAATTACATATGAAAAAAACTCGATTTTTACAAATTTGTTGAAAAAATGCTTGTAATCACAATTTTGTAAGATGGTGCAATAGGACCCTGATAAAAGGAAATTGAAAGCTAAATGCTTCATCTCGGCCTGAATGTATTCATTTTCATACCAGAACAATAACTCTCAGCTGTTAGCCCTTACAACTCTTAGACTTCGCCCACGTACTAAGCGATTAAGCGACGCAAAAAAATTAAAACACATTAAATTGTATGGAGTGATGCAAAAAAAATTAAAACACATGAAATAGTGTGGAGGTGGCCACATAGGCCCTAAGCGACTAGCGATTTTTTAAGCGACAGAGCGAAGTCGCTCTACAATAAAATAAAATTTTAAAAAAGTCTTACCATTTAGAGCAAAATTTAACGGGTTCGAAAAACTAGAGATAAAAAGTGACTTTCAGAATATAAAAAAATACAAAACAAATAAAAAACTAACATTAGGAATAAAATTAGCCGCTTTTCTGCACTAGTTCATTTTCTTTGTTTTGTTAATCTTGGCCGAACGTTTTCCAACAGAAAATCAAAAGATTCTATTGACACACGACAGTATTGCCAAAATCAGTATAAATGTCTGCAAAGATTAAACATAATTTTCTCTTTCACCATTAATGGGGTGCATATAAAATCTTCGTTTTCTCGATCTTACATAAGCTCTATAAACATGAACGCGACTTTCCACTAAATACTTCGACGAAGTGCACCTGCACTTGACAATGACTTATCGCTTAGCTCTGTAAATGGCCACCCATCGCTCAGACTCGTCGCTCTATCGCTCAATCGCTCAGTCGCTCGTCGCTCAGTGCGCGGCCGAAGCCGTAATTAAAGTTTTCTTTTCACTTCTTGATGGCATCTTGCTTTTCTATCTCCTTATCAATCAGCTTTTTTTCAGACAGCGCATCGTTTTGTTTACTAAACACTAAACTGTAAACTTGTGGATGTGATTTGTGATTGCAGTTTTTTGTCTGTGCATTTTTAAGATATTTAATTTCTGAATTTTAGTTTTATATTTAATTTGTTTTTGTATAAGCTGGTGCCGCAAAAATGGACAAGTAAAAGATTTAGTTTCGTCATTACAATACAATACAATAGTTATGCATATACTTTTAAAATAAAGATACGAGTATTATTTTTGTCTGTGCAGCTATTTATGTATATACATATATTTATATTTTTTATAAGAAGACAAACTTATCATTTCTGCTTTAGTTTTTTTTAAATAAAATACTTTGGAAAACTTTTAAATACTTGAGTTATTGATTTTGCTTTTTTTTCATACAAAATTCGTTTTCGGTACAATTGACATCATTTCAGTACAATTTTATTCCAGATTTCAGTACAATTGAAAAATTTCATTTTCCATACTTCACATACACTATTCGGCATCAAACTTATCACGATTTTAGAGAGAGAGAGAGCGAGAGAGAGAAAGTTCACGCAGCGCTTTTTCCAGGTAAAAGCGACTCGCGAATTTACTCTCTCTCTCTCTAAAATAGTGCCATCTGGCTTGCCGGGGACTATACATCAGTTGATTGATCTCAGGGTTGCCATTGCCAACCTTATGGTAGGTTTTTTAATTTTAGATTTTTGTTTAATTCAAATTATCGCCTATTATTTTCAGCGGGGTCTAGGGGCCCCTTGTGACCTCGGGGCCCTGGGCTGCAGCCCATACAGCCCTTAGGTAGATCCGACCCTGCTCGGTAGATTATAAAAGAAGATACAACAATAAAAGAATTCGAATCTAAATTATTTGAAACTATTTGAATATTATTTATATGACTTTCATAAATTTGAAATAATGAATTAGGTGGAATATATGACACAAAAAAATAAACATTTATTTTACTTGTATTAGAAATTGAAAATTCAACACAAACACATAATTGTTTAATACAACCAGAAGCATACATTAGTGGAATTTCTCTGCTTTTCAAATAAGAACGTACGGCAACAAAACTCCTCCTCCTCTGTTCAATCCAGTAGCAATAGCACATCGATCTTTCCTGAAGACATCGAAAGTTGAATCAAAAAGTTCGCAAGAGTTTATGTCATCACTAAGCCACGTTTCAGTCAAGGCAATCATGTTATAAGGACAATCAACAGCAGCAATAAAAAACTCAGATACTTTAGTTCTTAAACCTCCTGCATTGTGGTAATATATTGAGCAAGGGTCTTTAGACGACGGCAAAATATTATTGCATGTAATAACTGGAGCAGATAGATTTAACGTTAATTTTTGACCTTTGAAGGCATTATGTCCTTGTTTTTTGAAAAAAAATTGAACAATCTTACACGAACACCAGATTGCCAAGCATTCGAATCCAGGAAAATACCATATACAATAGTTCCGCAGGAACACCAATTTTAAAATTTATGTATCTTAATTCATTAACATTTGCATTTAATTTAATAAGTTTAATGCAGCATAATATAGACGCAACAATGCCAAACACAGATGATACATAAGTTATTAGGCGCGTTTTATTGGTAATCTATATCTAGCGCAGTAATACAAGTACCAAAAAAACGCTTTATTCACTCTTTAACTCACTCTTCCTTGTTCCTCCTACTTGTGGAATTAAGAATTAACTTACTCGGACTCGGATGTGTTCGAAAGATCTGTATCTCGTTTTTAAGCTGGAGTTGAAATATTCATGAAAATGCAGATTGAGTTGAAATATTCATGAAAATGCAAATCGAGTTGATTTAGAGTTCTTCTCACTGTTAAATTTAATTTAAAACTTACAAAAGTGCGAAAATATATCGCATATGGGCTTATCCGGGCAAATTTTAACTTTTGCCATGCGTCGAAATATATAGACATTATTATTAAATATTCAGGTTTTGGAACTTATAATATTATATATATCATTGAGTTTTAACTATTCAATTTATAAAATGAACCATCGAGATAGTGTGAAAGTGTTTGAAATCGAAAAAATTATCGAATATTGAGACTTTTGGCTGCGTGCGTGGATAATTAACGTTTTGTATTATTGCAAAAATAATGTTTAACATAAGATTACTTAGTACAATTTTTGTTTTTTCAGATAAATGAAGGTCAAAATTAATTGAAATCATTCATTTTGAGTGCGTGCCTTCCTTATAAATAATCCTATATGATATAAATTTTAGAAAAAAACTGCCATGCGTGATTTTTCGTAAATCTTTAATTGTCACAAATTTTCGTGTCTATTTTTTTAACATTGATCATGGGGCATTTTTGTATGGTCTGCATCATTATTTAAGCTATCTAGAGTAAAAAAAACTTTGGCTTCAATGCGTGCTTCATTATGTACAAATTTTATGAAGTTAACAAAACGAACGTAAAAAACGTAACTGTTTCAAAAAAGGCACATTTTTTACTAGCACACCAAAGCATTGTTTGATTTTACCCTTACAATGAGCGTAATTTAAACTGTAGACATTATAAAAACAAATGGTAAAAGTGTTAAACAAATAAGTTTGAAAACAGAAGCTGTGAAGATTAAAAATAAAAACCAAATCAATTAACTCGGTGCTTAAAATAAATTATTTTAAATTCATTTTTCTATACGTTATACCTTTATACTCTTCAACAAACAATACATATGAGTTATTTTGAAGTTTTTTATTTATTCTTGGTCTATAATTGAAGAAAAACTCAAATTTACATGCGTGCCTGAATTTTTTTTTTTTGTTTTTTTCAAACTCAAGAAGTTAAAATTTGCAGGGATAAGCCCATATATATACTGAGTATTGGAGAAAAAAAAAACATAGTACTCAATAAAATGACATTGGCGCAAAATTTTAAACAGCCTCTTATTAAGGTAGTAGTATTATACTTCTTATATATTTCCTAACTTTAAAGTAGTTTTCTAATTTTGAACATTTTTTAACTTATATCGTCTTAAGGCTGGGAGCGCACATTCAATTTTTAGTTGCACAACACTGTTTTTATACTTATAGAAAACAGATGAACTATTTGGTTGAAAGTCCGCGCAGGTGCATATAATTATATGTTACACAAAATAGCGAACTCATTTTAGGTAATCGTTTAGTTTGTGTCAAGACACAAACTTTTTAGTTTCTTAAACCAAACAGTTGCAAAACAGCCTAGCCTAAGGCAATTTCTTTTAATAAATTGATTCTGAACAACCTTAAAACAATAGTAGTTCGTGCAAAGAACTAAGTAAACAGACCTATTTTGACGTTTTTTAATGTTAAAGAGTCATATTAAGTTATAACGATACTAAAAAAATAAAATAAAAAATAAATAAAATAGGTGTTCTGAGAGTTTAGCTTTAATTTTTTCAGTTGTTATATAAATTCAGCATAATGCCGCAGTTATACGACATTTTTGAACAAATGCCAGTGAACTGATAAAACATACCTATCAATCGAATTCAATATTCAATATTTTGTGACAAAATTAGTGGCAGTAGTGTAAAGCCGGAATTATGGTATGAATTAAAGTTTTGCATTTGAAAAAATATTTGTTCTATAAATTTCGGAGCGATCACACTTTGGATTATCAAAGACAAAGTATAACAAAATAAATACCAACGAACACACCCTCAAGTATGCCACATATATTTTTTCGGACACCACCTAAACACCTCCTACATTTCAACATCCGAAACTCCATCTTCACTAAACTATCCATTTCAATTACTAGCTTATTTTTATTCACTAATCGTTTGTTGTTGTTTTCCATGTTAAATTTTGCGATATTCACTAACCAATAAAACACGGCTATTATTTCATCACAGGTCGTCTCAGGTGTAAATGATGACAAATGAAGCCATTTACGTCTACGGAAGACATTTAAACTAGATAGATTATTGTTACTAGTCCCAACAATATATTTATTTAGTTGTTTATGATTACGTTTGCAATTGGAATCTTGTGCATTTACATTTACAACAGAAGCATCATCAGCAACTTTATTAACATCAGCAGCACCATTATCAACATCGACATTGGCACCAACAGCAACACCCAGAACAGCTGCGACATCTAAATTTGCAACACCACTAGCCACATTGACATTAGTTGTGTTCAACCACGAAAAGGCCAGTGTAGAGTAGTGTAGTGCAGTGCAAGTTCATGAAAACTGTCAGTGCAAACTCAAGCAAAAACGTCATACGTCAGATGTTTAAAAAAAAAAACAAATTAAATTCGGTGCAAGTAAAATGCCTTATGCCTGCGCTAAAGTCGATGGTAAAGGGAAGAAATTCATTCCCACTGCCTGCGACGACGTTGTTGGCTTTTTAGGCACAAAATCTCTTCCTCCTTTTCACCTTTTTTCATCAAACTTTCAAACAGTTGCGTTCGGAATCCTTCGTGCAAATATACATACATACATAGATTTAATTAAGATATTATTGGATTAATTGGAGAACACTGAATCACCAGAGTTTGCCCTTCACTCGAAGTTAGCTCTAATCTATGCATTATTTAAAAACTTTAATCAAAAATACAAAGCGCAGAAAAAAATCAACTTTATTCGTTAACAAAATATAATCGAATAATGACATCAGCTGACTTTGACAGTTTTCACCAACCTGCACTAGCTCAAAAGGTAGTGCAAGATATTCTGCACTAGTGTACACTAGTTCAGCTCAATGAACGCTAATCAGTGTAAGTCAGTGCAGAAATTTTCTCAATGAACACAAAAAAGCTACACTTTTCTGCCCAGAGTAGTTCAGTGCAGCTGGTTGAACAGAACTATTATTGTTGTTGGATAAATCATAGCTGGTTGTCTTAAGAGATTCATCATCAACAACACATACAGCATGTGCATTTTTTTCATTTTGGTGAATATCAACCATCTCACTCGAACCAATAATAATAGATTTAGAATTTGAACGCAACTTATTTAGAGCAACTGATGAGCAAGACGCAACAACCTCCTCTTCCGTCTGCTGATCAACCACCAAGTGCGAGAGTTTCGAGGAAGAAGAGAGCAACTTATCAGGGAGTTTTTGTTTTAAATGTTTAGGTGTAGTAGGCAGCGTTGCCGCGAAGGAAAAAGCAGAGAGGGCCATTTCGAATTTTTTTGAGGGCCATTTGACAAAAGTTGGGGCCAAATATTTTACTTACAAATTCGTCCTTAAAACATTAAACTACAATTTATTAATATTTGTATTTATTCTTTTTTATTTATTTAATACATTATTTATTTAACGCATTTCTTAAATCTATGTAGTAGGCAGCAGAAGCAGATCTTGACTCTGTCGTCTGATTCGATTTCTTGGGAATTATCTTAAAATATCTTAAAAAATATATAATTCATAAGATATACGAGTGAATCACACCAGTAATATTATTAAAATATTTATATTACTTTTCCATATTTTAAGAAGATGGCCAAGAAGTTGACACCGAGTTTTATAAGTTGGGGTATGAATATTGTATGTTTGTATGGTTTCAATCCTATATTAGAATTAACTTGATAAAATCGATTCCAAATTACACAGCAATATATTCCAACGATGACCTTACATATGCAAAGAAAAGAGATCGAAGAGTAAAAGGATCAGTGAACTCTTAAGAGTTCCGATTAATGAATCCTTTCCTAACAGTTAGCCCTAGCAACCACAAAGTCTATAAGGGATTTAAAGCAGAGTTTCGAATCAAAGATGATACCGTGCTCTTTTAAGTATTGAGAGTTCTGTACTTTCTATAGAATACCGAAAAGGAATAGATGATAGGCTCCTAAAAAATGATAAAGATTGACACTTTGATAAGTTCAAGAAAACATGATTAGCTAAACACCATTCAGACAATCGATGAAGATCAGATTGGAGTAAATGACAATCATTAATTGACGTAACAGGACTTATTATTTTAATGTAATCCGCAAACATCAAACAAGAAGCATTTTTTAAGAAATCAGTGACTTCCTTGTGGTACTCCTGATGTGACTTCAATTACATCTGATAGTACGTCATTAATACCTACGCACAAACTGTTTTCTTCCTTTTAGGTAGGATTCAAACCACTTTAAAATATTTGAGTGAAGCCAATGGTTCCAATTTTTGTGTTAGTATATAATGGTTTACTCGATCGAACGCCTTAGCAAAGTCGGTATATATATGACATCTGTTTGGAAACCATTTTCAAAATTACTAATAATCTGATTACTAAATATTGCGAGGTTGGTTGTTGTTGACCTTCCAGCAACATGTTGAAATGGGGAAATAATTTCTTTAAAAACAAAAGTAAGCTTATCAAAGACAATTTTTTCCAAAATTTTTGGTATCGTTGATAATTTGCTTATGGGGCGATAGTTAGAAACATCTTGCTTAGATCCTGATTTATGAAAAGGAATAACGTACGAGATTTTCCAATCATCAAGAAAGTAACCCTTTTTAAAAAGAGAACTATTAAACAAAAAAGTTAAGTTAAGTTTCTCAAAATGATCGGAGGAATACCATCGGGTCCTGGTTGTTTATCATCATTTAGTCCAATTAAGGCTAATTCAACATCTTTGTTACTTAAGTTTAAGTGACCGATATTGATTGAATTTAAACATGAAATTGCAGAAAGGTTAGAGGGAATACTTTGGGGATTATAAACGGAGTGAAAAAAGTCTGCAAAAAAGTTGCAAATTGTTGAAATGTTAGTAGATGTATTTCCAGAATATTGCATGCAATTGGGGATACCATTTGAACATTTTTTATCATTGATAAATGAACAACAAAAATTTACTGTTAAGTTTTAGACTCGATTCAGTTCGAATTGAGTAAGTAGTCCTTATATAAAAATTTATTTAAAAAAATCAATTTCTTTTTGCAATCGCAAATATTTTATCAGAAGATCTTCATTACTGGGAAATTTACAATATACATAATTTGTAAAATTTATTTTTTTTTGTTATTTAAGTTACATAAACGCTTTGGTAGATGACGAAGGTAAATGACGTGAGAAAAGTCAACACGCTGAACGAAATTGACGTGAAAAAGTCAAATCATTAAACGAGATTAATAAATTAATTCAGTTCCATTTTAAGTTATTTGTATTTGTAAGTGGCGATGCATTGCGATGGTTTACATTTAATTTTTTTAAGCTTTTACATTACTATTAAGCACGATATGATGTGATGATAAATCTTTTTAAATTATGATTTGGAGGCCATTTATAATTGGCCCGGGCAAAGGGCCAAAATGTAAAACAGGGGGCCAAATGGCCCGATCGGGCACTTTGTGGCAACGCTGATAGTAGGTGTATTTTTTTTGTTATCTAATTTAGATGAAATAACTTGGGAGGGCGCCCAACTAACATTTCAGTTTCTATTAGCCTAGAAATATGGACATGCTGGAAGTTTCAATTTATATAATGCTTCTAAAGAGCCTTCTTCAAAAATAATTTTCCTATAGAAGTCACGGTTTCAATATCATCTTCTTTTAAACCTTTTGCAAGTAAGATGCAAAGTTTTTCAGAGACTAGAACCAATTTTTCGGATATGGTCTTATAAATGAAAATAGAGAAGCTGGAACTTGTATAAATATTGCAATGTGATATGATATAGAAGTTTACATCAGTGAGTTTTCAAAAGGTTTCTATAACAATTTCTTAAGAGCTATATAGAATACGTCTCTTAAGCCTAGCAGACTTTAATAAAAAGTCTTTAAAGAAAATGTCAATGTTCAAACTTCTAAGAACTCTGCAAATGAATCTTAACAGAAACTAATACATACATTTAGGTTCGTATTCACCGAGCGCTCCTAAACGGCTCTTAACTTTACGAGGCTCTTAACTTGAAATTTCTGTGCGGTATTCACCAACCACTCGCAAGTGTTTTTCGAAGTTCGAAAATGAGAGCCACTCTCTCTTGTTCAGGCATACCCAAACTGTGAAATGTTGTGTAATGTTGGTCTTGACAGCAAATGGATACTCTTCTACTTGGCATTGCTCACATGGATTCGAGTCAAATGCGTGCGTGGCACACGCACAAGCGAACAAATTTTCGAAGAGAGCGCTCGTAAGTTAGGAGTGGTCGGGACCACTCCTAACTTTTAAGAGCGCTCGTAGATCTTCACTAATATTGCTTGGTGAATACGTTTATGAGCTTCTTAAGTTATGAGCGCTCGGTGAATACCGGCCTTAATCTTAATTAAAATTAGGAATATTAAATTGCATGCATCAACTAATTATTTGTACACATTTATTGTAATCCATCTATGTACTTTTTAGATATTACTCAGGCAAGTATAAGAGTATAAATCGAGATCCCTATAATATATAGCATAGACAATTAGTTTGATTGTTTGCCTTGTGAACCTTAAGGCTAGGCGCGCACATTCAATTTTTAGTTGCTCAACTGTTTGGTTGCTTAGAGAAAACAAATGTCCGCGCAGGTGCATATAATTATATGTTACACAAAATAGCGAACTCATTTTAGGCAATCGTTTAGTTTATGTCAAAACACAAACTTTTTAGTTGCTCGAACCAAGCAGTTGCGAAACTAAAAATTGAATGTGCGCGCCTACCCTAAGAGTCTAGCGAAGATGAAGTTGAAGTGACGAATAACCAAAATTTAAGAAAAAATACCTTCGAAAGCAGGCAGCTGAATTTCAGATCAACCATTCGGCTCTTAAAAGTTGAATTGCAATTATAAACGAGCGTTTCGGAACAAGTGCGAAGTTATAACCCGAATATCCGAGATTTTTTTTGTTTTCAAACATTATAATGTAGCTGCATTTATATGATTATCTTCATTTTGATCTTCTGTGCCCATATATTAGATATAAATGTGAATTTCTTTGGAAGAGGCATATATGTAAATCCAGCATGATATCTCTATATATCCCTCAAAGTGGAAATACATAAAACTATAGATGAGTGAACTGACCAAAATGTTTGATGGTTTTATTACAAATAATATAAATAAATATTACATGAAAATAATTCACGATATTGAAGAAAGGCATAATGTATACTTAACATAACAAATGTCAAACTAAACGGAATACAAACATTTTACATATATGAATGAATGAATCGTTTTTAAGGACACAACTGAAAACAAAGAAAGAGTTAAGTAAAACATAAAACAAATCACTACGGTCAGCAATTTAAAGATATTTTGTGCGCTCCTATTAGGTATGAAGATTAGGGCTCAATACTGAAAATTAAATAAACATTTTGTAGGTAAACCCAACAAAGAAAACTTAATACATTTGCTTAGGTTTTGTTTTTCTTGTGTGAAAGTGGCCTTGGCAAAATTGTATATCGCAGTCTTGTGTTAATTTTGAAGTTTGAGAAAGAAATAGGCTGATTAAGTTTTTGCATCTTCCAAATAATATTCAATATGGCCCAGTGCGTAGAGTGATGGACTATTACACAAGAGATGCCGAGTTCGATCCCCAAATAAGGTATAATATCATTCATGTTTTAAAATTATTTCAAATACATTAATTAATAACAATTCCAATGTTAACATAGTTTCAGGTTTAAAATTGATTAAATGTCGGAAAAACGTCTTCAAAGAAATATAAATTTACTTTTATTTTCGTATTTTTCAGGCTCGGTAAAAGTTCGAGTGTAAGCTTGTAATAGACATAAAAAGCCGTACGTTTGTAATTTTTGCGAAGCTTTATTGAAGCCATCTGTCAAAACTTGAACTTCAGTTCAATTTCGAATAGGACTCTGTTAAACTTCTAATAGTTCATACACGAAGCTGGCACCTTTAAAAGATTTGTGCATGGTACTTCTGAGAGGATTTTCAGAATCACTTATAGAAGTCCATAAAAGGTTTTGTGAGCTTGTGTAATATTCTCCTTTTTGTTCTTAAACAACCTTTACAAATGTATTAAAGAACTTCGAAAATATATTTAGTTGGACCGAATCGAAGCTGAAATGTTAGTTGGGCGAGGGAGTTGTTTTGGTACTGCTTATAGAGAGGCGTTTATGTGCAGGTGCAGGAGACAAATGCAAATTTGTTGTTGTTGTTGTTTGCATTTTCTTCTTTAAGGGCACATTTGCTTTTTGAAGTCGTTGACCTTTGGTAGAAACTCGCACCTCTCTACTGACATCTAAATTCGATTTATTTGTTGTTTTTTTATTAGAAGTGACATTCGTATGAGAAATGGGCTTTATGGAATTAGAACAATTTAGAAACGTAGCACAATCAGAAAGTTTGTTTATAAAGCCAGGTAAATCAATGTTTAAGCAATTGTCACATTTCCAAAAAATGATTGAACTGGATTTAATAGTTTTAAATTCAGATTCACTTAGCAAAGAGCATAATGCATGAAATCGGACACCGCATACACCGCACAAGACAGTTTCACTGCTGTTTAATAAATCGGCACACTTTCCGCAATTAATACTCATCGTAGGTATATACACAGGGGGCTTACAGGAATGCAACTTGTGATTCAAACAAAAGACAGACTCTGACAGACTTGAGTTTTTTCAAACTCAAGAAGTTAAAATTTACAGGGATAAGCCCATATAGAACCAATAGCATTTATTAATCCTCTCTTTTGCAGTCTAGGTTTTATAGTGGTTCATAAGTATTTATTAATAATTTGGTCTTGTGATTTTATTCGATCAAGTACCATAGTAGAAAGGGTAGGAAGAGATTCGCATTGGGATAGGTATTCGTGAGAAGAAAGAAGTTGTTTGCATGAAGATAGAATTTTGTCATAGGTCAGTAAAATAGAATTATATTGTAAGTTAAGTTCGGTAAGGTTAGTATAAATGACTAAGTTCCATTGATTAGAAAAAAGCTTAAGATTACCAACGTATTCGTAGTACAGCCCTGTTTTGTTTTGCAAGTCGATGATTTCATATAGTTGCTCGTTGTTATGTATATTCGTTTGGGAGCTCAAGATTAGGTTGTAGATGAGAGTCACAATTAAAAGTTTCTCCATTTCTGGAAAGGAATATTGAGATTGAGGTAAATTAGTTAGGTTGAATAAATTTTTAGTCTATTGTTATGAAGTTTTGTTATTTTGTTCTTTATTTTAATGTTTGAGTTTACTCCTGACGTAGATATGATTTCGTATGGTCCTGACCAAAGGGGAAGTAATTTTTTATTTTTATTTTTGGGATTGCTTTCATTTTTGAGTAAAACTAGGTTTCCTATTTGAAAATCAACAGGGTTTTGTTTCTTATCGTATTGTAGTTTTGAGGATTCTTTACTCTTGAGCAGTTTGTCTCTTGCTATCTTATGGCAGTGTTGAAGTCTTGATTTAAGTTCATTGGCATAAAGGTCGTAATTGTAACAAATTTCTGGATTTTTTGTTAGGCTAGAAGAAGTTCAACGTGTCTACCATACATGAGTTCCAACGGAGTAAATGACGTTGAAGTGTTCGGGGTCGTGTTATGGACGAAAATGGCATATTTTATCCAGCTATCCCAATCATCTTGAGATTTGTTGATAAAACAACGAAGATACTCAACGAAGTTTCTGTGGCTTCTTTCGCAAGAACCATTTGATTGTGGTCGGTATGCAGTAGTTTGGAGTTTATTAATTTTAAGAAGCTTACATACATTTTTGAATATTTCTCTAAGGAAGTTTTGGCCTTGATCTGACAACACGTATTTGGGTGTGCCATATCGAAATATTATTTCCTTGACGAATGCCTCGGCGATTGTGTTCGCCTCTTGGTTGGGTATTGGTATAGCATCGGTGTATTTCGTGAGGTCGTCAATGAATGTTAGGAGGTATCTGTTTTGATTGTTGGTCATAGGATATGGACCAACGATATCGATGGAAATTTTTTCGAATGGTTCCTTAGCGGTTGAAGTTATGACCATTGGTTCCATCGTGTACTTTGTTACCTTGTTTTTCTGACAGAGTTCGCAGTTTTTGATGTAGTTTTTTATACCTCGGAACATATTCTTCCATTTGTGATATAATTGAATCCGTTTGAAGGTTCTGTTGACACCACAGTGTCCACCTATAGGATTTGAGTGGAATTCCTTGAGAATGGTTTTTATATCGTTCTCTGATAGGTCTTGTTTTGCCGAAGGAAAAGTCGAAAAGTTAGTAGTTTTGCCTAAAGACGTTGAACAAGAATCAGAGTTTTTGAAGATGATGGAGGACTCGAAGATGAAGAATTAGAATTAATGGATGATGGAAAGGATACTGGACCAATATTTGAAGATGTGGGACAAGAATTAGTAGCGTTTGAACAAGAATTGGTATTTACTGATTTGGAACTGGAATTGGAATTGGAATTAGACGATGTTGGAGACGAGTTTGTATTTATTGAATTAGAACAAGAATTAGAAATTGGTTTTGAACAAGAATTAGATGTTGAAGATTTAGAAGACGATTTTGAATTTATTGATGATGGATAAATTTGTATTTGTTGGTGATGATGAACAAGAATTAGGAACTGACGATGTAGAAAAAGAATTGGTACTTGCAGACGATATAGGAGATGATGAAGGTGACGAATTTTGAGAAGTAGAAGAGGATTTTGTACCAGATCGAAGAGTCATTTTCGCAATTCTGCTAAGACAGTCAGCGTTTGTATTTTGATCACCTTTTTTATGAATGATTTCATATTCAAACTCTTCGAGCTGTAGACGATATTTCATCATTCTGGAATTTATTTATATCTTTACAGTTGTGAATATAAACTAGAGGTTTTTGATCAGTGTATAGTTGAAATTTTCTACCTTACAGATAAGGTCTGAAATTTTTGACTGACCAAACAATAGCTAAAAGTTCCTTATCAGTAGTAGAATAATTTTTTTCGCTTTTATTAAGAGTTCGTGATGCATAAGATATAGGAAGGTCATTACCAATTTCACCTTGCGAAAGGACACTACACTAGCTATATCGCTAGCATCCGTTGTTAAGATAAAGTTTTTCGTGAAATCAGGATATTGAAGAAGGGGCGGATTAATTAGTCTTTCTTTTAATCCATCCATGAAAGGAATTTGAACAAAGAGGAGTCCAGGCAAAACGAACATCCTTGCGTAAAAGATTAGTAAGGGGTTTGGAAGTTTTTGCAAAACCTTTTATGAAACGGCGATAATATCCAGCGAGTCCCAGAAAGCTTTTTATTTCTTTGGGATTTTTGGGTTGAGCGAAATTCTTCACGCATTCGATTTGATACCTGATTCATTTATCACGTGTCCTAGGTAAGTGAGTTCCGTTCGCAAAAACTGGCATTTTTCGGGTTGCAATTTAAGATTATGTATTTTGAGACGTTCAAAGATTTCTTTTAATTTCAAATTGTGTTCATCCAAGGTTTTACCATAGACCGCGATGTCATCCATGTAAACGAAAGTTTTTATACCTTGAAGACCAGTCAATACATTATTCATTAACCGTTGGAAGGTGGCTGGGGCACCTTTTAATCCATAAGGCATTCTATCTTCTCTCTATCTTCCGGTCTAACTTGGATTTGATGGAATCCACTGGCGAGATCTAAAGTAGAAACAAATTTTGAACTTCCCAACTGATCTAGAATATCAGTTATGTTGGGTAAAGGAAATGCATCACTGACAGTTTTGTCGTTGAGTTTGCGAAAATCGAGGACGATTCTCCATTTCTTATTACCATCTTTTATCAGGTTTTTTAGGGACAACGATAAGAGGAAAATTCCACGGACTATTCGATGGTTGGATTATATTATCGTCCATCATCTCGTGGATTTGTTTGTCAACCTCTAATCGTTGTGCTTCTGGCAACCTGTAGGGTTTGATATAGGTAGGTGTTGCATCCGGGGTAAGGATTGGGTGTTGTACAGAAGAGGTATGAGTTAACTTATCCCCTTTTAGATAGAATAGTTCGCTATACAAGATACACCGATTTAGTATCGATTCTTTTTCATTCTTCGACATGTGATCTGTCACGACTGACTCTTTTATAGCTTGGATTCTATCATATGATTCGGGATAATTTTGAATTCGTAAAATGTTATAGTTGGAGACCTCATCGAATATAGGACCACCAGTTAGAAATGCAAAAGAATGGTAAAAAGTAGGTACAAGCAAATATTCAAAATATATTCTTTTATAAATGTTTATTTTCTAAAGGTTTGGTTTGATGCAAAATTTAAATTAGCATAAGTTTAAAGATTTCTTGAAGTATGATACAGATACTCATAGTAGGTTGTGGAATGCCCAGATTGAAATCATTTTCAACACCCTTTTGGTAACTACCTTCGGCGAAGGAACGCAATGTAACAGCAAGTTTTAATATTGATGGTATAGATAGTGAGCTTTTTTTAGGCATTTTGTCTTGCAGTTCATTAAGCAAGAACAGAAAAGCGTCCTTACTCAACCTGAAGTACATTACGAATCTGAAAATACTTTTTTGAAATTAATTTTATTTGAATACAGTACGAACTCGGTTAACGCAACCCTCGATTCTCGCAACTCCTCGATTTTCGCAATACTAAGATCGTAGCACGCCTTGACTCTAGAAGTGCTATTTTTCAAAAATGTCATCGAATATAAGGTCTTCGGTATTAAATTCAATAGGAGATTCAGAAGAATTAGCGACGGATATGTAGGAGATAGAACTTTTGGCAGGAGTCATGCTGTTGCCAATATAAATAATCCATTAGAAAATTGTTGGGAGAGGCATATACTGTCCACATTAACTTCTTTAAGAACAGGGACTACGATTTCGGATCTAGGTGGGATAGTGACTAAATTTGAAGGGATTAAATTATATTCAATAATGACATTTTTAAAAGAGAATGTAAGCATTTTAGTCCCATAGTCGATTTGGGCTTTATGATCATCGAGAAAATTGTTACCTATGATTCCTTCAGTGCTTATAGGGAAGTTTTTATCTACCACGTGAAAGGGATAAGAAATAGTAATATTTTTGGGTAGGTTTATGCGTAAGTATATAACACTCTTAGTACGAATCACGGAATCTGTAATTCCAGATAATGAGTGAATAATGTTTGAGTCGATGGATAGTTCTGGTTTTAATTTGTCTATTTTAATCAGACAAATTTCACTACCACCATCGATGAGAAATTTCGAAGGTTGAGGATTTAGCAAGGTTTCGGATGAAATTTTTATTGAGTCTACTCTACTTATTTTATTATTTAAGTTTATTTGAAAGATGTGGCGAGATGAGATTAAGTTTGAGTCCGAAGCCTGCCACTGGTTCCGGCCTCTGAAATGTTTTCCGTGTGTTTATTTGTTGAGGAAGAGGGAATTGGATTAGTATTGTTTTGTTTTCTATTGTTGTTATACTCTCTTTTTATGCATTCGTTTATATGATGTCCTAGATTCTTACAATAACTACAAGTAATTGTAACTTTTTTAACCTCACTCTTGAAGGAAGGAAGCTGTTCCTTGTTTTTCTTTGAATAGCATTGTTCGATGCTATGTCCGGGTTTTTTGCAATAATTACATGAAATTAAATTTCTAGATTTAGAATGAAACGAGCTAGTAGGAGTTTGGGACAAATAACTGAATTCATTTTTCTCTTCTAGTACAGCAGTCTCTATAGCTTCAGTGAGAGATGAAAATCACGAGGCTTTTATTATTAGTCCTATCCTGGGATTAAGATCCCTTTCAAAAGCCTTTAGATCAGTTTTACGGTTAAGGCTCAAAATTGTCTGCGAATGCTCTGAGCCTTCGCTAGCAACGCAAGCATCGTTCAGATTTGCTAGCGTTTGTTCCAATCTATTGGAATAAGAACGCACCGTCTCGTTTGTTCTTTGTTTAGTATGAATAAGCTCTAATTGGAGTTGGGACAAGGATTTGGTTTCTAAAAATTATGTAGATTTAAAAATGTATGTAGATGTGCCCTGTTCCCGTCAAATTCGGGAATCAATTTAAGAGCAAAAGATCTATTTAATTTTGGGGCCATTTTGGATTCAGTTTCTACAATGGAATTGTCAGAGGAAGAGGAACCCTCGGTAGTACCAGTTTCAGAATCTTCTGAGTAGGATGTTTCGATACTCTTATTTTCGGACATAAACTAAAAATATTATAATAAAAAATGTCGGAAATATATAAAAATATTTTAACTTAAAAAAAAATTAATTCAAATTCAAAAAACTTAGGCAAATAGAATTAGTGATAATAATAATAACACAGGTATATACACATTTTGGTGCCGACACTTTTTGAACTGTTCTTTAGTAAATTCGACCTCCTGAATACGAATCTGCAATCGGTTTTTGCCTAGCAGCTCCCGTTTTCATGTTATGGGGTAGGGTGTTGCAAACCTGACACCACTTAGAAATACCCAAAATAATTGTCAACAGAAAAAAGTAAAACATTTTTTCTTTGAAAATCCAATCTCATTTAGTGACATTTACATATAAATATAAAATAATAATAATAATTCTATTAATAAAATACTAGCGAGTACATTTCATATACAATATATTTTTCACTGCTGATTTGATGAACTGGAACCCAAGAAGCTTCGTTTTTTGCTTGATCTGCAATACCATCATATGCGTATCCGACTTGCCCTGGTATCGTTCTTCCATTGTCCTTATATCCTGGTGAAATCGTTCACCTTGCTCTTCACTCAAGTCTCCCAAGTTTCAGGAAACCGGTCCAAATGGTTTTGCAAGTAAAACACCTTGATGCGCATGTTGCATCCAAGCTCACGAAAAGCAGTCAGTATGTTCTGAACTAAATCCTTATAATTTGAAGCCTTCTTGTTGCCTAGAAAGTTTTCAACAACTACTGACACAAATGATGTCCACCTTTTTCGCTCTTTTTCATTCATAGATTCAACAAAATTGGTGTCCTTTATTAACCGTCTGATTTGAGGTCCATCGAATATGACAGCTTTTATTTTTTCGATGCTTAATCCTTGCATCTTTTCATTTGGGTTGAGTGAGCAATAGGTATTGATCTCAATTCGTTACCATTGTGTAAAAGCACACACTTCAAACTTCGCTTGGAACTGTCAATAAACAGACGCCAACGATCTGGATCATACTCGGGAAGGCCCATTTTTGTTAAGAGACCTTTAACATCCTGACAGAAAACGAGATCTTCCTCCTGAGAGTAGAACGTAAGCAACTCTGCTGCTCTTTTACGATAGGACGTTATTGTTGTTCCCTCATCAAGTAGATTTTTTTCTTTTAGCCGGGATGCCAGTAACTTAGAAGATTGTTTTGAGAGGTTAAGATCCCTGATGAGATCACTTAACTCACTTTGGTTAACTCGGAGACTTGATGCATTTTCCTCATATTCACTGTCTTCATCCTCCGAAAGATCTGCTAGCTGATGAAATGTTGGTATGGGAACTTCATCGGAATGAGGGATGGGCCGTCGAGCAGAATCTAAATCAGGATACGTCCACTTGCTTCGGTTTTTACTATTGATGCCTCTGATATTCACTAGACACAAATAACAGTCGTCATAGTGATTTTTTGGTTCTCTCCAAACCATAGGCACACCAAATTTCAGACTCCTCCTTTTCCCATTAGTCCACTGACGTAGATGTTCAGTACATATTTTGCAAACTATATGTGGTGCTCAAGATTTATCTTGATCATTCTTTCATATGAATTTCTTGCATATGGATTTTTTAAATTAGGGTAAATTGAATATTTCTGTAACTCAAAAACTAGAGCTGCTAGGGAAAAATGGTTTTCAGTTTTGAAATCAGCGTTAGAAGTATAAATAAAATCAGCTGCAAAACTCAAGGCACCAAAAAAAATTTTTTTTTTTTTAGACCTGTGTAATAATAGTAGTAGGTAATAATAATTGTTAAAATCAATTTTTAATATTTTTTTTTTTTAATATTATATTTTTTTTTTTTTAATATTATATTTTTTTTTAATAAAAAAATTTTGTTTTTCTTGCCTCTTTTTTTTATTTTTATCAATTAGATATGTATTATAGTTGGGATGATTGTTGGCTAAAGATGAATGATGTTGAAGATGTAGTAGTTTAAAGATGAGTGTAGGTGGTTAGAGTTGAGTGTAGTAGGTTTCACTTTACTGGTGCTGAGAGCCTCCTTTTTTTTAACTACAGTTTTTGTATTTTTTTTTTCACTAGTTCTTATTTATTTAATGCGTCACTTGAGTTTTTTTTAGATTTTTTTTTTATATTTTTTTCTTTTTTTTTTATTCTTGTTTCACTTGACACAAACACTTTTCAGGCGAACCCCACACCTGACACCAATTTTTATGTTGTGCTATATTTTTTTTGTTCGCTGAGAAGGACGATTCTCAGTTGGGTTCTTACCTATGTTTTCGTGTTATGCTTTTTTGTGTCCAATATAATTTAAAGAATAAGTAATTTATTTTCCTTTTTTAATTTCTTTATTTATTTATTCTAGTTCTTATTCTATTACACTTATTTTAGTTCTAATTATTAAGAGTTAATATTCAAGATTTAGGTTTTACGTATTCAAGATTTAGGATTTTAAGATTTAAGATATTACACTATTACATTTATTTTAGTTCTTATTATTAAGAGTTATTATTCAAGCTTTAGGTTTTACGTATTCAAGATTTAGAATTTTAAGATATAAATATTCAAGACTAAGAATTTAAGATTTTATTTCAGACAACCCGCCCGACCGACTCGAATAACAGAAACAGAGTGTCCGATCGATTGCTCGTCACCCGACACGACGAAAACTGAGGAAAATGCAACCACATGCACAAGTGTGCTTGTTTGTAGTTGCCATCTGGTATTGGGGATCAATGCATCGTTTAATAGGTTGGAAAAGTTGGATATGAAAATGATGATATGGGAATTATGGGTTTTGTTTCAATTTAGCAGGCAATGAAATTGGAGAAGTTTAACGGATTGGGAAAGTGAATGGGTATGAATTAGGGCTGATGATTCTACCCGGGTAATCAACTACCGGTACCCGGTTACCCGGGTTGCTTGTACTCGGGTAGTAAATAACCCGGGTACCCGGGTATTCGGGTATTACCCGGGTACCCGGGTATAAAAACGAAAAACTTCTTCGTGGCTATGTAAATCGCTTTTTCAAAAACACCTACAAATCTTGGAACAAATTATATAATTATATGTATGACACAATTAGGTACAGCGACAAAATTTCAGAAAAACTAAACATTTTATTCAATAGGTAGTCAAAAAACATAAAAACAATGCTCTGAAATACAATTATATTAATAACTAGCTGCCCCGGCAGACGTTGTTCTGCCCTATTCTCCAAAACAACACAAAATTAATTTTTTATGTTAATATTGTCCATTCGCAGTGGTTAAACATATTTAAGAGTGAAAGTGATCACTTTATAGATTTATGTCTCAATAATAAACAACGATTACTTACAAATATAAGTTTTCTATTTTGTACATTTCAAGACTTTAGTAGTAGTAGTAATAATGTGGTATTTTCATTGTAATGTCTTATCTTACACGATATTTTTTGTTTGATTACCTGGCGCGAAAATATATAAAGCTGTCGGTTTCCGACGCGAGAGCAAGCAACATACAACTGTTCATGAAAGAAGCATGTGTTTTACAGATGAACGCCGCAAACACTCAACGACTGACCATGTGATTTATTTATGGTCATAGCGAAAGCAAGCCTAGCTGGAAATTGCAGTCGTTTAAATTCAAACAGTACGTCAGTTAGTACCATTGGGATGCGGGATATCATCACATTTTCTCCCTTATATTTTCCCTTTAGAATGATTGCTTCGATCACATTGTTCAGTAATTTCTTCACTGCCAGCCGTGTGCCGTTACATTTGATATTTCGTAACATTATGACCATCTATCCTACTTTTAAAGATTATGGGGAAATAATCCTGGCAAATCCAGTGAGTTCAACAATTCATGTGGATAATTGACGACATCATCTTGGTTAGTTGCTCAATAAACTGATTTGTATGTCCTTAATTCAACGGCAATTTCGTTTTGGATTTCGAAATTTATTTCATTTACATCCGTATATACATATATAGCTCGTTCGCTCAACTAACAATGATCTCTGTAATTTTGAGCGACGTTTCGGAACATCCACCAACAGTCTCAGAACATCGTGCCACACATCTTTCCTATCCTTCTTTCTCTTCATTAACTTCACGCCCGCGCTGTGTTGAAACATTTAAAGGGTAATCATAATCCCTTGAGCGCGGGTAGATTATAAAAAAAAAAAAAAAAAAAAATCTTTTCTATATGCTCAGTTTTTGATTCTGTAAACTGACAAAAATGTACAGGAAATAATGCAGCCTGTCATAACATATACAGAGATTTTACAATTACCAAAGTCAATGAGTTGTTGTTGCTCAAAATAATTATCTTATTTTTTTTCCACAAAGTGGAGGACTTCAAACATGCATTCAGTTCATCCGCTGGTGTAGACCGGGGAATAACTGGTAATGTTTGACAAAAATCTCCTGCTAACAAAATCATCGCTCCACCGAATCGGTTTTGATTGCTTCGCAGATCTTTCAGAGTTCTGTCTAATGCCTCCAAAGATTATTTATGTGCCATCGTGCATTCATTCCATACTATCAACTTGTATTGCTGAAAAACCTTTGCCATTGCAGAGTGCAAGTCGGAGTTTCGTTGCTTTGAATATTCAATGGTAATTTTAACACTGAATGGGCTGGTCGACCACCTTCCAACAATGTAGCTGGAATACCAGAGGAAGCAAGTGCGAGTGCAATTGCATTCTGTAAGCGAATTGTTGCTAAAATCAATGTACCACCAAGAACATCCAAAAAGTAAAATCCTCCAGTTTCATCATTTACAACTTCCATAAGTGTATCAAAGACATACTGTTGGTTCAACAACGGAACATATATTCGAACCAATTTCCTTAAAGCATCGAGATCGATCAGTTTTTAACGAGCAACTCTTGATTAAAAGCGTCGTGCATTGGGCGATTAGACGTGGCCATTCCTAATTGAGATAATAATTTGTTTGACATCATTAAGCACATTTCTTCAATTGATATCAACGCCTCGTTGTAAATTTCTTCAGTGAATTGTAAATATCGATTTCCTGTGCGCATTTGATGCAAGATATCGTCACACATATCATCTTGGTATTTGATCCATAAATCAATTGGGTTTGACGGAACATTGACTAAGAGTAATCTATATAAATAAAAATTAATCGCAAAATGTGTTACGAACCGTAAAACTCAAGAACGCCGCAATAAACGTTTTTTCTCTCCATAAGAACCTTCCTTGAACCTTAACAAAAATTAGGCGAATTGGTCAAGCCGTTCTCGAGTTTTACGCTTAGCAACACATTTTGCGATTCAATTTTATTTATATAGATGAGCAAACGAATTATCAAAATTTCATAAATTGTTGATGAGGAAAATTTGATGGGTTTAAATTCTAATTTAATAGATCTTGATTTTTGTGCAAGAACACCAACAAAGAAACATTTTCTGGGGCCAAACATGATCTTTTGGCAGTAATAATATTGCCTGCAGTCGAAAAGAGCCTTTCTGAACTTGCTGATATAGCTGGAACAGCAAGATATCTTGTTGCCAAAGATGCCATAACGAGGATAGAGCGTTCTCTCGAGCACCACCATACAAGAGGGTCCAAACGGTTCGATATACGAGGTTCTGCTATGTACTGCTCAAACTATGAGATGTTGTCAAGTAATTGCCCTTCAGTTGCAAAGAGGAAATCCAAATCTTGGTCATCACTACTTCCACTAGGTCCTTCTTCTGTTACTTTGTCAGAGTACATTCCCAGAATTTTTTCCTTAACAAAAGTACGGATTTAGTCTGCTACTTCACTGCTCTCAGTTTTAAGGTCCTTGTACCTTGGGTCTAAGAATGATGCTACTTGGTAAAATATTCTCGGCTGGGGACATTTCGCCTAGGTGAAAGCGCGTTTTTAGAGAAAAAACGATTTTATTTTTGAATATGGTGGCTGTTTCTGTGTCTTCGAGCTTAGGTGCATACTGGTTTTCAATCAGAGTTTTGATAACCAAGCGCACTGCAGAAAGCGTTACTTTACTTTCACGACCTAGCAGTTTTGTTGCTATGTATAGTGGCTTCAAAACTGTGGTTAACTCTTCCATTATTCCCCATTCGTACTCAGATATTTCCAGGTTCAGTACTGTAGAAGAACTCGTATAGCTGTTATTACTTAGAACTGCAATAACGTGCGTCGGAGCGATTGTGGTGCAAAATATCACACATAAAACAAATGGAATCCCATCGGGTTGAACAATTTTGAACTAAACGTTCCTTCTTCATTCCTAGCTGCAATTGTTTTCTGTTTGTTTTCTGTTTTGTTTTTTACGTAGCAACATTCGATTGGTGAAAATGTGATATACCACTCTTCGACATTTTATTGCGACAATTTCGTAATATTCAACAGACTTAAATATATGCTTTACACAAAGTTGTAGGGTGTGAGCAGCACAATTCACATTTTCACCCACATTCATTAACGGTAATAATCCAAACCAATTTGTATTCTCTCTTCTTGAGTTGAATCATTTTGCGAACTTTTAAAAATCTCTTTGTACTTGCAAAACATTATGAAAACAAGTTCAGGTGTTCCATTTGTAAAACATACCTAAGCCTAACCGTTGTATCTGTACTTTAATCAGTGCATTTCATTGTGTACATGCTAAACCTCTTAATCTAAACCATCCTAGAAACGAATAGCGGTATTGATTCGGATATATTTAATTTAATAGAGTTTAACTTCAATGTCTTTTATTTTGCTGTACCCGGGTACCCGGGTAATCGAGTAATCGAGTAGTCGGGTACCCGGGTAATACCCGGGTATTACCCGAATTACTCGGGTATCATCAGCCCTAGTATGAATGAGTTTTTAAGTGGAGCGATCGTTGACTGTGTGTTTGACGACTTTGGAGGTAAAGGAAATGATGATATGGGAATTTTAAGAGGGTCGGATATTGGTCAATCAAAAGAAAATGATGATATGGGAATTTTAAGTGGTTTGTAGTTGGGCAATTAAAGTAAATGATGAATATGGGAATATGGAATATTGGTCAATCAAATGGAAATGATGACTGTGGGAATTTGAAGTTGCAATGGGTTGAAGTAAGTATGGGTGTAGTTGGATGGAATGATAAGGGGAAATGATAAGAAAAGGTTGTAAGGTACGTACCTTACAACAGATTCTTGCCCAGAAGCTGCAAAATTTTTTGGCTTATTACAAAACAAATGTATATGTTTTTTTTACAGCATCAACAGAGCGAGAAAAGCTTCTTAATTAATTTTTTAATGTTTCCGAAAATGTACATTAAAAAATTTTTCACTTAGCCGTTGGTCAGCCCGAGACGATGCCTATACGAGCTTAAACAGAGATTGGGATTAAATAATTTCGGCTCTCAACGCCATTAAAAATGACGCCCACCAGAAAGCTTTAGTGGAAACTGAAGCTAGCGGTTTATTGTCCCAATTGAAGTCCCTTGAGACAGCAATATTGTCTCACTTTTGGGGTTCTATACTCAAGCAATTCAATATTGTATACAAAAAAATTCAAGGTGTTGATACAGACGTTGAAACTGTATCCAGGCTCTACGAGGCACTCATATCGTTTGTAAGAGAAAAACGAGAACGTTTTGATGTTTTTGAAGAGATGGGAAAAAGCAAAACCTCGGAAAATTACAAAATAGACCAAAAAAGAATCGCCAAGAGGAAAAAACGAGATGAAGATTTTCAAGAAGAGTGTGTGAACATATGAGTTTAGGCAGCTTTACCTTCATATAAGAGAAAAAGAATTGAAGGAAGCATTTCTTGAGGTTGCTTTAAGAATATACCTACTTCTTGTGGAGTGACAAATTATTGTAGTGCAGAAAGATCGTTTTCCGTATTGAAACGAATAAAAACCTATTTAAGGTCTCGCATTAGCGAAGAACGACTTAATAGTTTAGCTTTATTATACATAAATACTTTCTTTCTTCGTGACCTTTTATTTAATTCAATAATGTTTATCCTTAAGTGGGCTTTAGGTCAATTTTTGTTTTGTTTTTTATTTTTTTATTTTTTTTTTATCCTCAATTTTAGCAGATATAGTTATGGAAACTTTACTTGATAACGTTTTAAAAAAACTATCGTATACACCAAAAGTTATTAAGAAATACGTAGATGACTTATTTTTAATCATCAAATCAACTGAACTTAATTCAACTTTAACAGCATTAAATTCCTTTCATCCTAAAATTAAATTTACATTTGAAGTTGAAAAACAAGGAATGCTTCCATATCTTGATGTTAAAGTTATAAGACAAAATACACATCTAATTTTTGATTGGTACAAAAAGCCAACATCTTCAGGTCGTTTGATAAATTTCAATTCTCAACAACCCAAACTAGTAATTATTAATACAGCACAAAATTTCATAAATAGAGTTCTAGACAATAGTGATATTATATTTCGACAAAAAAAACATTGGAATAATAAAAGATACAATGTACTCTAATTCATTTCCAAAAGAAATAACTAAATCACTTATTAACAACTATTTCAATGGTGTCAGACGATCAACTCAAAATATAAATGAACCACAAAGAATATATAAAAGTGCTTTATACGTTCCAAATTTTTCAAACCGTTTGTTGAAAGCACCAATTAGAGATAAAGAAAAAACTAGAATAGCCTTTAAATCAACAAATACTCTTAGAAATTCAGTTTTCTCAAAATTAAAAGATAAATTAGAAAAAGAAGAAAAATCAAATATAGTATACAAGATTAGTAAAAAGATTATGGCTCAACATCATGCCCATCAATCTATGTAGTAACCTCAATGCAAAAACTTCGAAATCGTATATCAGGTCATAAATCTGATATAAATAGTGGAAGTACACAAAAGACTGCACTAGCTCTCCATTGCATAGAAGAAAATCATCGTCCTGACTTCAAAAATATAACAATTTTACAATCAGAACAGAATTATAATAAAAGAATGTTACTAGAAATGTTACATATTAGAAACACCCAAAATAGTATTAATAGACGTTCAGATTGTGATAGACTTAGTAATATTTACGGTCAGTTTATTAATTATCAAACCATATCTACATAAACAAAACTCAACGATTAAATATATTATACATATATACATAGAAATATTTGAATTTATTTTCAAAATTAATTATTTGAATTTAAAAAATTCAGATAATTAAACATCAATTTGTTTGAAATAAATTTTCAAACAAACTAAAAAATAAAAAAACAAAAGAGATAACACATAACAACAAAAAAGAAAGAGATTTGAAACGTCTCTTAAACTTTTTTGAGAAAACACGGAAACCAAAAGCTTACAAACAAATAAAAAATATTTGTATTTTAAAGTTGTAAGTAGGTATACTATTTTAGAATTTTGATATATTTGGTATATATGTATATATGTTTTAAATTATATTTCAATTAATAAATAGGTCTGAAGAAGGGTGTAACCACATCCGAAACGTCACAACATAAAAAACAAAACAAAAATTGACCTAAAGCCCACTTAAGGATAAACATTATTTATTATACATATATAGAAGCTGAACTGACCAAAAATATAGATAACGAATCTATTGTTAATGAATTTTGTAATCAATATATACACAGAAAAAAAATTGAAAACATAAAATATTATGCATTTTGTGTTTTTAATTATTATTTTTTATTACTTTATTTTTATTGTTCTAAGGGACGGCAAAATCATATATCAGCCCGGGCGCCAAATTCTTAAATAGGCCTCTGCTTCAGGCACTGTAAATAACTTTGATAATGGGCGATCAGAAGACAAAATCAGCTTCTATTGATACTTTGACTGCAATTGTCGAGTTTACGACATTGGTTCGCAATTACACATTGCAAAAAGTGAGCAGGATGGACGGGGTAAGTGTTGCGAACTAAAACAAATATAATAGTTTTAAATGCATCTTTTTTTGTTTTTCTGCAGGGATGAATGCTACTTAATATAGCTAGTGAACAAATGTTGACTGATTCCGCACCAAAGAACATGCTCACCGAGAGGGGGGACTTCCTAAATTTCTTTTACAAGCATAGTATTCATAGTATTGGTATAATAATTTTTATTTGGTTTATACAAGAAATTTAATTATTGTCTTTATCGACAGCTCCACTTTTAATGAATTCCATTGGTGATATACTACAAAACGAAGATTATCAAACGGCGCAGTTGTTGGGTCTAGTTTTGGACATTCTATCATTCTGTGTGCAACATCACACGTATCACATTAAGAAATTTACTATACAAAAAGATCTCCTCAAGAGAATAAATATAAATAAATATACATGTTTTTACTCCATTGTAAACAAGTGGAATATATAATTTACATTTAATGTGCATTTTATGAACTTCATTTTTTTATTAAACTGAATTGTCAATATTACATCTTAAATTCAATTACTTTGCTTTAATATCATTTTATCGAAGTTTACTAAAATATAATAAGCAACTATAACATAATTAATATAAAAACAATATTCAATTTGTGTCGATACTTGAAATCAAAGGTAAAACCAAAATGTTCACAGATTTTTAACCATGTAATTTAGAGAGTATTACATCTATATGTCAAGGGAAATTTCATTCGAGCTTTTAGCTTCAACCGAGTTTCGTTTAGAAGTCGAAGAAACTGAAGGAGAGGTGGATTTTAAATCGACATTGACTGTTGGTTTGGTTTTAGAACTTATTTTTATTTTTATATCATTTTCCTCAAATCGATTTGATGAATTTGAATCGGATTCTTTAGCACTGGATTTAAGAGGAGACGATGCCAAAGGCGGGTGCGATTGGCTTTGATGTTTTGTGGCGAATTTAAATTTTTTTTGATCTTTAGATCCAGATGTGGTGATCTTTCCGCTATTAGAAGCGATTTCAGTCTTCTTGTGATCACGCGTGGCTGTGGCTTTTTGCAACTCGGAAACTTTTAGCTCTGGAACAATTGGAGTCGAAATTAAACTAGGCGGCGAGTTTATTTCTCGGTCACTTCCACTGTTAGACCGCGTAGGAAACGTATGACTATCATCTTTTTTAACTGTTCGCTGAAGGCACTTCGTCGGCTATTGGTTGTTTAACTGTATCAATAACAGATTCCTGTTCATAAATCGTCATATTCACTTGGCGTTTTTTAGGAATATTATGAACATTCATGTGAGTAGGCAGAGTTTCGTTCGGAGGACATGAATACAAAAGGAACTCATCAGAGGCTTTAACACAGTGGTTTTTATTTGGATTCAAGAATATATTCAATGCATGGCATTTTTTAAGAGATGTTGAAATTGTTGGATGAGTACCATCTGGACCGCAATATTTGTAAAATATGAATCTCTTCGAATCGGATTCATCGATTAAAACTCTCACGCAAAGTTCATAGGGATCATCTTCATCATCGTCATCACTGCCATTGCAATTTTGGGCCGCTTCCAATCTTTAAAATCTCTGGAGAAGATTTCAGAGTTTCCTGGACTTCCTCCTCCTTGGGCGGATCGATTTTTTCCATTTTCATTTCCATTGATACAACAAGGGGTATACAACTGGGTCCATAACCGTATTATTTGGGATCTTTTTGGTCGTTCGCGGCGTCGCTTTCACTTTCTTTTTCAGGACAGACGTCGCTACTCCATTTGATTTTTTCGAAACGGCAGTTGAAAAATCTTCAAGAGCTTTTGGGGTTCGAACGGACTGTAATGATTGCCTAAGGGTTGAAGTTCGTTTGGGTGAAGATTTCAATTGATTCTTTTTTGTCGAATTGAGTGCTGGTCTTGTGGCAGTTTTGACGAAAGATGGTTTGGGATTATCTTTGGTTTTTGTTTTCGCTGCTTCTTTAGAAGCAATTTTCTGTTGACGTTATGTCTTTCGTGGCTTGGACGAAGTGCGGTCACCGACCAAAGTAGACTTGACTTTTGTACCCTCAGGTGCTTTCTTCTTGGCGGAAAGAAGATTCAAGGCGGTAAGCACTTCAATTTGTTCATTGCTTGGACATGGGGTGAACTTTCTTAAATATGCACTTCGGCTATTTTAAGTGGAGTCATTACTTTCATCACTTTTTTCTCTTTGGTGGTAACCGTCGACATGACATATTGCTTTCGAACTGTAGTTATCTTTGCTTTTGCTGTTTGCTCGACTGGATTTTTGGGTGTTCGAGCTTTAATCATATCGGCGACACAAATAAGTCGCATAGGTTTCTTTAAATCCGAAGACAATTTTGCTTTCATTCGTTGCCTTTTCAATTCCAAATCAGATAGTTGTTTCTGTATCATGCTTATTTTGACATTCTCATGAATAGTCTATTCGTTAGAATGATTCTATTCCTTCGAATGAACTTTCTTAATTTTGAGATTCGAACGAATAACATTCATTTGCGAAAGATAGCATAAAATGAACTTCAAAAAAGATTCATTTTCATTGTCAGCCGTTTGACATTTACTATATTTCTATTTGAATTAGTATGACCGTTTTACATTTTTTTTGTTTCTTAACATTTTATAGATGTTGGATAAAGAATCAAGAAACAAAATAAATAATACACTTTTTCATTATAAATTTAAGTTTAACCATAAAGAACTACATATTCATTACATTTTTTGTGTCAACTCAGCTGTTTTGAAACTATTCTTGAAAAAATAAGTTGATCATGACGCGTTCTAAATTTTTATTTTTTCTTGGTATACGCTTGGTCACACTAACATATCGAAAACAAAAGAGAAGTGTTTGTGAAATCTGAAATGTCAAAACCAAAAAGTGAAATCTTTGTTTAGTTGTAATTGTTTTGTTTATTGTTTAAAAATTTAAATTTCTTTGATAAAACCATAAAATAATAAATAAAAATATGGCATTTGTGTTGTTTATAAGTGAAGATGGTGTTGAAGAAGTGCAGAGGATAGTAGATGCTTTCCGTATCAACGCGGGTGGTAAAAAAAACTCTTTGCTACCTCCGGATTTTCTTCCACTATTTTGATTAACTTTTCCTTTTGTTCGCGGTTTGTGCAGTTGGAATGCGACCTTTAAACATAAAACAACAGAAAAATTAATAAAAATAATTTATTTTCCATGAAATAATTAAAAACATAAATGTTTTGTTGCTTACTCGACAGAAAAATTCAAACGACACAAAAATGACATTTAATTCTATTCTTTCGAATCTCAAAATTGAATTAGCTTTCGCAAATGAATGAACTTTCTATGGATTGGGTGAACTTTCGATTTGTTCGATTAACATTCTAATCGCCGAGTCTCAAAATTAAGTTTCAACGAATTCGACTCACTTTCGAACGAAAGAGAATGTCAAAATAAGCACCTATGTATATATATTTCTGAGTTTTTATCTTCGACGACATTCCTAGGAGGATTAACCTTTTTCGGAGTTAACCAACTTCTAACAGGGTTCCGCAATTCGCAGTCATTATTCACTAGCTGTGAATTCGCTGATAATGAATCTTCAGTAGTTGCAATAACTTGGTCAGGAATATCCCTGATCCAGTCTTCATCTTCGTTGCTGCTTATCTCTGAGAGATTCTCAATATTGATAAGGGAATTACTTGTATTCTTTGGCTTTGCCGCAGTCAACGGAGAAGTTGGTGATGATGATGAAGAAGAGGATGACGAAGATGAAGACGACGATGATGAGCTTGTTGATAGGGCCGATGTCGGATTTTCGTCTTCTTCGTCAGTTATATCTGGCAAGCCCGCTACAAGTGTATAATGCAAATCGACTTACGGTTGCGGGGCATCTTCATCTATAAATGACTTCACTCGACTTAGAATCACAGATTCACAGGTCACAGGGGATCTTTTGCTCAACTAGTTCAACGCATTTGTTCGGGGTGACAATTGGTGTCTCTTCAGCCTTTCTTTTATGTATCGAATCTAATAGTTGTTTTGTCGACTTTTTTGTCAAGATCATCTGACTCATCTGGTCTGTAGTATGATCCACCGGAGGAATAATCAGTTTGTGCCTGATACTTGATAGGTGCTACTTCTAGGAGTTTCTTTGGGAAAGGGAGTTAGAGTACAACCAGGCGTGATTGCAAACAGAGGGGTCGATATGCTGCTACTCTTAGCCTCGGACAAATTTCGAAATGAATCAATCATCTTGAAAACCGGGGTGTCTAAGGAAGATGGAACTAATTCGGGTGTAGGAGGTATCAAAGGTTGTTCGTCCAACGACTTAAATGGTGTATCCAACAGACATGCAGGCCAAATTAAGCTTCTATTATACTACGAATAAACATAAATAAAATATTGAACCATTTTTCAGATGTCGAACTTTTCAAAAACAAAAAATATATTTTTCAAAAATTCAAAAAATATTTTTTTTTTATTTTTGAAATTCAATATTTTTCAAACTTTTTAAAAGCTTTTCTGTACAAAATTTCATTAAATTCCATTATGTAGATAATGAGAAATTCAAAATTTGTAAAAATGGTTCTATGGTAGGTACTGTCAGTAATATCTTAATTTCAATTTTTTTTTATTAAATTATAGATCGAGGAAATCGAAAGAAAACAATTTTAGCAACATTCTAGATGTCGTTTTCGAGAATAATACGATTTTCAAAAACCATTTTTTAACATTTATATGGCGGGTAGTGTTATTTTTACTTGCGATATAGGTACTATAGGGCAAGTTCTGCATTTGGAAAAAAAATCGAACTCGAGATTTTGATCAAAGTTGACATTACGATGATAGCGAAGACGAATAAAGTGGGTCCGGCAATTCCGTCTGTCTGTCTGTCTGTATGTCTGTACCTCGAACTACAGCCTAAGCCACTGGACCTATTTTCTTCAAACTCGGTAGTTATGGTTCTTCGGTGATTCCCTAGAGGGGAAATTGAAATTTTTTTTTTAGCTCTAAAACTAACGGTACCCCCCATACACCCGTAATGCAAAATCTTATTTATCTCGAAAACGGCTCTAACGATTTTGATAAAAAAAATTAAGTGTGATATTATGGACATGGACTACGTTTTGGTAAAAAAAAAATTTGGGGCAAAATGTTATTAACGGTACCTGTCATAGAACCGTTTTTTTGATTTTCGACTTTCTCATTAACGGCTCTAACGATTTTAACCAAAAATTTTCAGCAGGAGCCCCCCTAAGTTTAAAATAATATTGTATATAAAAATATTCGAAAAATTATTTGTTGGGTTTTTTTGAAAAAATTTTTTTTTTGAAAAATCAATATCTTCAAAACCTATGAACGATTATTTTTTGAAATTATTTCCTAAAATCAATATTATTAAATACTTAAAATTCGCATCCCACATTTTTTTCTTGAAAAATTTTAAAGACATTTCTTATATAAAAAATTTATTTATTTAATAATAAAACGATTTTTTAAAGTTTGTTTGCATAAATTCATACTTTTCTAGAAATCAGACGGCAATTTAATTTTAAATTCATGTTTTATATTTATAAAATGTATCTTAAATTCCAAAGTACTTTTACATAAGAGCAAGTTCGTGCGATCCAGTCGTGCATTTTATTTGGGTAAAAACATTGAAATTATTAGTTTTGCGCAAGTAAAGGAACACATTTTGAGAAAATGAAAAAAACTAATCAAAATCTCAAAATTATATGCAATAAACGATTCGAAACATAATACATTGAAAATAATCAATTTGGCAACCATGACTTTCTGTCTGATTTTTCCTCTGAAAATTTTAACGGTCTTTTGTGGATTTGTGAATACATGTATATTTTTGTTTACTATTAGACATATGCCATATCAAAATATTTTCTTGTAAATAATTTTACCGATTTTTTGAATCAGTTGCAGTGCCAGTTGAAAAAAAATTTTGGAACAATTTTTTTTGGTTTTTGATTTTCTCAAAAACAGTACGACGGAGTTTTCTCCTAAAGACCGCCAATAGTTTGAATATTATTATGAATTCAAATTTTCAAACAATAATTTTTGGGATTTTTTTAAGAATTTTCAAAATTTTTGTTTGAAAACTCAATATTTCGAAAACCTCATTCTTGATTTTTTTTTAATTTGATAAATAAAATTTTCTTAATATAATCTACAAGATATAAGAAAAAAATTTATTTCACTTAAAAATAACGGTACCCTCCATACAAATGTTAAAAAATAGTTTTCGAAAATCGCATTTTTCTCTAAAGAGGTTCCGAGAATTTTGCTAAAATTGTTTTCTTTCAATTAATTCTTACGATCTTTAATTTAATTGAAAAAAAAATAATTTGAAATCAAGATTACTGACTGTACATACCGTAGAACGATTTTTTTGAATTTTGAATTTCTAATTATCGGCATAACGAATTTTAATGAAATTTTATATAGACAAGCTTCTAAAAAGTTTAAAAAACATTGCATTTCAAAAAATTGATTTTTTTTGGAAAATTCCATATTTCGAAAACAGATCAATACTTTTTTTTTTGGGAAATTTAATTTTTATTCACACATTAAATTGGGCTTCCAAAATTTTTTCTTAAAAATGTTTTTGTATATAAAAGCTTAGTTTTTTAAGAAACCACTACAAGGAATTATAATTTTGTTCTTACATAAACTAATTTTTGCTTAAAACACATGGCATCCTTTTTTTAGCTCCAACTGCCAAAGGAGTTGTTTTAGTCATTTAAAAAATAAATCTTATGCTTATAAACGGTTTTCTCTAACAACATTCGTTTTTAAAATTCCTAGTCTAATACATAGGAGCAAGTTCATGCGACCTTGTCGTGTTTTTTTGTGTAGATTATGAAAAAACATAATATAAAAATATAAGAATATAATATAAAAACTTCATTCGATTGTTTGTAAAAAAGTTATCAACAATTTATTATACGTGAATAAGTGCGTTTACAAGAACATTTAAAGCCCTGAAACAAGTATAAATTTTCATTTTTTTTCATCCTCGAAATTTTTTTCTTCCATCCGCCGTAAATACTCGTACTTACGAAAATAAAAAAAAAACATTCTAGAGAAAAAAATATTCTCAAGAGATGATAAAAAACATTTAGGCAGATAGGTACTTATTTAAAATTAAAACAGTTTAATTACTAATTTCCATAAAATTTATCACCAATATATTTTTTATAAAGTTTGTCATTGCAATCATTATGCTTTCTAGAACACACTGTATCTTTGTAGCATTGGTTGAGAGTTCTCGCTTGAGATAGTAAATATTTGATTTTTCACCAGAATTGAAAATATCAAATCAAATGGTAGGCATATCCCAGTGGCAAATTTCTTCCTCGATGAAACATTTTGGTGAAAACAGCAATGAATTCATTCCTTACTTTTATAGGGGAAAATAAAGTAATGATTTCCTATGAGCAAGGTAATGCCCTTTTTCCTCGGTACATTTTCGCATGCAAATACGTTGTGATTTCAGTGAGGAAAAGTCCTGCACAGCTTCACGAGCCCGCAACGCAAGTAGCATTGAGCACTGTGTGTTGGTTTCATTAGAAGAAGAACAAAATGAACAAAAAAAATTCTCTATTAGCGCAACAAGTATTATTTTGTTTTCGTTAATGGATTGGTATAATTATCCCTTTGTTGGAAAAAAGAATTGAAAATGACCTGAAAGTATCAATGGATATAAACATTATGAACTTTTGCTGATCGCGGACGATGCGACGCGAACGGTTTGGGTTTTTTCCAGTATCGTAAAAAAATGTTTTTATTACTTTATAGCGGTTAAGGTTTTTTATTGTCTATGTCCTTTCTTCTGCGATCGTTAAGAAATGTTTTGTTCTTTAATTAAATCAGTGCCAACGAGATCTTTGTCGAAGACGGATGAAAGTGCAAGTTGATAAGTGAAAAAAGCGAAGAAAATAAAATTACTATTTTTTAAATATAATTGGTGAGTGAATTTGTTAAAACATACCTACTGCTAGAATGAGGGGTTTTAGTAAGCGAAATATAAAGCGCTTGGCAAAAAAAAAGAGAAACTTTTGAAAACAAAAGAAGAATACATGAAGAAGCGATATTTAGCGATATAGTGCCTGTGATCGAAATAGTTAATGATATACGAGTAGTTGACCCGTGTTCAAGTAGTATTCATCAAAACATCAGATTTAAGAAAATATTCAAGAGTACAACACGTTAACGTTCATGGTTGAAAGAGGCAAATACTGTTAATCAATGATTTCATAGCTGCGTTTTCATGTTATATTTCATTCATAAATAAATGTTGATGAAAATTCAACTTCCAAAAAAGAGATGAATTCATCAATAACCTTTCACTTTATGTTTCACCTGAGTAACAGAACAAATGAAAACGCAGCATACTCATATTCAATGATTTCACCTATGAATATTTACCAAAAAATTCACTGGTGAACTCCAATGACATTCATGGGTGAAGGCTCTGTTCCTTGGTGAATCTCGTAGTGATTCCTTGGTGAAAAATTGAAAATTTGCCACTGGGATCTCTTTATTTCAATACCTACAAGAACCATACAAACAAGAAAATGTATTCAGACAAAAAATTTCAAGCAAACAATATATCTACCTCAATACATACTCACAAAAACTTACAAACAAGAAAATATATTCCAACAGGAAAAGGTCAAAAAAGAACATTTTTTTTTTCATTTCCACCACTCGGAAATCTCCCTTACTCTGCCTTTCGTTGAAAAATCAATATAATAAAATTTCTCTTTCTTACTACTTGTTTCTATCTTTCTTATCCTACTCTCCACTATCAAATTTGACTGTTTTCAGCGACACCACAGGCTAGGGACTCTAACATAAAATCACGTCAATTGATAATACTATAAGATATATTATATACAAGGATAATAGGGCCCTACGCCTTTCGAGACTATTTTATCATCCCCAGGACTCGGGTCTCGACAAGTGGTTTGTCTGCTTATCTCAGCATCCATTGAGCGTTACCTTCTTTCAGGAATTTGTACACAAGGATTTTCCTTTTACTGAGCCTAGGGTCAAAGTGTTACTCTCTAGTACTTTATATGAGAGTATAAGCTAATTTAACATATAAAAAACAAATTTGTGAGCCTCGTTCATATACTCCTTATCCAACCATATGCCGGCAGTCGTTTAACTAAAACGACAAGCCTCTAGAAGGGGTAATTAGGATTTGTATAAAACGAATATCGTTATAATGGTTAGAAGTACGGAGCTGCATTTTCATTTTTATTTAAACCAATTATAGTTTCTGGAGACCTGTAGTTTCACTAGCGTTTAGTAAACTGACTACCGGAATAAGGGTGATGGTCCTGGTCCTGTTGTTGTTCTATTTTTGACAAATGTACACACAAAATAAGTCACACAATAGATGTGTTTTATCGTCAATGATCCATAAAGATTATTCCTTAAAATAAAACGATATGGATCTTAGCGACAGCAGTGTTATATGCCCAAATCCTTGTTTGTTGATTTTCGATTATTTCTTGTCTTTTTTCTTTACACTGCAGCTTACACTACCTTACAATAAAAAGCCATCTATCCGCACAATTTCAAGTTTTTTTTATGTAACTGTTAATTTAACTTAATTTTACAACTTAAGTCATATTTTGAACAGCCTCGAATAATGGTAAATCTTGCCGTTTTCTTCTTCGTTCACATTTTGGACAAGGGTCTAGTTCGTTCAAGCAACCAGCATGAAATACTGCTCCACAGGGTTCACACTAAATTAAACAATTTAGGATATTATAATTTCTATTAAACAGATCTTAAAACTTACTCGATATGTTGTGTCAATATGAAACGGATATAAGACCTTAGGACTATTACAAATTTCACAGATGAATCCTTTGACGCTGCACAAGAGACAATTAAGAATATGTCGTTCCCCAGAACTTACTGCTTTTTGAAGCTGATTAGCAAGTGTTCCTCGTCGAATTATGGTCAAATCTCCGATAGAATATTGATGTATGTGCTCAAAGAGGTAATCTTTCATAAACACTAACCGTTGCAATTCTTCTATGCTTGAAGGGCAGCATGTATAAAGATATGCTCGTATGAAGTTAAGACGGATGCGGAGCGACTGTAACTCTGCCATTTCTTCAGAGGCATGATATATATCAGGATTAAGAAGCTGAAATTAAGGTCACATTATTTTTGTGAAAGATAAATGTTAAACCAATTTGCCTTCAAATCAATAAAGGGCTGGTATTGAAACTCAGCAAGAAATGCAGAAACTCTTTTCGAAACTGGATAACGTCGGAAATCCCAGTTATAGATGATTTTTGCAGGTATAGCAAAAAGTTCCACGTCCATACACGTTTCACAATAATAGTTTCCGCTAAACGAGCAAACTCTGTAAAAATATACATTTCGAAGGTTAAAAATTGACATATTTTATTAGACGTATTTTTAATTATTATAAATGTATTTCTATTTTTCATATACATATGTACATACTAATACATATATATATGTACATAATACTTTTTTTTTTTTTTTTATAATCTACCCGCGCTCAAGGGATTATGATTACCCTTTAAATGTTTCAACACAGCGCGGGCGTGAAGTTACGGAAGAGAAAGAAGGATAGGAAAGATGTGTGGCACGATGTTCTGAGACTGAAGGTTGTTGTCTCAGATATTTTATCTCCAGGGATGGCGGCTGAACTAAAGCGGAGAATGCCGTGTCTTATTTCTATGTCGCTTATAATTCACATTATTTTATTCGTGTTCATCCTTGTTGGGCATACTAGTTTAACTCAATTACATGTTGTTAGTGTTATGCCTGAACAACATGTAATGAGTAAACCAGCAACCCATTGATGACAATTTTTAGAAGGTTTTTAATGGAATTAAAACGACATAGACGACGGCAGGGATCGAACCTGTGATCATGAGGTTCACAGGCGAGCACACATCCATTGCGCCACGGCCACCCCCAAATTTAAAAAAAAACAAAATCATGCGATTTCAGCTAATTCAAAAATTATTTTCAATTGATTTATAATGTTCATGCCTTATTACTATAAGGCAAGTTATGCATTCGTACAAAAATGGAACTTGAGATTTTGATCAAAGTTGACATTACGATAATAGTCAAGACTAAAGACTAAAAAAGTGGATGTCGCAATTTCGTCTATCTGTTGGACTACAGCCTAAACGGCTCGGACGTTTTTCCCCAAACACTTTTTTTATTTTTTTTAAGACCAAAAATAACGGCACCTGCCATACGAATTTTTTTCAAAATTTTATAAATGCATATTTTTTTTCTCAAAAACTGTCCTACAGAATTAAAAAAAAAAAATCATAAAATTTTATTTAGTTAAAGCTAGATAATGGTTGAAAAAAATTTCAAAAAATGGTTATTTTTGGTAGCCCCTTTGGAGCCATTGTTTTTGTTTTTGATTTTATCGAAAACGGTACAACCGATCTCAATCCTCCAAAGTTTGAATATTATTGCGTATTCAAATTTTCAAATTTTTTTTTCTAAGGCCCCATGCTAAATTTTTTTCAAAGTTGATAAATGAAAGTTTCTTAATATAGTCTACAAGATTTGAAAAAAAAATTGTTTTACCTAAAAATAACGGTACCTACCATAAAAATGTTAAAAAACGTTCCGAGAATTTTGATAAAATTTTATTTCTTTCGTTTAATTTTTACGATATATAATTTAATAAAAAAATGAAATTAATATATACTTGATTCTGAAGGTTTTTGTGATTGTATATGTGAAACATCAAATGTGTACAATAATGAAAATCAAGAATAAATGTTTGTTGAAAGATACACTTTGCACAATTAGGATACAAAAAATCAGAGCTGTTGAGTTTGACGTTTAAGCATTTGAATGTGTGAGTGCTTCTGGTTTCGATTCTAATTTCAAATCCAGAAGCAAATTTCTCTTCTTTTCAGAATCAGAACTGTCATTTTTTCCCAAGTGAACACTTTCAGAAAAGTACAGAAGGCTTCCGGATTTCCAAATAAAAACGACATTAATGGTAAACAAACTTTCAAGAACTTTGAAGAACAGCTGACATTTCAGCTGATCTATTTTCTTTTTTGTCGAGTACAGGGTTGGCCGAACTGTAACTTTTTAACATTTGTTACGTCTAGTACTAATTTACTAATTTAGAAAAGTAAATTTTTGTGAGTAGTTGTCCTTGTTGCATTAAAGATCTCATTAGGATCCTACTACAAAGCTTTTATTCTTTGAACTTCAGATTGTTTTTTGATATAGGAGGTATTAAACTCAAATTCTTTTAGGGTTTTCATAGACGTATGAAATGACCTTTACTCTTAAACATGACTTGTTATGGGATTATATGGACATATTTAGAGCTGAGTTTTCAGAAAAGGATTCTTATAAGACTATAAGCTTTATAATCTTATGGCGAGAAGAGAAAATAGTTTAGCTATAAGATTTAATTAGTTGTAAGCTGCAAAAGTATTTACCTCTTAAAATAAAAATGTTTCATAACATAACAGTTCAGTTTCATAATAAAATATTAATATTTAGGTATAGCAATGGGATATAAGAGAGTTGTATGGGAGTTTTTTTTAGATTTCAAGAGTTTAGATCTGGAGAGTATGTTAGTTGGGCCTTTTCATTTTTAATAAGCAAAGTAAAAATGGCTGGTCGAAAGCTACATAATTATTGGGCTGAAGGTGGATTTACTCAAATTAAAATGAAAAATGATCATACTGGAGCTCTCTTCAACATGTGTGCAGTGCTTCTTAAAAGTAAACAGTTTTAAGTTTCAATATAACTACCAGTTCTTGGTTTTCATTATTTTTAAAAAGTTTTTCGGTAATATTTATATATATGTACCTTGTACAGTAAATTCAGTTCTAAAAATATCTTTAAGTCATGTGTTCATAATCCAAATCCTTTGATTATGCCAAAGAAAATAAACTTCCCATCTATCATATATAATTGCTACAATTCTTCATCCTTATGGTAAATGAGACATTTTCAGTTTTTTTTTTTACAAACCTTCATAAGATCATTAATGTGGAAAATTTTTCGGTTTCCACTAATCAATTTTTTTATGAATTAACTACGTATGTATCAGACGTAAAAAAATTGTAGTAAATTAAGCATGTAGTTGATTCGGCCAACCCTGGTCGAGTCATTTTTTTGACTTTGACATTAAATGTTACGTATGCGGTTTTCGTCGTTCGCCAACGATATCGGATAGTATCTTATGTCGATTTCCTTTACACACTAGGGATTTTAGGGATTGCGATCCCTTGTCAAATTTTGTCTTTTTAGTGTGCGTATTTCGTATACATGTAAATCCCTCTCCAAATACGGATTCGAAAGATTTGATCTCTGTCAAAAAAAAATAGATTTTTTTGGTGTGAAGGAACGTAAAATCTCTCGTAAAAGTCAAAATTTGACAAGGGATCGCAATCCCTAAAATCCCTAGTGTGTAAAGGAAATCGACATTAGATACTTTATCGCACTACGGGGCGAACGCGGCCAATGTCATAAATGGAAGTGTTCCGAAAATTCTGCATTTTCTATCTTCTCTCTTTCCCTGACAAATACATTTCGAGTATTTTGTATTCTCTTTTTTCGCAAATATTTAAAATTCAAATGCAGACAAATGTAAATAAGGGTGTTTTCATAAATGCATGGTTGCTTTGTTTACATGCGATCAATTGCAATCATATTAAAGTCATACAAAATATTTGCGCATGTGTTTTACGCTGCATTTATGAACACTTTTTCTTGATTTTCGTCATATGTCAATTTTTTAGAACAATATTTTAGTTTTTTGCAAACATTTACCTTTATTTTGAGCCAGAACAATGTTGTGGTGCCGTTTGTTACTGTTTTCAATTGAACTTTGAATTTTCAAGGGAAAGAATTAGACAGATGGAACAATAAAGGAAAGGAAATCATTTATATTATATACCTGTCTCTTTCATTAAGAAAGAAATTCACATTGCATGTGAGTTTTTATAGTTGCACATTTGCGCTGCAAATATTTGCGTTTTGCTTTTATGAAAATCTGACATCTATCATTTGCATTTATGAAAGTTATGCATTCGTCAGACTTTCGCAACCATGCATTTATGAAAGCACCCTAAGTTTTGAAAATAATTGACTTATACAATTACGCAGAGCTTACACTTTTGCATGAATACCACTATTATTATTGTAAAGCCATAACTGCAATGAACTTGAAAAGTGAAAATGTTAAAAAAAATCTGCTCTCTTTTTCCAACTCAATTTAAAATTTTATCTCCCATCTCAAAAAACCAAAAAGCAAATGTTTTACTTTTTGAAAACACGAATACATTGAATAAATTGCTTCAGAAAATGATGTCGCCAAACTGAAAGCAACAGATGTCGCTAGGAATACATTTTTTCAGAAAATCACCGATAGATGTCTGAACTGAAATTGTATGGTGTAAATTATACGCTCTTTTCAGCAACAGATGTGGCTAGTGTATGTGTGTATTCTTTTTCACTTTTTGCAAAAAGTGCCGATTGTAGTAACGCTTAATGTTTCAAAATTTTATTATAAGAGCTCAAATACTAAACAAACACATGCCTAATATTTATATTGATAATATTTCTTCATTTAGGGAGGTTAACATTCAACATATTCATCAACTTTTATCGTGTTGGCGGATTTGTATAATGTCAATCCACCTTAATGTTTTGGGTTCTGGCTTTAGGTTTTCGCTGAATGCTTTCATTTTTCATATTCTGGATTTGACATTTAATGTGTCAGTCGATTTGACATTTCTAATTGTTTTTGTTTTCCGGGCATTTTTTTGCAATTTTTGTTTATTGTTTTAAACAATTTCTCTGTAGTATATTTAAATAATTTTGGCATTCTGCACATCTATGCAAAAAATGCTTTTGTTTAATATGTAATTAATGCCCCTTCGGTTTTTGTGGGCAGCGAAATGTGTACCACAAAAAAACATGTTCGTCGTTTTATTATATGATTATTTAATCCATCTGGGGCCGGAGATCGTGTTGAAACTTAGAAGAGTGCAGACGTGCCTCTCTACTCTCTAAAAATAAAATAAAATAACCTAACCAAAAGTAAAAACGTGTTTATTTTAAAGTAAATTTTTTCCACATTTAATAAGTCTTTTTGACTAAATATTAGTCGCTAACATTAAAAGCGAACTTTCCTAACATCCTAAAAATAAATTCAACGCCAGATGGTTTATGATTGCGACGAAAAAAATAGGATGACTTTCCTAACCTAAAGTGCCCAGAAGTTCTCACCAACGAGAAGATAAAAAGTTGAGCCTTGAAATGAGGTATAAATCTGACAAGGGGAAAAAATCCGGAAAAAGGAAGCTTGATGCAGCCCTCCAACTCCTTGCATTAAGCAACAGTGCAAATCCCGACACAAATTTACTATCGGAAGCTCCCGAAAAAAGTAATTGATGTAGAAGAAATCGACGACGCCGACACGTGGCTCACTCCTAGCAGGAAGCGAACCTGCAAAAACAAAAGCCGCAGCTGCAGTCCTGCGGGCAACAGTCTGCTGAATAACAACCAATTCTCAATCTTGGGTCTTGGAATGAAGTTTCTACCGTCACAAGCCAACAACTGGGGCTTACAAATTGACCATCAAATGCAGCAAAACACGGGCGCTATCCAAGATAACAACGAAGCCAATGTCAGGAGAAAGGAAGCCAGCGTTGGACCTGAAAACTCAACACGAGACGACAACATCAATGGAACGGAGCCTTTGCGCTCGAGGGGTAAGTACTGCCCTCCTATCTTTTTGAAAAATGTGAATATTACTAAACTTATTGAAGACTTCCGCGAAAATTCGGTACCTTTTAATTATAAAGTGATTAATCGTGGTAATTTAAGTAGACTTTTTGTTGATAATAACCAAGTTCACCCTGATCTTCTGGAACTTCTAAGGAGGTCCAATAATATTGAGGTGCACTCCTTCACTTTGAAGGAGGATCAAACCGCTAACGTCGTCCTGAGAGGACTCACTCTTGACTATCCTGAGTCTGAAATTCTAAACGAATTGAAAGTAAGAATCCCAAACGTGGACAAAGTCTCGGTTTTTGAAACTCTAAGATCAAAAGCGAACAAAACTCGATATAATTTATTCCTAATCAGACTCCAACCGGGCACGGGTCCCGAGGAGCTCCTGAAAATCCGCTACCTTTTTAACACGCGAGTTCGTTGGGAGAAGCCCAGAGGCAATAAAGGCACACTGCAATGCCGTCGGTGCCAGAAGTTCGGCCATTTGGCGAAAAATTGTGCCAGCACATACAAATGTGTAAAATGTATAGCCCCACATGAGCCGGGCCACTGCTCCGTCACTAAGCAGGAGGGAAGTTTTGCCACTTGTGTCAACTGTGGCGAGAACCACCCAGCTAACTTCAAGGGATGTGCATCCTACAAAAGATTCGAGGCCAGCAGAAAAGTAAAACTGCGAGATGCCAAAGAAAAACAAACCGAAAGAAAAGTCTTCTCCAAAGCTATCTGGAATGGTAACTTTGTCATTCCTGGAGTTTCATACGCCAACCAACTTATCGGATCGCGCACCCCACGAGGTCCTGGCCCTTCTGGCAATCTTCCCTTCGCGAAAGAATCCGGTGGTGCAGCCTGCACAAGTGTTCTCAACGGCTTTATAAATCTTTCTTAATATCTTTTTTGAATCGAGATGAACCAACTTATCTCAAAAATAGAAAAATTCATGTAAAATCTAGGAAACTTCCAGTCACTCGTTAGTAAGCGATTAGCTTATCTTGAGCTGGTCAATCAGCTCCTCATAATGGCCATTAAATTTGTAAATCTCACATTTCGTCCTTAATTAATGAGGATAGGAGAATAGAACTTACAAAAATTCTCCAAGCCAGTAAATTCACAGTGGCTTTCATACAAGAAACCCATCTAAACGGTATAAACAAAGTGTCAAGAAAAACGTTATTTACGAATTAGTGAATTTCACACATTTAAATTACTTTCATCTTAAACAACTCGAAACGCTTGAATTAGGTATAATCCTATAATTAACTTAATTTACATTTTTCACTAAATTGGAGCGCGGTACTCGCACCCATAGAATAAGTTTATAACAAGTTATTTATCAAACCAAAATCTTTCTGTGATACTTAAAGTATGTAAAAACTATCTTTGTCAGTATAAATTGACACTATCTGTGCTAAACACTCATAATATTCCATATTATTCTTTATATAATCTATATTCTAATTTATTGTATGTATAACCTATATTTTAAACACATATGTATTAGTATATATTTTCTTTTATACGTCCTAAATGTACATATATTTATATTATATCTGTATAAGTATAGAGCCATCGTCCTCATCTTATTAGGTGTGTTTTTTTCGCAAGTCCATATGGAATTGTAAAAAAAAACGACATCGGGATTTAGGAGCTTTTTTTCCACATAGCTGGAAGCACTGTGTACGCTATGACATTTGTCAGCTGTATTGACGACTAGCATCAACCAGCATCCAAAAACGTCACTTGACGTCTCTGAGCAAATTATCGATAACATATAGATAATACTATTTTGGCATGACCATTTTTATCGGGTCTTATACTACGTTTTCACCAAGAGTAAATCCGCTAGAGATTTAAAATAAATCTTGAAGTGTTTTCACCAAAGAAAATGAGATTTATTTGACGTTTTCACTCTGTCTTGTCATTCAATTGTCAATTTGGACAAGCGAAAAAAAAATTGCATTGGGTAGTAAACAGGAAAAAAACAGATATTTCTATTTTGTGTTGATTGTCAATGAAGAAAGTGGGTGTTCATAGGTGCGTTCTGCAAAATAAGGTTTGTTTGTTTTGCAAATCTTCTGATTGCGAGAAGATTTCAAGGAGATTTATTTTAAATCTTCATTTGAGGTGATTTATATTTGTATGGTAAATCTACGAGATTTAAAGGAGATTTATGGTAAATCCACTTAAATCCCGGATTTACCTTTGGTGAAAACGTAGTATTAGATTAACTCTCGAAAATTATCTGGTCTTAGCTAACTCTGTATAGATTTAAGTAGTTGTTGTATTTGCATGTAAAGCGCTTAGTCCCGATGTCGTTTTTTTCTACAATTCTATATGGACTTGCAAAAAAAACACGCCTATTATCTCTTTTATGTGATATTAGTGTAATCGTACATTCTTCTCACTCATTCTAAATGTACACAAGTAAGCAGTATAGAGCCATCGCTCATAACTGACTATCTTCTTCACTCTCTCACTCCTCTAGTGAACTAACTATATATTCAAATATAAAGAGCGTTCTCGCTCTATTTAGTTTTTAAGTTAGTATTAGTGTATTAAATTTGTAAATATGTATATAGTTAACGAAACTTCCGTTTCACGCAATGTATAACGCTCATGAGCACGAGCAGAATAACGCTATATTCTTATATAAAAATTGACATGCCACGAGGCTTAACCCTAAAGTTTAAAGAAAGTTTGTTAAAGAAGGCCATACGCTACAGCCACTTTTGTACTTTTGTTAAAGTTAGAATAAGATGAAATAACTGTGTAAAAGATACCTAAAGTCTCAATAAAATTTTCATGCATTCATTCATTCTATCTGGGGCCAAATTGTTGCCTCAGTTTTCGAGTGATACGTGACTGAATTATGTGAGTTTGACATTACCGCTCTCGTCATCGAACAGTCGGACAAAATTTGTCATTTCCTCATCAGTAATCGAACAGAATTTTATTCGTTAGATGAACAGCCGACTGATAGTGTGTATTTGATGTGAATTCTGGAGTAAAATGTTACATTTATTGAGGAAAAAGTGTTTACAGCGTCTGATGAGCTCATTTTATCAGCAGCTGGACTTAATTTTGCTGTGGAAGGCATTGCAGTGAAACGTTTTGGAGTATTTACTCCAGAGCCTTGCATTGCAACCACCATCCATCACACACTCTTCTGAATCGCTTGATAAACAGAAATAATCCATTTTTAGTAGATTTTTAGAAACATCCTCAAATGCATATAATTTAAAATTGGAAAAGACGCGAAAACTTTGTTATTTTTACCGAAGAGTGTAACCGAATTTATGTTTTTATTGATTTTAAAACGAAATAAAAACAATCAAAATAATATTTTGTTCGACCGAAGACGAAAGATAACAAGCGACGCGCGCACGATACTACTCTACTATGCACAACGATAGGGTTTGATTTGAAGTTTGAGATAAAACACATACTGAAGGAAAGACTAGAGGCAACCGATTAGTTAAGAGGAAGACAAAGCTTTTATTCTCTAAGGAGTAAAAATGTTTGCTTGACTCCTTTCTAGGGTTCGGATTGCGTTGATAATTATAACTCAAAGAGAAATTTGTGTGGAACTTTCCACGTAAGGATTGAGGTCTTATAACTTGAGTATGCAAATGTTCGAAAGTTTTGACTCGAACTTATTAGTCGATTACCTGTTAGCTTTAGTGATCCTGGAATTAGGGGTAATGTGCAGAAATTACCAAAAATCTCTTGTTACCACTGAAATTAATTGGCGACAGGAGAAAATTCTTTATTCAAACAGCCTTCGATCGTTCAAGACAGTTTTAAGTTGCTTGATTAAATTTTACTTGCAAGGATAAGATAATTTTAAATCCTATAATATTTTTGGTTATTAAAAACCTACTAAGAAAGTGATGATTCAGAGGATACAGGATAAAATTAATAAAAAGATTATATTTTATTATATTAAAGAGGTAAGAGTGCAGTGAAGAATTCTGTGGTAAATCTAGTTAGTGATTTTTTTTTATTATTTTCATTAGATTTGGCAGTCGATATATACATATCTGACTGCCCGAAAATTTAAAGTTATCACTTTAAAAAGTATACCGGATAATTATTAAGGATTCAGGATAATAAAACAGGAAAAATCCTAAAGAAAAGGTGACACCGTAAAAGTAGCAGGCAGTAGCGGCAGCGTATGTAAAGCGGCTACGGTAACTGAAGAAAACCGAATAAGGCTTCCGTTTGAAACGGCATCGTCAATAAGAAGAATAGGGCTGCGGGCTAACGCGCTGAGCACAGTCGATCTCGTACTGTGACAGTGTAAAGACGTCCTCGGCTTCACAGTTTCCCAATTATAAAGTGTGTGATTAGTATCAAGTATAAAGTTTGACCAGGTATTCCTAATATAGAGCATAGCTCAGTTGAAGAGGTGGCGAACCCCTGGTACAATCCAGGGGCAGATCGTGGCACTACAAAGCGATCTTGCCACCATGATACAGGCTTTGAAAGAAAAGCAAGAGGCGCAAAGAGAAAAGGAGAGACAGGAGCGCGCAGATAAAAAAAGTCTCCAGGCCCCACGAAAGGAGGCGCAACAAAAAAGTGCTGATGCGGAGCTGCAACCACCAACCAAGCAGCCCCATCAGCCCCAGCAAAAACAACAACAGCCACTGCTCAAAGATAAGCCAAAGCAGCTGGCAAAACAACAACAACAACAGCCAACACAGCAGCAGCAGCAAGAACAACAGCAGCAGAGACAACAGCAGCAGAGACAACAGCAGCAGAACAAACAGCAGCAGAATCAGCAGCAGCAGAAACAACAGCAGCAGAAGCAACAGCAGCAGCCACAGCCGCAACAAAACAAGAAAAAAGAACAAGTGCCACCAATCAATGTTTATAAGATGGACCTGAAGGAGACCATTGAGATATGTAAGTCGGCCATAGGTCAAAATTTTACTATAAAAAGACTAGGTCCTAACAGACATGCTCTCCACTGCCTCACAGTGGAACAGCACAAAATTGTGAAAAATTTATTAAAAGCCACTACGACTGAATTCTTCAGTTATACACCTAAAGTAGATAAATTTCAAACAGTCCTGTTGAAGGGCATAGATTCCTACACGGAACCGCAAGAGCTCTTAAATGAGCTCCGTGAAAAAGCGAGCGACGATCTCGACTTTATCGAAGTCAAGCCTTTTGCCACAGTTAAAGCCAGACGGGAGAATCGGAAGTTGCCAATCTTCCTGGTTCAGCTTTCACCCAACAGCAACCTGGATAGTTTGAGGAGTATCTCCGTCCTCAACTACCAGGTTGTAACCTGGGATAAATTAAAGAGGCGCGGCGACATGCTTCAATGCATGCGGTGTCAAAGGTTCGGCCACGCCGCGGCTAACTGCGAAATGCAGTCACGCTGTGTAAAGTGTGGAGAGAACCACAAACTAGGAGAATGTAAGTTAGGGCAAGAAAGGGTCCAAGACATGACACTACTTAAGTGTGCACTCTGCCGGAAGGACGGGCACCCCGCAAACTATCGGGGATGTCCCATCTTTCAGGAAATGAAACAAAAAAAAGCGAAGAAAACAGAGGTAGAAAAACGACCAATTACGCGTGTTCCTACAACAACGCCCGTTAATCCCCAAATCTCCTACGCCCAAATGGCGGCAGGAAGGGGTAAGACGGTACAGCCTGCGCCAAAGGCAGCCCCACAGGCCCTCGTGCCTAAGGCTCCGGACGCACAGGCCGAAATAAGAAGCATGTTGCTGGCCATTTCTGGTCAGATAGCAGGTCTTCAAAATCAGATAACGGAGCAGGCGAAGAGGGTGGACCATATCTACTCTGTTTTGCCGAGCTTTACGCAATTTTTAGGTTAAGGGCGCGCTGCCGGAGAGGCCCTTAAGGATCCTAGCTGTGAATGTAAATTCACTGATTAGGATTGAACGCAGAGCAAACCTATTCCAATTGTTGAAAGATCAAAGTCCTGATGTGTTTATGGCTAGTGAAACTAAACTAAGTCAGAAACATAAATTGACACATAACAATTACAATATCGTACGAAGAGATCGGCCCAACTCCACTTTAGGGGGAGGCGTCGCAATCTTTGTACGAAAAGGCATAAAATATAAAGTTATATATAGTAGTGAAGTACGCAGATTTCGGCTGCTTGAGGCGTGCATTGTGTGCATTCCTCTCCAACAGGGGAAGCGAATGTATGCGATCGCGGCTTACGCACCGGAATCACCTCAGCCAACTGACTTTCTGACAGAGCTCGAAAAACTTTTTCAAGTGCTACAACTGAGCTCGGAAGATAATTACTATCTCATGGCCGGTGATTTAAATGCCAAACATATAGATTGGGGAAATCAAGTACAAAATCCGAGAGGTAACCATCTATTTAATTGGATGGGTCAATACAGTATTGAATATATGATCGATCTTCTAGCGACTGATAGACCATCGTTTCCAAGGAGCGGTGCCTATCTGGATCTATTACTAAAGGACTCTAGACTGACAATTACTAACACTGTGGGTCAACGGACAAGAAACTGTTTACAAACGATAGACTATGACAGCGACCACTGTGGCTTTGCCGCAGTAATACAGTTGCCGAACGAGCTCGTAGAGTTGGAAGAGTATGTACCTGCGTATTCTTACAATTACAGTAAGATGCGCTGGCCACGCTTTACCAACGCTTTAGCAAGCGAAATTCGTGCCAATAATATATCCCCACCAAATAACAGGAATTTAACAAACAACGAAATTGACCAATACCTAGAACAAATGGACGAAACAATCCTACGAACTATAAACAGAACTATACCAAAATACAGAGAACGTAACGTAACCGACATGTACCGTAACGCGACAATTGATGCACTACACAGACAAAAAAGTGGACTACTGACAAGACTTAAACGCTTGTACCGACGGTTTACTGACTCACGCGATCTGGAGATTAGGACACTGAAGTCGTCAATCAAAAACATCAACCAATTGATCAAAGAAAATTATAGGTTGTCTATTAATTTGTATTGGAACAATAAAATTCGGGCCGTTAACTCTAGCGACCCGAGTATGTTTCCACAAATTAACAAGATATTTAGACGGAATGATCAAAACGAACTTCCATGTCTTAAGCTCCAGAGAACGACAGAAAACAGAAACGTACTTCTGACAGCAGGGATAGATCCAGATGACGCGGTCTTGGACGATGACCTCTTTATTGTCGAGGATCCGCTGGAGAAAGTGGAGGCTGTGGGGGCTGCTTTTCAGCAAGTGTATAAGGTGAATGCAAGCATCCACCCCAACCACGACCTGGAAAACAGAGCTCTACTCCATCACTTCTATCTTCGTAATGAAATGACGCAATGGCGATCAGAGAATCTAGGTTTCATCCGGTTCAATGAAGAAAACTTGGCGAATGCCACCATCGCCGTGCAAGAGGGGAGTAGTTCCCTGTTAGTTACGAGGATGGAGCTCCAGCTCATCTTCGATTCATTAAAGAGGAAAAAGTCAACAGGAGTCGATGGTATATCCAATATTGTACTTCGACATCTACCTAAAGAAGCAATTGACATTTATGCCACACTGTTTAACAACGCACTGAATAATGCATATTATCCAGGGCGGTGGAAGACAGCTGTGGTTCATCCTCTCCCGAAAAAGGGAAAGGACAACTCCAATCCGGCGAATCTCCGGTCGATAAGTCTTCTACCGAGTATCAGCAAGGTATTCGAGAAAGTCATAAATAGAGCTCTGTCCAAGTGGGCGGAGGACAATAATATCATACCGGATAATCAGTTCGGGTTTAAGGCGGGACATGACACCATTCATGCTGCGTCTAAACTCGTTTCTGATATCCAATGGAACAAAACTAAAAATCAATGTACAGATGCTTGTCTGGTTGATTTGGAGAAGGCTTTCGACACCGTATGGTTAGAGGGTCTCTATCTAAAATTGACTAGGCTCGGCATAAGTAAACCACTATTATATATGCTTTATGACATGCTCAATGGTAGAAAGTTTGTTGTCAAAAGTGGCAATGTAACTTCTACCGCAATCTTCGATATCAAGAATGGTCTTCAGCAGGGAGCGGTGAACTCGCCGATTCTATTCAGCATTTACACCAGCGATCTGATAAGTAGTCTAACTCAGGCAATTGCATATGCCGATGACCTAATAGCGTACAGAACAGCTACAAAAGTTGAGGTTATCAGAATTCTCTTACAGCGTGACTTCGACAAGATTCAGCGATATTGTGATGACTGGAAGTTGAAAATCAACTTTCAGAAATGTGAAACGATTCTGTTTAGGACTCCGTTGGCTAGAGCCCCTAGGGATACTAGAAAGAACTGGCGTAAGCTGATGATCGTAGGGCCGCACCGGCAACCACTGGCGAGCAGAAGTGTGGTAAAGTACCTTGGCATCTGGTTGGATCAGTATTTGTATTTCGACAGACATATAAATGCTGCTCTGAACAGGGCTAGGGGAGCCTTTGCCCTGACGAAACGGTTGTTTTACAGCAGCCGGCTTGACACCAGGGTGAAGGTGATTTGCTACATGGCCCTCATCCGGCCGATGATTGCCTATGGGTGCCCGGTGTGGTTCAACATTGCCCCATCTCAAATGGAAAAGATTCGGGTGTTTGAAAGGCAGTGTCTTAGACGTTGTCTTGGATTACACAGAACACCTGAATCGGAGTACAAACATTACTATTCCAACAGGACTCTATACAACGGAGCCAATATTAACAGAATAGATAATTTTTTGATAAAGCTGATTCGGAGTCACATTGCGAGAGCGATGGCCTCAGCAAATAGCTTAATCTTTGGGGCTTACTACCCCAACACAGAATACTTCGAGAGTGTGCGTTTAAGTGGCCATATTGCACCTAATGCATTCCTCTATTTAGATAGTATAGGGTTGATCCAGGATAGAGAGGCGGTTCCGCTAATCTACCACGTCGGCCGTAGTACTGTGGATAGGCGGCTCCTTTATAGTCGAGACGTCCTCGCACAAGACGGAGCTGAGCGACTTCGGTTCAGTAGGACTGTGTCCGATCGGGACCTGAAAGACAGGGTACGACAGGAGAATCAGTTTTGGTGGTTGTCTATTGATAGCGATAGTTGACAAGTTGTCTTGGCCGACTTACATAGTTTTAAGGGTATTCTTAGGTAGGGACAGTCAGGGTGGCACAAAAAAAAAAAAAAAAAAAAAAAACTGAAGTACATTCTTCCAATGTATTTATAAAAAAAAAAAAAAAAAAAAAAAAAAAAAAAAAAAAAAAAAAAAAAAAAAAAAAAAAAATCTGCTGCTGTGGCTGTTCTAGTTTTTAAGTAGTTTTAGTTTAGTTTTAGGTTATTTTAAGTAGTTTAAGTTGGTTTAGGTAGTTTTTAATTAGTTTTACTTTAGTCTGTAAGTTTTATATAAAAAATATAAAAAGATAATGAATCCGAGTTTTTTAAATTTTCTCGAGAAAACAAAAAAAAAAATAGATATAGTTTTTTTTGAATTAAAAATAGTTTTTTTAGGCCGAAAGGCATTAGATTTAAGATAGAGTTTAGCTTAGAGCGCCCGCATAGGGCCAGTAAGTTAGTTTTAAGTTATTGGATAATTAGGCTAGTTTTTATGAATTTTTGTCTAGCTTTAAGATAGTTTTAAGATTGAATTAAATAAAAATGAATTATAAAAAAAAAAAAAAAGAGGTGGCGAACCCCGGAGCGAGGGATCCTGAGTTCAAGTCCCCGTCGGGCACTCAACTTATTAGTGCTTTTTTTCACAATAGTGAAGTAGAGAGCATAATAGAAGAAGAAGAAAGGCAACTAAAACGCAACAACAACAAAGCGGGGGCATCGAAAGGTGTTCTGTCAGCTAAGGAACCGACAACAACAACAACAACCATAAAGAAGAAGGCAACGGCAGCAAAACCGGGGACATCGAAAGATGCCCTGGCAAAATCTTCCGATGCGATAACGGCAGCATCATCCGATGTAGAATCGGCAGCATCAGCCGATGCACCAATGAAGAGGAGGAAGAGGCTACAAGTTGTCCCCAACCTCGTGAAGCGTCGCACCATCACCCCAGCTGAGCTGCAAGCTGAAGGGAAGGTGACGCACAGTGGAAAATGGTAGAACAACAGCTGATCATAAATGATTTTTACAAATTTTTTTTTAATTTTACATTTGAATTTTATCTGAAAGCTAAATAGTCAATCTTTACGAAAGTGTAAGAATTTTTTGAAATATATGTATGAATCATTTTTTTAAAGCATTAATGTTTATTATTTTTTTAAATTTTCAATTCAAGGCCGTTTGGTTCATCACTTTGAAATTTAGTTTTCTATAAGACTTTGTAGGAATAAGTATAAAGTATTATACATTTTTGAAAAGCTTATTTTATGAAAATATTAGAACAATTTTACGTTTTTATAAACTTTGATTTATTTCGCAAGTAATTAATTAAAATGTAAAATAAAATAAAAAAAAATATTTTTCAAGTTCACAAAACCTTTTAGTAGTTAGCGATGCTTCGCGATGCTTTGCTTTTTATATTAATTGGTAGTTCAGTTTCTTATAAACAAACATTTATAAAAATCAGCTGCGATAACGTGCGATTTTGGAAGTTATCAGTAAAATAATGATTAAAGCCAGAAAAATAAAAATCGCTACATGAGCCATTTTAAAAAATAGTAAAAAACAATGGCAAGACTTACAATTTCATATTATATCTTTTTTTAAAGCTAGAAATTAATTCTTTAATTTACTTTTCAAAACAAATTATTTTATTACACAGTTTCTGAGAAATTAATTTTCAAACTTAAAATCTTTAAAAAACAAACTAATATTTTTTTCTTCGAAGTGATTTTTCTTGAAAGTTTACATTATTTAGTCCTATTTTTGTTTTAAAAATTCAATGCTTTTATAAATTTGGAATTAAAAACTGAAAACCAGATGGTCGTAGGACTTATACTTTTGAAGATATAAGCAAATATCAAAACCAACTTCATTATTTGACTTACAGAATACAGGGTTGGCCGTGGCGCGATGGATGTGTGCTCGCCTGTGAACCTCATGATCACAGGTTCGATCCCTGCCGTCGTCTATGTCGTTTTAATTCCATTAAAAAAAAACCTTCTAAAAATTGTCATCAATGGGTTGCTGGTTCATTACATGCTGTTCAGGCATAACACTAACAAACATGTAATTGAGTTAAACTAGTATGCCTAACAAGGATGAACACGAATAAAATAATGTGAATTATAAGCGACATAGAAATAAGACACGGCATTCTCCGCTTTAGTTCAGCCGCCATCCCTGGAGATAAAATATCTGAGACAACAACCTTCAGTCTCAGAACATCGTGCCACACATCTTTCCTATCCTTCTTTCTCTTCAGTAACTTCACGCCCGCGCTGTGTTGTACCATTTAAAGGGTAATCATAATCCCTTGAGCGCGGGTAGATTATAAAAAAAAAAAAAAAAAAAAAAAAAAAAGCTTAATCGAGATGTTCCTTAAACCTTTTTTATTTGAATGGTTATTCATTGTGATAAGATGTTAAAAATATCCGACCAATTAAAACTTGTTGATTAGTTAGGCAAAGTAAAGAACTTACTTTTTGATTGCGGCCATGCATTTTGTTTAAAATAATAAATATAGTACCTCAAGTAAAAAACTGGGTATTTCATTTGATCACCTTTAGACTTTATAAGATCTCTTAGTCAGCGTGACATGGAAACAACAATGTTATTTCTAACATCGGAGGATATTTGGGACAGTTCTTCAATTAAACCCTTTTAAGATCATCTTTGTTCTTGATGACCCGTTTGTGAAATTTTCCGGTCCAAATAATCCCATAAATGTTGTATGTAGCTTAGGTGCGGCGATTGTGGAAGGTGGTGGAGGTGCTTTGAAGTCCTATAAAATATTCATTCTAAGAAACTGCGCGGTATGCTTAGGATCATTGTCTTGCTAAGAGATCCGATTGCTAAGCATCCCTAATTTTCGTAAGGTCGGTTGAAGGTTATTGGTTAGGATGTTCAGATAGTCTTGATTATTCATTGTACTTTCAATGAAAACAAGATTCCCGATCGAATATGCTGCCATACATCCCCACACCATCATGTTTTACTGTGCTCCTTATATTCTGTTTATGATGTTTTCTTACTTGTGACGCGTTAATATGGAGTATGTTTAGTTTCTATTAGGAAAAATTGTAGGAAGCTATATTTTGAATTTTTATTTATGTTTTGATTTATTTTTATTGATTTTTATTATCAGAATTCATTGCTTATTTGTTTGATCGAATTCCATATAACTCCAGAAATTATATTGGTGTTTACTCACTTTTGACGCTCACTGTATGTTATTATAATTATTTTTTCTACTTATATGTATATATGTGTAGGTACACAGACATTATTCCATGAAGTTTTTTTTATACATACACAAATATGTATATGTATATTTTTTATTTAATCGGGATTTTATTTTAATTTTCTCATGTCTTAGAAATAATAGATCATCTGATTTGAAATTTATAACGGTATTGAAAAAATTAAATTTTCAAAACTTTCAGTTTGAAAATCAATTCTTCAAAAAATATTTGCTCAAATAAATCGATTTAAAAGACAAATTAAAGAATGGATTTCTGTCTTTCAAAAAAACTGCATGACATTGTAAGTATTTCTAAATAATTTTGTGTGTATTCCCCTCCCACCTAAATTGGGGATAAAGACCCCCCTCTTAATCAATTTTTGTCTTGCCTCAACATAACCTACAAGTTCTAGCTTTTTGTTACACCTTATTTGCAATCACCCTTTACAATAAATTGTTCCATGGAGTTTTTATAAATTTTTAGTTTGTTTTTCTAAATATGCAAGTATTATTATCGTTATTCTTATATTAAAAGCAATTATTCATTAAGACAATACTTTCCTTTGTATTTGTGCAAAATTTCAATACTCTATCTTTAAAAACAAAAAAGTTATAGATTTTTGATCAGAAACATCCAATTATTTTCCACTGTGTGACGGCGCAAAAGGCGAAAAAACCAGCAGCAGAAAACAACAAAAATTCGAATCCCTCGCCAACCGATGATGACGAGGAGATTTCCTATATGTCCGAGGGTGGAGAGGGTCTCTACACCACCGGTGATAGTCAGACATTTGTGGACTTGTCCACGCCAGAGGGAGGCGTCCGCGGATGAAGCTGAGGAAGAGACCATCCAAACCAAAATTGGCGAAATTCAGGGGCAGATAGAGAATCTTCAAAGCAATCTTGCCTCAATGATTCAAGCTTTGAAAGAAAAGCAAGAGGCGCGAAGAGAAAAGGAGAGACAGGAGCGCGCAGTTAAAAAAAGTCTCCAGGCCCCACCCAAGGAGGCGAAACCGAAAAGTGCTGATGCGGAGCTGCAACCGCCAACCCAGCAGCCCCATCAGCCCCAGCAAGAACAACAACAGCCGCTGCTTACACACAAGCCAAAGCAGCAGGCAAAACAACAACAACAGCAGAATCAACAACAACAGCCAAAACAGCAGCAGCAGCAGAAACAACAGCAGCAGAGACAACAGCAGCAGAGACAACAGGAGCAGAACCAACAGCAGCAGAATCAGCAGCAGCAAAACCAACAGCAGCAGAAGCAACAGCAGCAGCCACAGCCGCAACAACTAAAGAAGAAAGAACAAGTGCCACCCATTAACGTATATAAGATGGACCTGAAGGAGACCATTGAAATATGTAAGTCGGCCATATAGGTCAAAATTTTAATATTAAAAGACTTGGTCCTAATAGACATGCTATCCACTGCGTCACAGTGGAACAGCACAAAATTGTAAAAAATTTACTTAAAGCTACCACGACTGAGTTCTTCAGTTATACACCGAAAATAGATAAATTTCAAACGGTCCTGTTGAAGGGCATAGACTCCTACACGGAACCGCAAGAGCTCTTAAATGAGCTCCGCGAAATGCGGGCGACGATCTCGACATTATCGAAGTCAAGCCTTTTGCCACAGTTAAAGCCAGACGGGAGAATCGGAAGTTGCCAATCTTCCTGGTTCAGCTTTCATCCAATAGCAAACTGGATAGTTTGAGGAGTATCTCCGTCCTCAACTACCAGGTTGTAACCTGGGATAAATTAAAGAGACGCGGCGACATGCTTCAATGCATGCGCTGTCAAAGGTTCGGCCACGCCGCGGCTAACTGCGAAATGCAGTCACGCTGCGTAAAGTGTGGAGAGAACCACATTCGGGGAGAATGTAAGTTAGGGCAAGAAAGGGTCCAAGACATGTCACTGCTTAAGTGTGCACTCTGCCGGAAGGACGGGCACCCCGCAAACTATCGGGGATGTCCCATCTTTCAGGAAATTAAACAGAAAAAGGCAAAGCAAACAGAGATAGAAAAACGACCAATAACGCGTGTTCCTACAATAACGCCCGTTAATCCCCAAATCTCCTACGCCCAAATGGCGGCAGGAAGAGGTAAGACGGTACAGCCTGCGCCAAAGGCAGCCCCACAGGTCCTCGTGCCTAAGGCTCCGGACGCACAGGCCGAAATAAGAAGCATGTTGCTGGCCATTTCCGGACAGATAGCAGGTCTTCAAAAACAGATAACGGAGCAGGCGAAGAGGGTGGACCATATCTACTCTGTTTTGCCGAGCTTTACGCAATTTTTAGGTTAAGGGCGCGCTGTCGGAGAGGCCCTTAAGGATCCTTGCTGTGAATGTAAATTCACTGATTAGGACCGAACGTAGAGCAAACCTATTCAAATTGTTGAAAGATCAAAGTCCTGATGTGTTTATGGCTAGTGAAACTAAACTAAGTCAGAAACATAAATTGACACATAACAATTACAATATCGTACGAAGAGATCGGCCCAACTCCACTTTAGGGGGAGGCGTCGCAATCTTTGTACGAAAAGGCATAAAATATAAAGTTATATATAGTAGTGAAGTACGCAGATTTCGGCTGCTTGAGGCGTGCATTGTATGCATTCCTCTCCAACAGGGGAAGCGAATGTATGCGATCGCGGCTTACGCTCCGGAATCACCTCAGCCAACTGACTTTTTGACAGAGCTCGAAAAACTTTTTCAAGTGCTACAACTGAGCTCGGAAGATAATTACTATCTCATGGCCGGTGATTTAAATGCCAAACATATAGATTGGGGAAATCAAGTACAAAATCCGAGAGGTAACCATCTATTTAATTGGATGGGTCAATACAATATTGAATATATGATCGACCTCCTAGCGACTGATAGGCCATCGTTTCCAAGAAGCGGTGCCTATTTGGATCTATTACTAAAGGACTCTAGACTGACAATTACTAACACTGTGGGTCAACGGACAAGAAACTGCTTACAAACGATAGACTACGACAGCGACCACTGTGGTTTCGCCACAGTAATACAGTTTCCGAACGAGCTTGTAGAGTTGGAGGAGTATGTACCTGCGCATTCTTACAATTACAGTAAGATTCGCTGGCCACGCTTTACCAACGCTTTAGCAAGCGAAATTCGTGCCAATAATATATCCCCACCAAATAACAGGAATTTAACAAACAACGAAATTGACCAATACTTAGAACAAATGGACGAAACAATCCTACGAACTATGAACAGAACTATACCAAAATACAGAGAACGTAACGTAACCGACATGTACCGTAACGCGACAATTGATGCACTACACAGACAAAAAAGTGGACTACTGACAAGACTTAAACGCTTGTACCGACGGTTTACTGACTCACGCGATCTGGAGATTAGGACACTGAAGTCGTCAATCAAACACATCAACCAATTGATCAAAGAAAATTATAGGTTGTCTATTAATTTGTAGTGGAACAAAAAATTCTGGCCGTTAACTCTAGCGACCCGAGTATGTTTCCACAAATTAACAAGATATTTAGACGGAATGATCAAAACGAACTTCCATGTCTTAAGCTCCAGCGAACGACAGAAAACAGAAACGTACTTCTGACAGCAGGGATAGATCCAGATGACGCGGTCTTGGACGATAACCTCTTTATTGTCGAGGATCCGCTGGAGAAAGTGGAGGCTGTGGGGGCTGCTTTTCAGCAAGTGTATAAGGTGAATGCAAGCATCCACCCCAACCACGACCTGGAAAACAGAGCTCTACTCCATCACTTCTATCTTCGTAATGAAATGACGCAATGGCGATCAGAGAATCTAGGTTTCATCCGGTTCAATGAAGATAACTTGGCGAATGCCATTATCGCCGTCCAAGAGGGGAGTAGTTCCCTGTTAGTCACGAGGATGGAGCTCCAGCTCATCTTCGATTCATTAAAGAAGAAAAAGTCAACAGGAGTCGATGGTATATCCAATATTGTACTTCGACATCTACCTAAGGAAGTAATTGACATTTATGCCACACTGTTTAACAACGCACTGAATAATGCATATTATCCAGGGCGGTGGAAGACAGCTGTGGTTCATCCTCTCCCGAAAAAGGGAAAGGACAACTCCAATCCGGCGAATCTCCGGTCGATAAGTCTTCTACCGAGTATCAGCAAGGTATTCGAGAAAGTCATAAATAGAGCTCTGTCCAAGTGGGCGGAGGACAATAATATCATACCGGATAATCAGTTCGGGTTTAAGGCGGGACATGACACCATTCATGCCGCGTCTAAACTCGTTTCTGATATCCAATGGAACAAAACTAAAAATCAGTGTACAGGTGCTTGTCTGGTTGACTTGGAGAAGGCTTTCGACACCGTATGGTTAGAGGGTCTCTATCTAAAATTGACTAGGCTCGGCATAAGTAAACCACTATTATATATACTTTATGACCTGCTCAATGGTAGAAAGTTTGTTGTCAAAAGTGGCAATGTAACTTCTACCGCAATCTTCGATATCAAGAATGGTCTTCAGCAGGGAGCGGTGAACTCGCCGATTCTATTCAGCATTTACACCAGCGATCTGATAAGTAGTCTAACTCAGGCAATTGCGTATGCCGATGACCTAATAGCGTACAGAACAGCTACAAAAGTTGAGGTTATCAGAATTCTCTTACAGCGTGACTTCGACAAGATTCAGCGATATTGTGATGACTGGAAGTTGAAAATCAACTTTCAGAAATGTGAAACGATTCTGTTTAGGACTCCGTTGGCTAGAGCCCCTAGGGATACTAGAAATAACTGGCGTAAGCTGATGATCGTAGGGCCGCACCGGCAACCACTGGCGAACAGAAGTGTGGTAAAGTACCTTGGCATCTGGTTGGATCAGTATTTGTATTTACAGATCATCCGGCCGATGATTGCCTATGGGTGCCCGGTGTGGTTCAACGTTGCCCCATCTCAAATGGAAAAGATTCGGGTATTTGAAAGGCAGTGTCTTAGACGTTGTCTTGGATTACACAGAACACCTGAATCGGAGTACAAACATTACTATTCCAACAGGACTCTATACAACGGAGCCAACATTAACAGAATAGATAATTTTTTGATAAAGCTGATTCGGAGTCACATTGCGAGAGCGATGGCCTCAGCAAATAGCTTAATCTTTGGGGCTTACTACCCCAACACAGAATACTTCGAGAGTGTGCGTTTAAGTGGCCATATTGCACCTAACGCATTCCTCTATTTAGATAGTATAGGGTTGATCCAGGATAGAGAGGCGGTTCCGCTAATCTACCACGTCGGCCGTAGTACTGTGGATAGGCGGCTCCTTTATAGTCGAGACGTCCTCGCACAAGACGGAGCTGAGCGACTTCGGTTCAGTAGGACTGTGTCCGATCGGGACCTGAAAGACAGGGTAAGACAGGAGAACCAGTTTTGGTGGTTGTCTAATGATGATAGCGATAGTTGACCAGTTGTCTTGGCCGACTTACATAGTTTTAAGGGTATTCTTAGGTAGGGACAGTCAGGGTGGCACAAAAAAAAAAAAAAAAAAAAAATTAGAGTACATTCTTCTAATGTATACATATATTGAAAAAAAAACTGCTGCTGTGGCTGTTCTAGTTTTTAAGTAGTTTTAGTATAGTTTTAGTTTATTTTAAGTAGTTTAAGTTGGTTGAGGTAGTTTTTAATTAGTTTTACTTTAGTTTGTAAGTTTTATATAAAAATAAAAAAAAGTTAAAGAATCCGAGATTTTTTTTAAATTTTCTCGAGAAAAAAAAAATAGATTATAGTTTTTGAATTAAAAATAGTTTTTTAGGCCGAAAGGCATTAGATTTAAGATAGAGTTTAGCTTAGAGCGCCCGCATAGGGCCAGTAAGTTAGTTTTAAGTTATTGGATAATTAGGCTAGTTTTTATGAATTTTTTGTCTAGCTTTAAGATAGTTTTAAGATTGAATTAAATAAAAAATGAATTAAAAAAAAAAAAAAAAAAATAACGCGCTGAGCAAGCAATCGGAGTATCCTAGGTTCAAATCTCACCAGCCAAGTTCAATTTTTTTTATTTTTATATTCTTTTTGATTTTTATACTTTTTTTTGTATGGAATTAACGATAAATTGCGCAATTCCACCTAAAGTAAAAGTAATTATTAAAAGTACCATAACGCGAACCGTAAATTTAAAATTTTGATTCGCGAAAGTGATAATGTATATATCTATACTATTATATAAAGTAAGACTTTTGTTTGTTTGTCAGTTTGTTTGTAAATACTCCAATAGCAGACAAACAAACAAAAGTATTACTTTATAAACATTTTATATACTTACCTTTATATGTCGATAGTAACATAGGACCATCTGAAAATGAAAAAACTAATAAATAATATATTAAAATTTAAATTACTTTCACTTACCTCCAAAAAATATTTCCAAAATAGAAAATTGAAAGCAGCAGATTGAGAACTGTCTGCCGTTTCCAACTATTCCGCATTTCATTTCCTCTATATATTTTGAGGCTGAACACCTACTTGGGCTATTGGAGTAAGAAACTGTTTACACGGCCATGGATACACGCAAATTCTAGCGCATGATTTTTTCGTGCATATAAATTTTGTAGTATCTATCAATATTTAAGAAAGGCACGGATTTTAGTTTTAACTCTCTGTGCATCAACAGTTCGCAAAATCGTTGTTAGATAAAGTCACGGATTTCTGTTAACACATTCCACACGACTTTGTGTGCAAAAAAATTCGTCAAAGAAACGTGTGGATTTAAGTTTACAAAGGAAATGCCTTGCAATATTGCTTTCGTCAATTTTTGCAGAAATTATGTTTCAACATTCATATTCAAGTCATAAAATCATCGATTCTCAGAAAAACAGCTTTTACATATGCAAGTTTTTGCGCTCGATTTTCTACGTTGAAAATTTTGCCAAATCGAAAGAGCACAGATCTTAGTTGACACATTGAACACGACTTTTTGTGCATCAAAATTTTACAACATCGATGTTCGATAAAGCCACGGATTTCTGTTAATACATTTCACACGACTTTGTGTGCATACAAACTTCGTTCAAAAAACGCGTGGATTTTAGTTTACACATAAAATGCCTTGCAATATTACTTTCGTCAATATTGTATGATGTTAATTTTTACAGAAATTATGTTTTAACATTCACATTCAAGTGATAAAATCATCGATGCTTACAGAGTCAGCATTTATATATGCAAGCTTTTGCGCACGATTTTCTGCGATCAAAATTTTTAAATAAGTATCAAAAAAGCACAAGTTTACACATTGAGCACATCTTTGTGTGCATCAAAATTTCGCAATATCGATGTTCGATAAAGTCAGTTACTTGAAAAACCATATGGCCGCAAAAAATGAGTCGTGTAATCAGATCCTTAAATTTGGTGAAAGAAAACAGAAAAGTGAATAGTTGTTTCATTTCAGTTTAGGCTTGAACCGTTTATTTTTGTTCCATTTCAGTTCAGCATGTATTTGTTTCAATTCGGACAGATGTAGCTACTTACACATGTGCAACTATTTGCAATGGTGGCAAGGGGAAGTTTTGACTGCGTTCAGACAAATTTAATGCTCTTTGGCTAAAGGATGCGTCCAGAAATATATAATGTTTATTTTTATCGTTGGTAAAACCCGATAACATACCCAAGCAACACATAAACTCTTGGAGAGTACTTCAATAAATGCATCAGGTCTTAACAAGCTATTAGTTCAATCTTTTTAATACCATTTCACTTTATAATCCCCTAATTCACTCTTTAAAAGTGTTCTTTCTGTTATACTATTAATAAAACATCTTTTAATCATCTTAAATATATTCATGACAAATGTCATTATATTGACTCTCTATATACCCCCTTTAAAACCTTTTTAAAAGGAGTAATTTTAAAATGCTGAAAGAGTTTTTCATTTTAATCTTTCGAATACATCTTGAAGATATTCTGTGGACGTTTTCACTAAAACGTCTTTATGATATCTTAACAGGGTATCTTCAAGTAGTACTATTTTCCTCTTTGGTTGAAAAAAATGTTTTGTTTCACCCGAAATATGTGAATTGTGTAACACTTCCCATGCAATCAAGAACATAATGAAGGAAAAAACTAGCTAAAAAACAACTCAAATATTTAGTTGAATGTGCGCGCAGTTACATATGATTATATTAAACAGAAAATAGACAGAAACTGATTGTTGTGAATTTTTATTATTTTCTTTTACTATTTGCTTACACTTTGTTTGCTCTATTTTCTTTGAATTTGACTGGCATTCGTCCTTTACACTTTGCTTACACTTTTTTCACTCTTTGTAGTTATTCGCGGGCTGAGTTGATGGAACTCTCGAGCTGCTCTTTTGTTAATTTTGAAGATGACATTTTCGCTTTATCCCAGGAAAAAGAACATACAAATAAAAACTATGAAAATGAAAAAAATAATAAAAATGAAGTAATAACCGACGAAACAGATAGTGATGACTAGGGCAAAAATATGCTTTGAAATATTAGTTTTAATAAAATGCATACATATGAACATACATATGCTTCAATAAAAATTAATTTAAAAATTATTTAAAAATTATTTAAAAGTTCTATAAAATTAATTACTTAACGAAGTTAATAAAATACATTTTAAAAGTATTTAATGGCCAATAATTTAAAATCGCATGCTTAGGTATGTATGTATATTTAAAAAAATGAAATCGACAGCAAAAATAAAGATATTCCAAATGCATATTTCTTGAAAGTATTAGTGGTTTCAAGCAATTTCATTTTAAATGTAGAGACATAATTTTTTTTTTTGAACGAAACAAAAATGGAATTCTTCGATAATTACGGAGTCTTTTCAGAAATATTATTAAAATCGATTTAGAATCTGAAGGCACGTACTTTTTTCAATCAATTTTATGAAAATGAAAAACATAAATTAAAATAAAGTGACTAAAGAAGCCCACCTATTCACCTATTCTACGTGTGCATGGTATGCAAAAATATTCATTTTGGATGAAATATGCAAAAATCTACCCCAACAATTTGTGGTTTGATAAATCATGTAACTGTAAAGGGTTTTCGCGAATAAATTTTCCTCGGAATATTTCCCGTTTACTAAACTTAGGGTAGGTAAATGATGCTCTAGAGATTCTCTCAGAATTTGTTAGTATCGGAAATAAACTTTCTAGGATAATTAGTTGTTATTACATAGGACTTTCTGTGCGAAAGAAATTTTCTCCGCAAGAACCCGGCAAGGCCGGGTATTTTACGCTAGTTCAAATAATAATTCTGGAAAGGCACATCAAAGGTGCATTAAAAATTATAATACTCGTCGTTTGTCCAGCAGCAGTGGCCACTTCTGGAGGATTAAGAAGGGTGAGTTTCCTTAATACAAAAAAAAAAGAAAAGAAAATAACATATATTCAATTGCTCATTGAACTCAATTGCATATACATATATACATACATATTTATATATCTATATTTCGAAACCTTCGCGAGTTGAATAAAGGGGATTTTTGCTATTGTGGGGAATAAAGTAAAGATTAATTTAATAGTTAACGAAAAGCCAAAAGAGGATTGAAATCCCAATTTTGTCAATAAATCGAAGACGTTATAGTGAGTTATAATAACGATTTTTATTATGGTGTCGCGTTGCTAATAAAGTAAATTTTCATTTTTCGTAAAGTAAATTGCATTTTTCTAAATTTGAATTAATAATACAAAAAGATGTCGAATAATTTTAAGATAAATTGAAAATATAAAAACAAAAAGATAAAAAAAGAATGGTTTTAAGTAATTTCAAAGGTGAAAGAAGCATTTTACAATGAGTGATTAATTTTCACACAAGGAAGGAATGAGAAGGATGAGGAGAAGGGGATGATGAGCTGAGGAGGAGAAGGAGCCAAGGCAACATTACTCGCACATCAAGAACACCGGTGATGTTTAAGCTGGCAATATTTTTTTTGTAGGAGCGATATGTCCAAGAACCACCCCCGCGACTGAGCTAAGGGTTCCAAAATGCCAGTGTGGACCAAACGGCAAAGCTCGTTACAAGAGTGTAATTTGTTTGTCCAAAAATAAATGAAATGAAAACAAATTCCATCTATCAACCAAAAAAGACTCGATGAAAATCAATTGATGTAGTACCTAGAATATAATTACAATTTAAAATAGTTAAACGATACGTTAGACTACGAATGCCATCACCCCAAAGTGGACACTTTGGCCCCTGTTTTTGAAATTTTTCGAAAATTGTATTTCCATGTTTTTAGGACCTTCAAGAGTTATTGAAAACTATCATCAAAATTATAATTTTCCAAAATAATGTTAGCTACAGCTTGAAAGGTGAAGATGTAAGCACTATATCGCCTAAAGTTGTAGCATTTGAACCTTAAAGGTCTTAATTGAACCTTAATTTCAGAATTATTTCAAACTACAACATACGTTGCAATTTTCATAATCAGGTATCTATCTATACCGACAGCAGTTTTTTGTAAATTTTATGATGTAGTTTCATGACGAATATTTAACAAGCTTCCACGCTCTATCAGAATTTTTGTTTATAAGACATGTACAAAAATAGCTTCTTTGCTTTCATGTGGAGAGTATCGAATCAATGCTGAATAATTAACTGTCCCTGATGTTTAAATGAAATATTGCAATGGTAAACTTTAATGTAATTTTTTCATGTATAATTAAATATTAGATTTCAAATGCAAATTTTTATTTTTATTTATTTTTTGTTGGGTCACCCCACCCATTTCAATTTATAAATGTTTTTATTCTTTGCCTAGTGTTGCCAATAACTCCATCTTTATTATATAAAAAATAATTTTGTCACATATGTACATATATTTCCTTCTTTTTATATACTAAGTAAATACCTACTATTTGTACTATTTGGACTTAAAGAAATAAAATCATTAACTCAATTCAAAAATATATGAGAGTTAGGCCGATTTGCAACGTTTGTAGAGATGTCCAATATCATTTAACGGGAACCGTGGTTCGCTCTTTTTATAAAAATGCTTAACAAGTGAAGATTTTTGAAATGGGATTTTTCGACATTTTTTTATTTGCAACAATTTTATGTAGGAATGGTAAGACATTGTTATTTCATTCAAATTGACATGATCTGTCAATTTTTGTATTAAAACTTAAAAATTCTACGGGAGAAATTTAAAACTTAAAAAATGAAATCTATGAAGTTAGTTTTTAAATAAATTTTCGAATAAATATTTTTAATTAATTTTAGTTTTTATTAACAGAATGAAACATAGGACGTACGTACAATTGGCAAGCAATTATACATTGGAAAGTTAACACACAAAAATTAGACACAAAATTACCAAACTTCAACATATTTCAACAGAGCCAATTTTGGTGGAGAGCTTTATTTGACCTAAATTTAGAACGGGGTCAAAGTTTTTTTTTGAAAATTGTGGTGAAGGTAAAAATTATACCCTATGTAATTCTACACAAAAAAGATTAATCTTGTTTTTCCTAGAATTAATATATTTTCGGGAAAAATTTAACTAAAATTAAATCTTTCGTTGGTTAACTTTTTGAATGGTATGTATGTGTTCATCTTATCATCATAAAATAAATCACTTTGGGTGGTAGGGGTTAAACCAGCAACCCATTGATGACAATTTTAGAAAGTTTTTAATGGAATTAAAACGACATAGACGACGGCAGGGATCGAACCTGTGATCATGAGGTTCACAGGCGAGCACACATCCATCGCGCCACGGCCAGCCCCATACCCTCTGTTGTCTTTGGGACATTGCAGGATTTTGTGCTGTAATTTTTGGTTATGTAAGAATTTGGTTCTTTTTATATTATTATTATTATTTTATTTTTATAATTATTTTGAAAGTCAACATTTTGAAATAAAGTAAAAAGAAAAATGTATATTGGTTTTCTAAAACATTTAACTAAATTATATAGAAATTTAACCTACTTATGGCTTTATTCAATTCATACTGCAATGAAAGTTGTGAATTTTAATATTGGTGTTTGATAAAATTAGATTCACATGAATATAAACTGCGATCGAGAAATGAAATAAAAAACTGAAAAACTACTTTTGAAAATTCTATAGGTAGTAATTTTTTTAATGAAATTGCTTATAAGTTTAACTTAATTTTTTTTACAAATTAAAATGTAACTGTTCAAGTCGATGAGAAAAAGTCATAAGTACCTCTATTGTTTTTGTATTTGCATCGAAAGTGATTTCACAAAATATCTAATGGTTGGATCAATATTCTGCTTTTCAAAATTCTATTTCTCAACAATCACTTATTAAAAAATTTACTTTCATAATTCTCATATTAAAAATTTTGCTTTTTTTCACTTTTCAAACGTTTCAGGGTAAACGAACAAATCTCATATTTCCTTTCTCTAAGCTTGACGAAGACTCGTTTTATTGTTTAAAGTAAAGTATAATCGAGTACAATATATACATATACAGGGCTAGGGCGTGTAGGTTGGACTTAGACAGGAAAAAAATCGTATGGGATGGGGGTCTATTTCCCCCCGTTTAGGCGGGAGGGGCAATTTAAGAAAAAAATCACTTAAAACAAACAAAATTATTAAAAAATAACGGTGATACCTACAGAGTAATGGTATAGCATTTTGAAAAGCCAGAAATACATTCTTTAATTTTGTTTTTAAATAAAGTTGTTTGAGTGAATAGTTTTTGAAAAATTAATTTTCAAAATCAAAATTTTGAAAAAAAAATGAAAAATTTTTTTTAAACAAAATTTTACGTAATTTAGTATTATTTTTTTATTCAATAATCAATGCTCTTATTAATCTTTGATCAAACACAAGAAACCGGATGTCAAAATGTTTTGTAGTTTTTGAGAAAATCAAAAATAACAAAACTACTTTTGTTCTAAGAAAAGCCTTTTATTTTAGTTTTTATACGTTTTTGGATTCTTAGGTGAATTTACGATTGAAAGGATTAACTTTCTTTTTACTATTTTTTTAATTATCGTCTTATAAACATACAATAATGTGACAAAGTACTGAATTAACCATATTTCACACATTTTTTCATTGAGAACACCTGCGTGAGAGCATTGGTTTAAAATTGACCTGCCACTTTTTTATTAATGTGGGGTCGGCTTGGCTTAGGTGCATTTACGAAAGAAAGGATTAACTTTTTTTGTAAAATTTTTTTATTATCAGTTTTATAAGCATACAATAAAGTGACAAAGTACTGGATTAACACATTTTTTCATTGAGAACACCTGCGTGAGAGCATTGGATTAATATTAACCTGCGAATGTTTTTTAAATAATTTTTTGTAATAAGCTTTAGTTAAAAAATAGTTAAAAATTTAAATAAACAGTAATTATGTATTTTGTCTAAATATGCATGTATTTCTTATTTTAATTGATTTCAAGATTCAGGAACATTTTTGTTCTTATTTCGCAATTGAATTTTTCTGTCACTAGTTAGGGCGTGTAACGTTGCATTATTTAAAAAACATTCGCAGGTCAATTTTAAACCAATGCTCTCACGCAGGTGTTCTCGATGAAAAACTGTGTGAAATATGGTTAATCCAGTACTTTGTCACATTATTGTATGTTTATAAGACGATAATTAAAAAAATAGTAAAAAGAAAGTTAATCCTTTCAATCGTAAATTCACCTAAGAATCCAAAAACGTATAAAAACTAAAATAAAAGGCTTTTCTTAGAACAAAAGTAGTTTTGTAATTTTTGATTTTCTCAAAAACTACAAAACATTTTGACATCCGGTTTCTTGTGTTTGATCAAAGATTAATAAGAGCATTGATTATTGAATAAAAAAATAATACTAAATTACGTAAAATTTTGTTTAAACAAAATTTTTCATTTTTTTTTCAAAATTTTGATTTTGAAAATTAATTTTTCAAAAACTATTCACTCAAACAACTTTATTTAAAAACAAAATTAAAGAATGTATTTCTGGCTTTTCAAAATGCTATACCATTACTCTGTAGGTATCACCGTTATTTTTTAATAATTTTGTTTGTTTTAAGTGATTTTTTTTCTTAAATTGCCCCTCCCGCCTAAACGGGGGGAAATAGACCCCCCCCTCCCATACGATTTTTTTCTTGTCTAAGTCCAACCTACACGCCCTAGCTTTTTGTCACACCTTATGCAAATCACCCTGTATATAAAGAATATACTCATAATATGATAGGTGCAAAACTGGCATCCCCTCAGTCTTTCAGCAAAATTTGACTCACAAATTAGTCACATCGATACAATTACCACGTACTTGCAAGGTCTTCTGCAAGATGAAAACGGAAGGATTTACAAAGGAAGTAAAGTTTGTAAACTAAACAAGGCTTTGTATGGATTAAAACAAGCTGGTCATATAGGGAATCAAAAACTTGACAAGAATCTACAAGACATTGGACTCAAGAGATCGGAAGTGGATCAAGGATAATATTCACCCCTATTACACAGTTCGGCGGATGAGCTATAGTGACAGTTTTAATTCATTTCCAAACTTTTGCTATTACTGAATTCGACGAATGAAAGTTGAACGAATGTCGGTAACAATCCCTGCACCACTGACATTTTGTTCAACTTATATGGTATTACGGAATTCGCAATCCATTCGCACTCCATACAATTTCTATCATTTTACATTCACACCAATTTCGAATGAAGCTGAAGATCGCTGCATCCAAATTTATGTTTTCATTTAGGATAGCATATCTCAATAAGTATCAAAGATATTGGAACATTTTAAACACCAAAATGTTGGGCGCAAATTTTCCTAGGGGCGATGTCCTTTACTTTTTTTAAATTGGATCCCGTTACATTTCATTTTGGTGAGTTTTAAAACTTTTAAGACTAAAATTTTTTTAGGAGAGGATATATACCACAATAATTTTTTTAGAAATAAAATAAAAATGACTCTATGTAGAACATACCTTTCTCTATGGGCGATGTTTCTTACTTTTTTTAAATTTTTTTTTATTTAACTTTTTTAACTATGAAATGTAAAAAAAATACAAAAAGTTTGTACCTTTATAACTCTGGATCAAAGAATAGTAGGCAAAAAAACGGTACATGAGCAAATTAGAATTTCCAAACTCTAAAGGCGATGTTTCTTCTTTGTTTTAATTTATTTTTTATTAAACTTTTTTAACCATGAAATTAAAAAAAAAAAAAAAAAGTTTGGACCCTTATAACTTTGGATCAACTAATCGTAGGTTAAAAAACGGTACATCAACAAACTAGAATTTCCAAACTCTAAGGGCGATGTTTTTTCTTTTTCTTTTATTTCATGTTCTTGAGTCGTTTGTTGTCTAGCAACAAATTGCAACAAAAAGGAAAATAGATACACAAAACTAGTTTAGATGTTGGTTATTTGTAATATTTTTATATCTTTTATTGCATTATATTACTAATTGTATATTATCAAAATTATAATATTTACTTCATATGAATTTTTATTTTTTCGATTCAAGTTTTAATAATACTAATAATAATAATCTTTATTGTTTTCATATAATGTAGTTTACAAACTTATAATATATATAAAGATTTGCAAGCATGGCTCATAGGCCGTCTGCCGGTTAGTTTTTAAATTTTAATATTGTGAGAGAAAATACAAAATTGGAATTATATAAAAAAAAATTAATTGTTATACAAAAAAAAGCAAAATTTCAGTAAAAAGAAAGAAAAAGAATGAATATACTTTATTGAATAATTAAAACTGGAATTCTGAGGTAATTAGATAGATATGATGCGATATGTTTAACAAATTCGAATTGAAAAATATTTATGGCTTTTAGTTTAGTTAAAACAAAAAAGGGGGCAAAATAAATACTTGCAATATCGTATGGTGTTAGGTTTTAAGTTTAGCTAAAACAAAATTATACTAGGTTTAGTCCTCTCGTAATGCCAGCCATCAATAAGAGTCCAAATTTTTTTTTTGTTTTAATTTCATGATTAAAAAAGTTTAATACAAACAAATTAAAGAAAAGAAGAAACTTCGCCTTTAGAGTTTAGAAATTTTAATTTGTTGACGTACCGTTTTTTAACCTACGATTAGTTGATCCAAAGTTATTAGGGTCCAAACTTATTTTTTTCTTAATTTCATGGTTAAAAAAGTTTAATAAAAAAAAATTAAAAAAAGAAGAAACATCGCCTTTAGAGTTTGGAAATTCTAATTTGTTCATTTACCGTTTTTTTACCTACTATTCTTTGATCCAGAGTTATAAGGGTACAAACTTTTTGTATTTTTTTTTTACATTTCATAGTTAAAAAAGTTTAATAAAAAAAATTAAAAAAAAGTAAGAAACATCGCCCCTAGAAAAAGGTATGTTCTACATAGAGTCATTTTATTTTATTTCTAAAAAAAATTATTGTGGTCTATATCCTCCCTCTCCTAAAAAAAATGTTGTCTTAAGTTTTAAAACTCACCAAAATGAAATATAACGGGATCCAATTTTAAAAAAAATAACGGACATCGCCCCTAGGAAAATTTGCGCCTAACATTTTGGCGCTTAAAATGTTCCAATATCTTTGATACTTATCGAGATATGCTATCCTAAATGAAAACATAAATTTGGATGCAGCGATCTTCAGCTTCATAATTTCGAGACGAATCTGAAGTGAATTTTTGATTAAACAAAAATAAACAATGGAGAGTACAAAAATTTAAGTCAAAAGCTTATCATACTGAATGCTTAAGTGTTTGTTTAACAAATTTTAATAGAAAACGCACAAATAGCAAAGCAACCAGAGAGCAAGAAATCTAAAAAAAAAAAAGAGCACACGGTTGGTTTTAAACCGTCCTCTATCTTCGTACTAACCACTCTCAACGATGCTTGATTTCGTTGATCGAAAGCGATACTATTATCACAGCCTAGGCCAGTTGAATAAATGTTTGTAGCTGACAGTGTCGATACAAAAGTTAGTGATAAGGTAATTTTAGGCATCGACAATGTAGTTCATTTGACGAATTTCATAATTGAGTTTTACAGCGGATGCGAATCGAGTCAACTCACCGGGAGTAAAATTCTGCGAATTCTGTAATAGACATGATTACCTAGTTCTGCCATAAGTTCTGTCCCTGACAAAAACACGTTTTAAAAATAAAAAAGCAATCAAAATTCTTTTTACGCCATTTATTAAGTATTAAATTTACAATATAAATATATAAGAAATTATTCAAAATGCCGCCCCTTACCCTTCAAACACTTTCTTAAACGATCCGGCCACTCGTCTACGCCGCACGCGCGACTTCCAGTGGAAACGAAGCTACTGTCTTCAACAAAACAGCTTTGAGAGACTCAATATTTCGGTGAGGCTTACAGCAAGCCCTCTCCTCCAAAATGTTCAGCGGATTAAGATCGGGGCTGCCCGGCTGGCAAGCACTGGATATTTCAGCAAGATTCTGTGCCGGCCAACAAAGCAAAAACAACACAACAATGGCTTAAGGACAATTTACCAGAGTTTATTGCCGAAAAAGATTGGCCCTCGGGCAGCCCCGATCTTAATCCGCTGAACTACCGGTTGTGGAACACTTTGGAGAAGAAGGCTTGCTGTAAGCCTCACCGAAATATTGAGCTTTCAAAGGTGATTTGTTGAAGACAGTAGTTTCGTTTGCACTGGAAGTCGTGCGTGCGGCGATAGACGCGAGGCGGTCGTTTAAGGAATTGTTTGAAGGCTAAGGGGGGGGGGGCATTTTGAATAATTTCTTATATATTTATATTGTAAATTTAATACTTAATAAATGGCGTAAAAAGAATTTTGATTGCTTTTTTATTTTTTAAATAAAACGTATTTTTGTCAGGGACAGAACTTATGGCAGGACTAGGTATATGCATATTCTCCCCCCCCCCCCCCCCGTTAGCCGACTTCTTTAAGATGCGACCAATTGCAGATGGTTACCCAAAATTTGAAAATAAATCGGTGGCATCTGTTGGGTGTTTAGCGTATCATTAAACAACGTCTGTCATAACCATATTATAAATTTGAAATTCCAAATCCAATGCAATAGATCTATTTACTTTAAAATGTATAATCCTTATCTAACATACGCATAATCTCTCCTGCAATTTTTGTCTTTTATCAAAATGTCCTTTTTACTCCAAACAATCGAAAATGATAACATCACTCTTTGATATAATGCTCAATACAATGTTCGTTCAAAAATGCTTGCTAAAAAATACAGAGAATACACAACGTTTGGGCATACATGGCTTGCCTAACATAAATCTTATTCCAAATTCAATGCAAAACCTCTTCCTTTCTTACCTTTTAATCAACGTATGAATACTGAGTTGTTTGCATTCATTACGAAAACAACTTCTTTGAAAAAGGGGTATGTTATATATTTCGATAACTTATTGAATTGTGTTATCCCCTTAATTTTATATAGTTTTCTGAACACGTCCTTGCCGGTATAGTTTATGACATTGAAAAGGAAGTTCGATCTCTTTTTGCTCCAACCTCCAAACGATTGACTTGTGCTTTCTAGCTATTAAGATCTTTATAATATATTAAATAAATTATTAATATTACAGTGTGTTTTATTTAAATACATAATAGTTGGCGACGAGGAAAACTCAATAAGTCCGCGTGTAAAATTGAAAATTAAATATAGAATCTGTAATGGAAAGTAACAAGTTAATTTTTTTTGTCAAATCGTTGGTAAGGTTAAGTCACGTGCAGCGAATATTTAATATAAAATGGCCCCATTAGTCGGGAATATTGAACCTTTCTTACCTGGAGGAAATTTCAAAGCCTACGAGGACAGACTTCGTCAGTTTTTTAAAATAAATGATATCCAGGCAGAAGGTCAAACGCCATTACTCATCACTGTATTGGGAGCTGAGATATATGAGATTCTCATGTCTCTAACAGTTCCAGATCTACCAAGTACCAAAGACTTTGAAACCCTCATCAAACTTCTCCGTGCACATTTTGCTCCTACAGAAAATAAAAGAGCTGAAAGGTATAAGTTCTACAAGTCGTGCCAAGAAGAAGGAGAACCAATCGGAGATTATATAGTCCGTCTAAAGTCGCTGGTACAATCATGTCAGTTTGGAGATTTCTTGGACAATGAACGAGGCGAAAAACCCACTACTACAAGTAACACCACAGTAGTCAGTAACCTTGGAAGATACAAGTCGTGCATTTTGGATGATGTTTTAACCGATCGATTTATCATCGGTCTACGAAACGAAAAAATCCAGCAGTGTCTTCTTAATGATGATAGGTGCAATTTTGAAAAGTGTTGTCAAAAAGCTTTGAATATGGAAGCCTCAGAAAAAGCATCGAAAAACATGCAACCACATGCGCTTCATGCTATATCATCAAGCCACGTCACAAATCGTTATCATAAGAAACAGAACAATATCGATTCAAAGCAACAGGCGAGTCAAAAAAGTCACGTGTCTAACCCTAAATGGAGAAAGCCGTCAACAAATAATATACAAAGTCTAGTAAAAGAGAAAAAGCGATGCCACAGATGTGGTCGCGATCATCAAGAGATAAATTGTCCAGCCAAGCAGTGGGAATGTTTCTCGTGTGGGAGAATGGGTCATACGTCATTGGTCTGCCGGAACAACAAGTCAATTAAAGTCGTACACAGCATCCAAGAAGAGCAGCAGAAGCAGTCAGTGTTCAGCACAGTTAAGATAAATGGAATCAACGTCGAGATGGAAGTGGATACGGGGGCTACAGAATCGGTCATGAGCGAAGGAGAGTACAGAAAAAAATTTATTAATTTTAATTTAGAAAAATCTCATAATAGACTTTGTTCAGTTACAGGTAATTTCATTAAAGAAATCGGCACGGTAAAAGTTCAGGTGGCGTTTGGAGGAAGAGAACATCATTTACAGCTGATAATTATCGAAGGCGATAAGCCGTCAAAATGCATTATGGGTCGTTCTTGGATTGATTATTTGTATCCAAATTGGAGAAACGTTTTTTGTGTTAATCCAGTTAACCAAGTAAGTTGTGGTAAAAATTTAGTTAACGAGATAGAGCAAACTTTTCCGGGTATAACAAGTACTAAATTAAATACGCCTATTGTCGGGTACGAAGCTGATATCGTGGTAAAAGAGGATCAAACACCGATTTTTCACTCCGCGTATAGTGTGCCATACAGGTTAAGGGAAATTGTGGATAAGGAACTAGACAGGTTGGTGGAAGAAGGGATTCTAGTGCCAGTTAAGCAAAGTCGTTGGGCCAGTCCAGTTGTGATTGTTCCCAAAGCGAATGGTAGCATTCGCATTTGTGTTGATTGTCGTGTCACCATTAACAAATGTATAGAAACAGTTCACTACAATTTTCCGAAAATCGAAGATATTTTCGCTCAACTCGCAGACTGTAAAGTTTTTTGTGTGGTAGATCTGACGGGAGCATATCAACAGTTGTCGGTTTCAGAGAGTTCTCGTAAGCTTCTTGTTATTAATACTTTGAAGGGACTTTTTGCTTACACAAGATTAATTCTTGGAATCAGTTCGGCTCCTGCTATTTTTCAGTCGGTTATGGATAGAATTTTGACAGGTTTAAAATATGTTTTTTGCTATCTAGACGATATAATAATTGGCGGGGTGGATGAGAAAGATTGTCGTGCAAAGTTGTTTGAAGTACTCAGTCGTTTAAGTCGTCATAATGTCAGAATAAATTTAGAAAAGTCAAAGTTCTTGCAAAATTGCGTTAAGTACCTAGGTCATTCAATTTCACAAAAAGGAGTTTGTCCCAATGAAGAAAAAGTCAAGGCCATACTGGAAGCTCCGGCTCCTAAGAATGTTGCAGAATTGCAATCTTACCTCGGGCTTCTTAATTACTATGGAAGGTTTTTGCCAAATTTAGCAACAACTTTGGCACCACTGTATAGTCTACTTAAAAAGAATTCAATTTATGTCTGGTCGGACTCGTGCTCAAAAGCTTTTAAGCAAAGCAAAGAGCTCCTGCTTAGTAATAATATTCTCGCTTTATATGATCCACATAAAAAAATAATAGTCGCTACCGATGCCAGTCCCTACGGTGTGGGTGCTGTCTTGTCGCACGAGATTGAAGGTATGGAAAAACCCGTGCTTTTCGCTTCGAGTAGTTTGAGTCCAGCAGAGCGCAATTATTCTCAATTGCATAGAGAAGCTCTTGCTATCGTCTTCGCATTGCAAAAGTTCCATAACTATATTTATGGACAAGAGTTTGAACTTTATACAGACCATCAAGCTCTAAAGGAAATTTTCAATCCTAAAAAAGGTACTGCTCCGGTAGCTGCAGCTCGCCTTCAAAGGTGGTCAATATTACTTTCCATGTATAAATATAAAATCGCATACCGTCGTAGTTCTCAAATGTGTCACGCAGACGCTCTTTCGCGTCTGCCGCTTCCGGAAAGTTCAGATGTTGAGGAATCCCCTATAAATTTTTTTCAGTCCCAAGAGCCATTGATAGATTTCAACACAGTTTTAGAACACTACAAACATGATTTAATTTTACAATCAGTTCATGAGTCGTTACTTAGGTCTTGGTCGCATCCTATAAAGGAAGAAGTAATGCCTTACTATCTTAAAAGAAGTAGTTTGTCTACGGATAGGGGATGTGTTTTTTATGCCAACCGTATTATAATTCCTAAATGTCTTCGGGATAAAGTATTGGGCATCATTCATGATAACCATGCTGGTATTGTTAGTATGAAGAGATTAGCCAGATCATATGTTTGGTGGCCATTATGTGATAAGGATATTGAACAAAAAGTAAAAAGTTGTCTAGTTTGTGATCAAACTCAAAATGTTAAAAAAGAAGTGGTTACAACAAGTTGGCCAGAAACTTTATATCCTTTTCAAAGAGTTCACGTAGATTTTTTTTATTTTAAAGGGAAGATGTTTTTAATTTTGGTAGATTCCTACAGTAAATTTTGCGAAATTAAAATTATGAACTCTACAAACGTGGATTCTGTAATAAGAGTTTTTAATGAAATTTTTTCGTTGTATGGTCTGCCTGATAAAATAGTTTCCGATAACGGACCGCCATTCAACTCTTTTGTTTTAAGAAAATTTTGTCAGTGTAGAGGGATTCAGTTAGTGCATTCTCCTCCCTATCACCCTGCTTCTAACGGGTTAGCAGAACGCGGTGTACAAAGTGCGAAGAAAGTTTTGAAGCGTTTTTGTTTAGATCATGGTAACAGATTTTCAATTCAAGATCAAATTTTTAAGTATTTACAGCACAGTCGCAATACTATATGCTCCTCAACCTCGAAAACGCCATCGGAAATGCTTTTCTCGTTTAAACCGAAAATTATTTTAGATAGAATCAACAATTATAATTCTAATGTAAATTGTACTCGTAGTTATCATAATTCTCAAATCTCTATTGACAAAAAATGTAAAGTTAATGAAATACAAACAAATAATTCTGTTTATACAGAAGGAGAAGATGTAATGTATCAATATCATTTTAAACATTTTATTCGATGGATACCTGCAAAAATTGTTAAGATTATAAGTAAGCTAACTTATTTAGCAAACATAAATGATAGAATACGCTTGGTCCATCAAAATCAATTACGTAAAAAACATTTAAAAGATAATGTATATATGAAAACTAAAACTCTGAATTTAAATGATGAAAATTGTAATAGAGAACCTAAGTTGGATACGATTAAAAACGAAAAATGTAATCTTGAAAAACAATTAGTTTCAGAAGACTTAAGTTCTCCATTACGAAGATCTCAAAGAGATAGGAAAAAACCTAAGCGTTTCACATTCTCTGATTATGAAAAGCCAAAGTTAAAGTAATTTTGTTTTTGTATTATGGAAAGGCTTGAGCAAAAAGGGGGAAAGTTGTTATATATTTCGATAACTTATTGAATTGTGTTATCCCCTTAATTTTATATAGTTTTCTGAACACGTCCTTGCCGGTATAGTTTATGACATTGAAAAGGAAGTTCGATCTCTTTTTGCTCCAACCTCCAAACGATTGACTTGTGCTTTCTAGCTATTAAGATCTTTATAATATATTAAATAAATTATTAATATTACAGTGTGTTTTATTTAAATACATAATAGGGTAGATAAGTATTTTGAAATAAAACACTAATTGCCTATGTACTTATTTAAGTTTTTTTAATTTTGTTGTTTTTTTTTGTCCGTCTCACTGTTCGCCTTACACTGTCTCACTGATCGCACCGCTCGCAAACAGTGAGACAGTTTGACTTTTTATACGTTTCAGTTTGTTGTGATTTTCTTATGAGTTCTTTCACTTAAAATTCTTTCGTTACATTAAGGTAAAATATGCCTCAAAATATACTCAAAGTTTGGTTAAGATTGCTTGAAAACATTCAGAGATATACTACTTTAAAAGAAAAGTGTCTCACTGTTTGCACCTTTCCCCTACTCATAATATGATAGGTGCAAAACTGGCATCCCCTCAGTCTTTCAGCAAAATTTGACTCACAAATTAGTCACATCGATACAATTACCACGTACTTGCAAGGTCTTCTGCAAGATGAAGGAAGGATTTACAAAGGAAGTAAAGTTTGTAAACTAAACAAGGCTTTGTATGGATTAAAACAAGCTGGTCATTATTATGTATTAGTAAAGTAGTTAAAGTATCATTATACATATAATATTAATTACTATATTGCAATGGCAACACTTTAAGTTAATCTAAAATGTCAGAATAAACTGAAGTCACTTTGTGACGAACCACTGAGATAGAAGGTCTTTTCACTCAAGTATATTTTATTGGCGACGAGTCGATTTTATATCGAGCCTACAAGTGCTTAATAAAGTCTTTACATATAAAAAAAAAAAAATAAAGTAATAATAATTACGTCAAGATTATAAAAGAAAGTTTTATAATAATACCTTAATAAAAATGGCCGTTCCACCCGAAAAAAGGCAAGTTTTTCCATCCGACGAAAAGCTAGATGTCATTCTCAAGCAAGTCCAGGCGAACCACGTGGTCGGCAACATGCCTAACTTTATACCAGGGAACAACTTTAGCACATACGAAGTTCGACTTAAAATGTTTTTTAAGATTAATAAAATATCTGCCGAAGATCAAGTTGGAATGCTTTTAACATTATTGAGCGATGATGTGGTCGAGAAACTGATGCATTTGGTACCATCAAATACTAAGCCTGAAGAGATGACCCTCGATGCCCTTTTGGTGTGCTTAAAAAACCATTATTCTCCCACAGGTAATGTTATTGCAGAACGTTTTAAATTTTACAACTTAAGGCAATCACAAGGAGAAAAAATCTGCGACTTTGTTGTGAGGCTAAAGTTTTCTTCACAAAAGTGTGAGTTCCCCAATGTAGTTTTGGATGAAATGCTACGAGACATATTCATAGTTGGTTTAAGCAACAATGGATGGCAACAGAAATTGATCGAGATTGGAAAGGCATTAAAATTTGACGAAGCCGTCAGCAAGTCTCTTAATTTTGAGCTAACAGAGGCTGAAACACGTGCTATTAACAGCCCAGCAACCATAAATCAATTTTGTTCCCAAAGAAGAACAAGTCAAAGAACGAGTAATGATAACTTCAAGCACAGTCAATATCGTCAGTCGAGTTACAAGCCCATTAGTCGTCGGAGGTCCAAGTCAAACAGTCGTCAGTCCACAAGGTCATCGAGAGGAGAGTGTTCCAGGTGCGATCGTAGTCATCACGAAAACAATAAGTGCCCTGCTGTCAACTGGACCTGTTATCGCTGTAAAAAACGTGGTCACATAGTGTCTAAATGTCGAGCTAAAAAAGTTGTGTACTTTGTCGATGAAGGAGGAGCAGAGTCGTCAGATGGAGAAAGCTCAGAAGTATTATGCAATGGTACAAAAGAGTTGTATGAGGGGCTCTATTGGTAGTGGTAGTGGAAGTTGATTGCGGTGCGTGTACGAGTGTCATCAGTCAGGAGGGTTATGAAAAGTATTTCTCTAAGTTAAGTATTTGTCCTTATGATAAATTATATACTGTTACTGGTGAAAATATTTCGGTTCTAGGTAAAATTGTTGTTCCAGTGCGATTGGTTGGTCATCGGAGATCTCAAGATAAAGTGTTAGATTTGGTGGTTATCAAGACATCCAACAAAAATTTCTTGCCGCTCATGGGTCGAGTATGGATGGATGCATTGATGCCAGGATGGCGTGAAAAAATAGTCACTTATACAAGTTCTGAGCAACTATTAGCCAATATTCAGAGAAAACAAGAATTCGAAAGGAAACCAATAACAGGTTATAATATAACATCCCCCCATTTAAAATATTCAGGTATTGAGAAAAAAGAATATTTCGTAGAATTTTTAAAATTAAATTTTCCAAATGTCTTTAATACAACTCTACAAACTCCAATCAAGGGTCATGTAGCTCAAATATTTTTAAAAGAAAATTCTGAACCAATTTTCTGTAAGCCATACAGCCTTCCATATGCCTTGCGTGAGCCAGTAGAAAAAGAATTAAGAAAAATGATGGCCGAAGGTATATTAGAACCTGTGGAACATAGCTCATGGGCAACCCCAATAGTTGTTGTAGAAAAAGAAAACAAAGCAATTAGAATTTGTATGGATTGCAAAATAACGATAAATAAATTTATTTCATTGCAATACCATCCACTTCCGCGCTTAGATGATATTTTCGCAAGTCTTTCAAATTGTCTTTATTTTATAAAAATAGATTTTTCAGGCGCATACCTCCAGTTATCAGTTGCACCTGAATCTCGCAAGTTTCTAACAATAAACACACACTTGGGTTTATTAAGATATACACGTTTACCCTTTGGAGTAAGTTGTGCTCCTGCAATCTTTCAATCAACAGTTGAAAAAATTTTGTTAGGTATTAAAAACGTTGCATGCTTTTTAGATGATCTAATAATTGGTGGAGCTAATGCGGCAGAATGTATAAATACTTGTACATCCGTTTTTGAAAGACTAAGTAAACATGAAGTCAAAATTAATTTACAAAAATGCGAGTTTTTAGTCACGGAAGTAGCTTATTTGAGTCATGTTTTATCTTTTAATGAGCTAAAACCTAACCCCAAAAAAGTAGACGCTGTTATAAAAGCCCCAGCTCCGAAAAATCTTCAGCAATTACAAGCTTACCTTGGACTTTTGAATTATTATTCACATTTCATTCCGAATTTGTCTACTAAAATATCCGTTTTCTATAAACTTTTAAAAAAAGATGTTAAATTTGTTTGGTCTAGAGAATGCCAACAAGTTTTCGATGCTTCAAAAACATATTTATTAAAATATAAGGTTCTGGCTCTCTATGATTCCAAAAAGCCATTGGGTGTATATGCTGACGCAAGTCCCTACGGATGCTCAGCCATTCTGGTTCATTTCATAGATGGAGTAGAGAAACCAATATTATTCGCAAGTTGCACGCTTAACGAAAGCGAAAAAAATTACTCTCAATTGCATAGAGAAGCACTAGCAATAATATTTGGTATTCGAAAATTCCATAAATACATATATGGCCTTAAGTTTCAGTTATTTAGTGATCATGAACCATTAAAGGAAATTTTCAACCCCAAAAAGTCAAATTCTTCCGTAGCGATTGGTAGATTAAAAAGATGGTCAGTAATTTTATCAATGTATGATTATGAAATTAAATTCAGACCAGGGCGCCTAATGGGTCATGTAGACGCTCTTTCGCGTTTACCCTTGGATGAACCAAGTGGTGTCCCTGAAGACGGAATGGATTGCGTTAATTTTTTCAATGAGGGTCATGAAATACCTCTAGATTTTGAAACCATACGTAAGTGTCAAAAAGAGTGTCTCTTCTTGAACAAAATCCATAAATTTATCCAATTCGGTTGGCCATATACGAGTAATGATGATATTGAAATTCGTTCTTATTTTTTGAAAAGAAATGATTTGCATACCGAAAATGGATGTCTGTATTATCTACATCGAATAGTCGTTCCATTTAAATTAAAAGAACAGGTTTTAAAAACTTTACATACGAATCACAACGGTATGGTTCGAATGAAGATTTTGGCTAGGTCATATGTTTGGTGGATGAAAATAGACGATGACATAGAGCGATATGTAACAAATTGTCTTACATGTCAATCTAATCGTAATGTTTCAACCCAAAAAGTGAATGCTTGTTGGCCTAGTACAGAATATCCTTACGAACGCATACACATTGATTTCTTTTATTTCAGAAATCAAAACTTTTTAATAATTTTCGACGTTTTTTCTAAATATATCGATATATTCTTTATGAAAACTACTACAGCTAAATCAGTTATATCGAAACTCTGTAAAAATTTTAGTATTTTTGGCTTACCAAGTTCACTTGTCGCGGACAACGGTCCTCCATTTGATTCAATTGAGTTTGTAACATTTTTAAAAATTCAGAATATTAAGAAAATACCCATTCCAGCTTACCATCCATCGAGCAATAGTAGTGCCGAACGTGCAGTTCAAACCGTTAAATCTAGCTTGAAATGTTTTTTATTGGACAGTCTTAATAATTCTATTGACATTCAAAATAAAATAAGTCGATTTCTTTTTGCATATCGCAATACACCATCAACGGTAACCAACCAAACGCCAAATGAACTTATTTTTAAATATAAGGTCAAAACTATTTTAGATTGTTTAAAAAATAAGAATGTAAATACAGAAAATAATCATAAACATATTCAGACTAATCTTGATTACAAAAACAAAAACAGAAAGAGTAGTAAAGAAACTGATTGTAAAGAACTTAAGATAACTAAGAATCATTTTAAAAAGGGGGAAAAGGTGTTCTATTTAAATCACTTTAAAGAAATATGCAAATGGGTGCCTAGCAAAATTGTAAAGATTGAGAGTCCTCTGATTGTATTGATAGAATTTCAAGGTTGTATCCGAAGAGTTCATATAGAACAAATTCGAAAACCCTCACAGTCAGAAAAACTATCCGAGTATTTTCAGTCTTTGCAATCTTCTGTGGAAAAATCAAAGAAATTGCCCGTTGGCCAAAAAGAATGCGAAGAGACATCACCTTAGATAAAACAATCACCCAATCAGTACAATAGTCCAGATAGGACACCACTTTCCCAACCTACAGAAAGGTCCTTACGACCAAGAAAAGATATAAAGAAACCTAAAAGACTATATTACTAAGATTTATAAAGTAATTATGTTATAATTTAAAATTATTAATAAATTGTTAAATTAAAGACTGAATAAAAAAAAAATGTATTTTTTATTATTACATACTTAAATGTTATTTTTCAATTATCATTTCATATGTATCATTACGTAATAAACTTAAGAAGGGAGATATATTATGTATTAGTAAAGTAGTTAAAGTATCATTATACATATAATATTAATTACTATATTGCAATGGCAACACTTTAAGTTAATCTAAAATGTCAGAATAAACTGAAGTCACTTTGTGACGAACCACTGAGATAGAAGGTCTTTTCACTCAAGTATATTTTAGTCATATAGGGAATCAAAAACTTGACAAGAATCTACAAGACATTGGACTCAAGAGATCGGAAGTGGATCAAGGATAATATTCACCCCTATTACACAGTTCGGCGGATGAGCTATAGTGACAGTTTTAATTCATTTCCAAACTTTTGCTATTACTGAATTCGACGAATGAAAGTTGAACGAATGTCGGTAACAATCCCTGCACCACTGACATTTTGTTCAACTTTTATGGTATTACGGAATTCGCAATCCATTCGCACTCCATACAATTTCTATCATTTTACATTCACACCAATTTCGAATGAAGCTGAAGATCGCTGCATCCAAATTTATGTTTTCATTTAGGATAGCATATCTCAATAAGTATCAAAGATATTGGAACATTTTAAACACCAAAATGTTGGGCGCAAATTTTCCTAGGGGCGATGTCCTTTACTTTTTTTAAATTGGATCCCGTTACATTTCATTTTGGTGAGTTTTAAAACTTTTAAGACTAAAATTTTTTTAGGAGAGGATATATACCACAATAATTTTTTTAGAAATAAAATAAAAATGACTCTATGTAGAACATACCTTTCTCTATGGGCGATGTTTCTTACTTTTTTTAAATTTTTTTTTATTTAACTTTTTTAACTATGAAATGTAAAAAAAATACAAAAAGTTTGTACCTTTATAACTCTGGATCAAAGAATAGTAGGCAAAAAAACGGTACATGAGCAAATTAGAATTTCCAAACTCTAAAGGCGATGTTTCTTCTTTGTTTTAATTTATTTTTTATTAAACTTTTTTAACCATGAAATTAAAAAAAAAAAAAAAGTTTGGACCCTTATAACTTTGGATCAACTAATCGTAGGTTAAAAAACGGTACATCAACAAACTAGAATTTCCAAACTCTAAGGGCGATGTTTTTTCTTTTTCTTTTATTTCATGTTCTTGAGTCGTTTGTTGTCTAGCAACAAATTGCAACAAAAAGGAAAATAGATACACAAAACTAGTTTAGATGTTGGTTATTTGTAATATTTTTATATCTTTTATTGCATTATATTACTAATTGTATATTATCAAAATTATAATATTTACTTCATATGAATTTTTATTTTTTCGATTCAAGTTTTAATAATACTAATAATAATAATCTTTATTGTTTTCATATAATGTAGTTTACAAACTTATAATATATATAAAGATTTGCAAGCATGGCTCATAGGCCGTCTGCCGGTTAGTTTTTAAATTTTAATATTGTGAGAGAAAATACAAAATTGAAATTATATAAAAAAAAATTAATTGTTATACAAAAAAAAGCAAAATTTCAGTAAAAAGAAAGAAAAAGAATGAATATACTTTATTGAATAATTAAAACTGGAATTCTGAGGTAATTAGATAGATATGATGCGATATGTTTAACAAATTCGAATTGAAAAATATTTATGGCTTTTAGTTTAGTTAAAACAAAAAAGGGGGCAAAATAAATACTTGCAATATCGTATGGTGTTAGGTTTTAAGTTTAGCTAAAACAAAATTATACTAGGTTTAGTCCTCTCGTAATGCCAGCCATCAATAAGAGTCCAAATTTTTTTTTTTTGTTTTAATTTCATGATTAAAAAAGTTTAATACAAACAAATTAAAGAAAAGAAGAAACTTCGCCTTTAGAGTTTAGAAATTTTAATTTGTTGACGTACCGTTTTTTAACCTACGATTAGTTGATCCAAAGTTATTAGGGTCCAAACTTATTTTTTTCTTAATTTCATGGTTAAAAAAGTTTAATAAAAAAAAAATAAAAAAAGAAGAAACATCGCCTTTAGAGTTTGGAAATTCTAATTTGTTCATTTACCGTTTTTTTACCTACTATTCTTTGATCCAGAGTTATAAGGGTACAAACTTTTTGTATTTTTTTTTTTACATTTCATAGTCAAAAAAGTTTAATAAAAAAAATTTAAAAAAAGTAAGAAACATCGCCCCTAGAAAAAGGTATGTTCTACATAGAGTCATTTTATTTTATTTCTAAAAAAAATTATTGTGGTCTATATCCTCCCTCTCCTAAAAAAAATGTTGTCTTAAGTTTGAAAACTCACCAAAATGAAATATAACGGGATCCAATTTTAAAAAAAATAACGGACATCGCCCCTAGGAAAATTTGCGCCTAACATTTTGGCGCTTAAAATGTTCCAATATCTTTGATACTTATCGAGATATGCTATCCTAAATGAAAACATAAATTTGGATGCAGCGATCTTCAGCTTCATAATTTCGAGACGAACCTGAAGTGAATTTTTGATTAAACAAAAATAAACAATGGAGAGTACAAAAATTTAAGTCAAAAGCTTATCATACTGAATGCTAAAGTGTTTGTTTAACAAATTTTAATAGAAAACGCACAAATAGCAAAGCAACCAGAGAGCAAGAAATCTAAAAAAAAAAAAGAGCACACGGTTGGTTTTGAACCGTCCTCTATCTTCGTACTAACCACTCTCAACGATGCTTGATTTCGTTGATCGAAAGCGATACTATTATCACAGCCTAGGCCAGTTGAATAAATGTTTGTAGCTGACAGTGTCGATACAAAAGTTAGTGATAAGGTAATTTTAGGCATCGACAATGTAGTTCATTTGACGAATTTCATAATTGAGTTTTACAGCGGATGCGAATCGAGTCAACTCACCGGGAGTAAAATTCTGCGAATTCTGTAATAGACATGATTACCTAGTTCTGCCATAAGTTCTGTCCCTGACAAAAACACGTTTTAAAAATAAAAAAGCAATCAAAATTCTTTTTACGCCATTTATTAAGTATTAAATTTACAATATAAATATATAAGAAATTATTCAAAATGCCGCCCCTTACCCTTCAAACACTTTCTTAAACGATCCGGCCACTCGTCTACGCCGCACGCGCGACTTCCAGTGGAAACGAAGCTACTGTCTTCAACAAAACAGCTTTGAGAGACTCAATATTTCGGTGAGGCTTACAGCAAGCCCTCTCCTCCAAAATGTTCAGCGGATTAAGATCGGGGCTGCCCGGCTGGCAAGCACTGGATATTTCAGCAAGATTCTGTGCCGGCCAACAAAGCAAAAACAACACAACAATGGCTTAAGGACAATTTACCAGAGTTTATTGCCGAAAAAGATTGGCCCTCGGGCAGCCCCGATCTTAATCCGCTGAACTACCGGTTGTGGAACACTTTGGAGAAGAAGGCTTGCTGTAAGCCTCACCGAAATATTGAGCTTTCAAAGGTGATTTGTTGAAGACAGTAGTTTCGTTTGCACTGGAAGTCGTGCGTGCGGCGATAGACGCGAGGCGGTCGTTTAAGGAATTGTTTGAAGGCTAAGGGGGGGGCATTTTGAATAATTTCTTATATATTTATATTGTAAATTTAATACTTAATAAATGGCGTAAAAAGAATTTTGATTGCTTTTTTATTTTTTAAATAAAACGTATTTTTGTCAGGGACAGAACTTATGGCAGGACTAGGTATATGCATCACTCTTTGATATAATGCTCAATACAATGTTCGTTCAAAAATGCTTGCTAAAAAATACAGAGAATACACAACGTTTGGGCATACATGGCTTGCCTAACATAAATCTTGTTCCAAATTCAATGCAAAACCTCTTCCTTTCTTACCTTTTAATCAACGTATGAATACTGAGTTGTTTGCATTCATTACGAAAACAACTTCTTTGAAAAAGGGGTAGATAAGTATTTTGAAGTAAAACTTCTTTTACGGCGTGGGGGGTAAAAAATTGTCAATGCAGTTGTCAGTGACATGTCAAAACGACATGTTAATAGTCAAAGACAGCGACATATTTTTGCAATTATTGTTCGAACCGTATTCGAGATTATATTATTATCAATATTAATATCCCTAAATTTCCTTGCACACGAAAAATCAATGACCTCTAAGAATATTCTCAAATGCTATATATGTATAGTCACAAATCTTTTATCGCGTTCTTCTGTTTCCTTCAATTCAAATGAAAATGGCACAACTCATAATAAAAGAGATGCTCAGTGAGTTAAATTATAAAAACACTTTGAAATGTAATATACTCAGCGTTTCATCAAACAAATGCTTTCCTACCTTCCATGAATTTATGTAGCTACATACTACCTCTACTAAGAAATAAGGTTTCATAGTTTATATATTTATTTAAAAAAAACACGAAATCCATTTCTCATAAGTTTCCACACTAACAAAAATAACACATAAATTATCATTCTATTCTTTTTTAAAAGGATCAGAAAACAACGCACTTCTATTAAATGAAGAATAAAATGTTCCACCACCCAGCATATAAGGGGTTATAAGTTTAAGAAAAACTATTCTAAAACTAAATATCACAAAAAAAATTTTAACTGAATTTAATTCAATAGACTACAAAATCAAAAATAATAATTAAAAACTATTGTTCTTGAACGACGTGAAATCGGATTAATAAATAATAAAAATAAATCGTACACTTTAAATGATTTCACACATTTCTTTTTTACTTTAAAAAACACACAATTTACGTAACGAACACGAATTAAAGGGTTTTAAAAAGGAGTACCTTGAATGCATTTCGGAATGATTCATTCCATCTTCAGCATCACGATCAACAACACATCAAAGCATGCACTGCACTTTTTGATTTAGTCGTGATGCTGAAGATGGAATGAATCATTCCGAAATGCATTCAAGGTACTCCTTTTTAAAACCCTTTAATTCGTGTTCGTTACGTAAATTGTGTGTTTTTTAAAGTAAAAAAGAAATGTGTGAAATCATTTAAAGTGTACGACTTATTTCTATTATCAAAAATAATACTCTTTTTCTTCTTAAACTATAACTCCAATTTAAACTCACTGAGCTGGCGAGAATCCAATTCCAAGAGGATGTGCGCAGGATTTACAAAGAAATCCTTGGGCATCCAAGCCGGGTTCCCGAGCCAATTTGCATAATGTTTCTACCATATCTTGCAGCTCATCAATTCTAAATTTTTCCGAGACTGAATGCGCGATAACCTCGTATTCAACAGTTATCTATTAAAAAAGTAACTATTACTTCTTCGAATTATTAAAGTAGCTAGCTAGTCCATACAATGCTGTCCTCATCTTGTTGACTGCTACTTCCAGCTTCTCCACTTTCATTTCCATGTAATCCAACAAACTTTTCCCAAACATTGGTCCAGTCAACTGGTCTATTATCTTCATGTTTTTTTAGCAACGTGTTATAGCTACATCTGTCGATAGGTGAACGTAAAGAACTTACCGAACTGTCATTACTTATCGATCGATCAAAATTAACTCTTTCGTCCATTGGTGTGCTATTGTTATTTGTAAAATTTTCATCAGCTAGGTCTGCTGACCAAGATGTATGCATTAAGTTTGTCAGTGAGTTTCCATGAAAAGGTTTTTCGCAAAAATCTTGCTCGTTTACACTTTCTTTGGTATTGGTGTGCGAGCTTTTTCTTGTTTTTGTCATTCTAGTATCTTGTTCAACAGTGACTGTTTTAGTAGTAGTATCTTCCTCTTCGTCAATTTTTTCCATTTCGTCGACTTTTTGCAGAAAAATATCTAAATTTTCCCTATGTGTCAGATCTTCAACAGCAAAGTTTGATGTTCGACTGAAGGGAGAGTTGGAAATAGATTCAGAAAAGAGTTCATTTGTTTGAAGTGGTCGTGGAGTAGGAATATTGACAACTTCGGTAATAGAACTAACTACGTCAATTCCGCTGCTAATCTATTGAAAAATAGTCGATTAATTAATCATTCTTTTAAACTAAATGATCATACTGGACATGATTTCAAAGGCAACGTCCATACACCAGCTAACTGTAATGAATAATTCGGCCATTGATTAAGAAGGCTTGAATTTACTGGAAGATTAATTTGAACACACGATTCAATGCCTTCTATTATTTTTGAAGCCACTTCAATAATATCGAAATCTTTAAGAAAAGCATTACTTTTGTAGTAAGGATTAAGGGCGGAGCTGTTTTTACGTATATTATTTAAATACGATGAAAATAGTGATTCATTCAGACTAGCACGAACCCACGAGCGGCAAAATCCGGTTTCCGACGTTATTTGAGAATGAGATTGAATCTGAAAGAAAATATTGATGCATGGATGTTAATTTAAATAGAAAAAGTAAGAATTATGTAAACATATGGTAAGATAAAAAGATATTTTAGTCGTGGACGAAACCAAATTTAAAAAAATGATCAAGTTCTTAACAACGTTATCTCTTTTTGGATAAAAAATGACAAGAATTCTGAATTTATTCAAAAAAAAGGGACACCATTAACATGATTGTAATTCTGTTATTATTAATTTCACATTAGCAGGGAAGGTGGGTTTTGCTTTCGTAGCATTAAATTCCAAGCGGTTCATTATTCCGAAATGGACAATGCTTTCAAAATCAGAATTGCGTATTGCTCCCAAAAATCTTTTTGATTACGTTGATACAAACGCTAGTAGTTTTAGCTACCTCAAGATTCTTTATTTATTCCACAAGCTTCGCAGACTGATTTACATCATTCGTTCTTGAAATATTATATTATTATTTTCGTTTCTTTATTTGCAACTAATATCTTTGTCGTTTATAACTCATTAATTCAAGAATAAGCAATAACAATTGATGTTATCACTAAATAATTTGTTTCGATTGGATTTCGTACTTTAAGCGGATAGATTAGCGAACATTCGCTATTTTTGGGGTTTTAAATTCGCTAAGGTTTTGACTTAATTTAGTCGAATCGCTTTAAATAATAAGAGTCTAACGAATTTGCAAGTTTTTCGATTCGCTATTCATAATGAGGGCCTAACACACATCAACATCCGAAGGATGTGTCTTGGGCACATCGGCACTACTTATAAATATACCATAGAAGAGAGTCGTTGAAACCTAAGGTACGCATTTTCGATAAGAGAGCTTGAGGTTAGATTCTATCAGATTTGTCCCATTAAATCTTTAACGGAACCTTCTCTCTTTAACCGACTAGGTTTGGTGCCTGAAAAAATATTGAGGCTGCCCCATTTGGCTCTCCCGTATCTATTTATTTATTTATTCCTCTATAGACTATTTAGTTTTACAGACTAATAACAATATTTACAAAATTAATTTATTAAGAGTTTAGGTTAAAAAATAAAGGATTTTAGATTTATAATCCATTCTATTTATTGATAAATCGGTTTCATTTGAATAAATATTTAATAAATATATGTATACACCAGGCACGAGGCGTGACTTTTTCGATAGCGGAAGCACTGAACATAAAACCAAAAATGAAAGACCTTTGAGATCCAAACTTTTAAATTCCACTTAATGATAATACACATAAAATAATATACATAAATAATTTATTACAGTAAAGTCTAATTAAAAAAAGAGAGCTTGATGCCATGCGCAAATATTTATCCTTTTTCTTTTAAGGCAAAATTATCTATAAGTACGATTTGATGAGAAACTAACCTTTCTTGTCCACATTTATTTCTAAAAAAATATTTAATTCTCTTAAAACATGAATATGATCTCTCTACAGATGCCATTATTACGGGATATTAAAAATCTTAAGATTCCTTAAAGTTTTTTTTGATTTAAAATCTTATAATTGAAAATAACCTTTAGTTATATTTCAGCTGGAATGTCAAGAAACCTCAGATATGAATATTAGAAATACTATTTTTGGCCACTTTTTTTTTATAATAACAAAAAATAAACAGAAAACAGGTGGATTGTATTTATCGCCACGAAAATAATTAAAAAACTACCAACTTTTAAATTCATATTTGTTTGTTTTCTGATAGTTATGAATTGCACCTAAATTTGCACACACATCATATTAAAATAAAACTTTTCTACCCCTTTTGTCCATGATATTAAACTCATTATCAGTTTGAGACAATAAGCAACTCAATAGATACATCTTTGTTTTTCTATCTATCTCTTGTAGGAAATTCTCGTAATGCATTCACTCAACTCATTCTTCACACATTGGGCAAAAGACAAGAAACGAGACAAAATTATTTTGACTTTGGGTTGAGATCTAAGTTATGTATGCGAAATAATGGAATGCCCAGCTTTTGTGCATTCTATATTGTTTGAGCATTTCGTGAATATTGGTGAGTGATGTTGTAGGTATAATTTTCAGTTGAATTGGAGTGGAAGGGTATTTTGAAATTGAGTTAAGGAGGCGATAATAAGGAATGCATAGCTGTTAAGCATTTTAGCAAGAACTTTCATGAGATTGAGCATTATAAATAATGGAGTGATGTTGAGCATTCTCAGTTGGTTTGCAGTGTGGCATTTTAAGTTGTAATAACAGGAGAGAGATTTGATTTCCTTTAGTAATTTTAGTAAAAGATGATAATGTTAATGATGTTGGAATGTAATTTACAGAGTAAATGACGATTCATTAATAGATACAAATAAAATAATAAAACAATTAATACAATTTGGAATTTTCAATTTAGTTCCTTGGTAGGTACGATTTTTTCAAATGGTTCAACGGAAGCACTCATTCCACTCAATATATGGACGCTTCGTCCCTGGTATACACCTAGTGAAAGGTTCATTGCAACCATAATTAGACCTATGTCTTGCACAGTTTAAAAAATCTTACTGGACATTCTTCTTTCTGGGACATATATTTCAAATATATTAAATATTACTGGGCTTTTGATTCTGTAAGAAAAACCATCATGAACCGGGCACCGGGCGGTAATGATCACCACAGAAATCTTGTGCGTTGTCAAGATGGGGATCAGCTAAGGTCAGGTCGCAATGTTGTAAGGTTCCTTTACTCCTCAATAGTTCAACCCTCAACAATGCGATTTTACCATAGATACAGGTCCCTAATTTTCAGTGGTGGTGTGAGCGATTATTCATAATCCGTGCCGAAGAAATGGAATGCTGGGGGAAAACCATTCACTAACGAGCTCATTCGGATGCCCTGGCCGGGTCCGTTTTAATACTTGCCTTACCCCGGTATATCGGCTCTGCCAGGGCTGACCTCTCTTTTCCGACCTACTCGTGAGACCAAAATTTAAAAAAAAAATATCAAAATGAACAAACAAACGACAACTATGGACATCGCAACGGATAACGAAGACGAACTCTTGGCTTCTAGCCTAGAGTGCATTCAAAGTTTTTTTTTAATGAATTAAAAAGAATTATCTTAAGACCGGGTTACTTAAGAAAAACATTTTTGTTTCCGTTATTTATGAAATATCCTCAACAATGTTATACCATTTTGAAATGAGAATAGAACACGCCAACTTTTAAGGTAACTTGCCGAAATTTTGTAGTACATTTTTTTTACACTATAGTCCATTGAATTAGGGTCATGTAAAAATTTTTAGTACTTTGTTGGGCAAAAAAGTGATATTTTCTTTAAAACTATTGCAGTTGTGTTTAAATTTTTGATGCAAATTGTTAACAGGGTTATTTAAGGTTCCAAAACAACAACAAAAATTGAGAAAAGTTAAGATTTGCAATCACGGCACTTGAAAGACCGTCATAGGGTGACCATTTTTTCAATTTTTTTTGAATGCCTTTAACTCACAAAATACATGGCTACGATTTTTTTAATTATTTTTCCGATAACCACCTACCCTTTTCGTTTCGACGTTGACTTTTGGGACACCCTGTATACGTTTTGTTAAATTACTTGCAATATATGGTCAGTCCCGGTCGGTTTCTGACCCAGAGCAGGTGTTTAAGCCTGAGGAAGCGGAATATCAGTGTTTTTTTTTCTATAATTTTCTCGACAAAATAATGTAATGTTTTATATTTTATCATTATTTCGACACTTTTATGGCCGACTCCACGAACAACTTTTAAACATTTAACTGGCTTCTAAGCCTTAAAATGGGATGTTTTGGTTTCACCAAGCGCTTTTGAAATAAACAAGCTTTTAAACACCCTTATAAAGTAAATGCCCATTTTTGGCTCATTAAATTTTAAAAGTGTCATCAGATATAGATAACAACAATTGGATATAGCAGCTGAAATTATTGTTTTGTAACATTTTAGTTTTCAATTTTAAGATACAAAATGAATAAAATAATTTGCATATCTTCATTGATTTAATAGTCTGACCATTCTCATGATTTTTAACCTCTTTTCATGAAATCATGAATTCACTGAAAATCTCATGATTTTTTAATTTGTCCTTAATAAAAACAATTTTGTCACTCGCTTGGAGCAACTGTGGCAACTTTAAGTTGCAGGCAACTAAGTTGCCCAATGGGTGCAATGCCTTAGCCCATTATAATCAGCCCATGCAACTCCTTTATTATAATTTAAAAATATCTATTCAACCTGCAGCTCTTTTTTTTTGCAAAAATTGGATTCAGCCAAGTGGAAAAGGTGAGTCTAAAATTTGCTCGTCTAATACTACGTTTATATGAGGTGTTTAAGCGAGCTTGAAGCTCGCTTCGACCCTTTGTATACCTGTATTGAGTTGAAATGAGCTTCGTTAGATTCGATCCCACTCGCTCAGCGGTGTCGAGTCAAAAAGTGAGACGAAAAACCTGAGTCGAGGAGTTGGTTTGACAAATTGTTTCAGAATCGCTCAACACCATTTCAAGTTTTCAACTCAACTCCAAAACGAGCTCTTAACTCAAATGACGAAAAACTTGGGTCGAAAATCCGACCCTAATCCAACTCGATCTTTCGATACTGCCTATAAACGTAGTATAAATAAATTCTTAAGTGTTTTAAGTGTAATTTTTATAATAAAGGAGAATGGGCATTTTATATATATTGTTTGAAAGCTTAGCCCTAGTACATAATTTTTTCTATGGACACAAAGCTGTAAACCATGGGGTAGTAATGGCAATGAAGATTACAATTAGAGCAAACATTAACTGCAATAGGGTTTCACTAAAATGACAGTATTGTCCACTTTCGATGAGATTAGTAGACCCCTAAATAAAGGAAGTTTTATAAAAATGGGAAATAATAGCGAAAAACATCATGGTTGGCGAATAATTCGCTTAACAGTATCAGGATTCTACTTTTTTATTCCATTTATTCTCTATCGTACTAACTTTTTTTTTTTTTAAGATGAGTTAAGTTTTAGCTGGACGTTGGGTCTTTCTGATTTAACAAAAGTCAACAGTTATTTTCGATCTCTGGTATAAATTATTAAACCAACGTCAAATGTGTAGTGTACACACTGTCATGAAAATTTTCTTATATTATGTAAGCAAAAAATAAGATACTCGTATAATTAAATGTTATTTTCAATGAAATGGAATCTTATATGTATTTTACTTTAATTTTTCCAAAAAAATTTGTGAATCGGCAACACTGCACATAGTTATTCGCTGAGCAAGAGTATCCCGGGTTCACAGGATTTTTTTTTTTGGCATTTCTTGCCATCTAGGGGGTGGCCGTGGCGCGATGGTTGTGTGCTCGCCTGTCAACCTCAGTATCACAGGTTCGAACCCTGCCGTCGTCTATGTCGTCTTTAATTCCATTAAAACCTTCTAAAAATTGTCATCAGTTGGTTTACTCATTACATGTTGTTTAGGCATAACACTAACAACATGTGATTGAGTTAAACTAGTATGCCCAACAAGGATGAAAAACGAATAAAATAATGCGAATTATAAGAGACATAGAAATAAGACACGGCAATTCTCCGCTTTAGTTCAGCCGCCATCGCTGGAGATACAAAAAAATCTGAGACAACCACCTTCAGTCTCAGAACATCGTGCCACGCATCTTTCCTATCCTTCTTTCTCTTCCGTAACTTCAGTTTCAGCAAACAAAAGAACGACGATATTTAAAGGGTAATCATATACCCTTGAGCGTGAGTTGATTATAAAAAAAAAAAAAAAAAAAATTTGTTTTAACACATAACGTTTTCTCATTTTTTCTCATACATTTCGCATGTTAGAAAGAAAAAACCAATTTCCTTTTTCCAGGGATGTGAAGCGAACACAGTTTTAACAAAAATTTCCCTAAAATGTTCCATTTAAAGATTGGTGAAACTAAAAAGATTTAAGAGCCTGATAAAATTTAAGAGGATTTTTGATAAAAGTGCTTTTAGGGTTTGTTTATGAAATTGGCCATTAGAGTATTATCGCCCCTAGGCACGTCAGATTATTTGCTGGACAAATTCATTTTTCCTCTTCAAAATAATGGCGGAGATGGTCCAATTGAATCGTTAACGCGCTCAAGTACCGGAGGAGACATGACACGTTCTCTCAGATAGTGTCAGGTTTGGACCCGAGACGAGTTGGTGTTTTGAATATTTTCTTTACAAATTATCAAAAACCTGAGTTTCACCCAGTGCCAAACAATCTGGCCTGTATAATACAATATATGGTACAGTTCTTAGTCCACGAATATTGCAATATTCAATTCCCAATCATGTGAATCCGTGAACTTCACAAAATATAACAATTTAATTCTATGCACCTGTTATTTATTTGGCTTGACACTTGCACTGTATGTTTTATTTGTTACACATTCAAATGTTTTTTTGTTATATGTTTGGTTTTTAATGATTTTCTTTCGCCATTCCAGTTTGGCTGCCACAGAAATAACAAAAACAGTAAAAACATTTTTCTCCGTCCTATTACTCAGGTGATATGCAATTTGCTTAGAGATATCAAACACTTAAGCCGCCAGATATATTTCGTGGCTAAACGAGTAATTATTTACCATCTAAGGTCTGTTTTTTTTTATAGCATCTTCTGTCTAGTGAAGTTAATGTTTTTCCATTTTTGATAAAATCTACACCTTTACAAATTATAGTTTATCCCTACGGCAATATATACCGACGGTTCAAAGATGGAAACTGGTGTTAGTGTAGGGTTCTCTTCAGAAACCCTTGTACTAGCCAGCTCATTTGAATTCCTGATCACTTTCAGGCAGTGACGAAAGCTGTTAGACAAGCTGATATCACCTTTTTCATTGATAGCCAAGCGGCATTAAAAGCGATTTCTCACATTGAAATCAAATTGAAGCTTCTAACTTGCTGTCGCAAAAAGCTAAGAATTCTTGCTACACAGCACAATATAAGGCTCTATTGGGTTTCGGGTCACAGTGGTGTCCGAGGTAATGGAAGCGCTGACGAGCTGGCAAGAATAGGATCAACCCTTGATCTTAATCAGGCAGACACAACAGTTCAGGCCTCACCCTGTAATCTTAAACAGGTAATCGAGAGCAGTTTTAGCTATAACAAACAGGAGATCGAACTCGCTCGATTCCTGTCTTATAACCAGAAAATCTAGTTTCAGCAAACAAAAGAACGACATTATCATCCAACTGAGTGAAAAGCCTCTTTCTCTTCTCGTGAGCATCACAACCGGTCACTACCAACTGGGTTGCAAGAAAAAGATGAAACTTGTAGCCAGATCAGGGGGGGTGAAAAATTTCTTATCGTTGTCGCTCACTAACCGAATTTCCATTACACAACCCATTATAGTAAATAATGTCTGCATAAGAATATGGTTTGTAAATACAGGCAGTTAAAATAGCATTTATAAGCAACTTTAACCTTGGCGTAAAAAATTGAACTGATGAATTAATTTCCTAACTCTTTATAAGACCTTTTAAGGAACAGGGTAAAAATATGAGAGTTTTGACAAGTAATCAAATAAGCAAGCACGCTTTAAAATTTTCTTATAACTATTCAAGATTAAAAAATGTTACAAAATTATTAATTCAGGAACAACTATTATTGTAAACTGTTGTTAGAAACGTAGATAAAAATTTTAAATTCCTTTTGTACCTGCTGCAAGTTTTCAAAGTATCATAAAATCTATGGGCTTTTCCGCAATATTGTTATTGATATATTTTATTATTGTTATGTTCATTAAAAAAATGGAGAAAATTGACCTCAAATTAAATAAAATGCACGACTGTGTCGCACGAACTTGCTCCTATGTAATAGACTAGGAATCTTAAAAACGAATGTTACTAAAGAAAACTGTTCATAAGAATAAAATTAATTTTTTTAAATTCTTTTAGGAGTAAGAGATAAAAACAGAATGCTATGCAAATATGAATTTATACAAGAACAAAAATTATTATAAGTCATTGTACTGGTTTCTTTAATAAAATAAGCTTTTATAAACAAAACTTTAAATTTTTATTACTGTACGAATGAAAATTAAATTTCCGAAAAATATATTGCGCCGTTTTTGAGGTATCGAATTTTCCAAGAAAATGACTTTTCTTTCCAAAAATTCAAAAAATATTTTTTTTTTATGTTTTGAAATGCAATGTATGTATATTAAACTTTTTAGAAGCATCTCGATACAAATTTTTATTAAAATCCGTTGCGTCGATAGCGAGAAATTCAAAATAAATAAAATGGTTCTATGGTAGGCACAAGCTGTAATGTAATTAATTGAAAAAAAAAAATTTTTATTGACATTCTAGGCGCCGCCGCTTTCGAGAAAAATACGATTTTTGAAAACCATTTTTTAACATTTGTATGGTGGGCAGTGGCGGCTGTACCTTAAGTGCGCTCGTGCGCTGAACCACCAATTCAAAAGATTTAAAAATTACAAAATATTACTGCATCTTTATTTTTAGATTCCCATATTAATATTTATTTTTTAAACATACGTACAAGAACACAAACAAGTAAAATTTCCAATTATGACGAAACAATGTAAGCGCTTTGCTTTACTATTAAGACTTACTTTCCCTGCAAGTAAAAATTCTCGTGCGCTTCGGCGAGCGCACGAGGACTGCTAATATAACTTGTATGAGTTACAAGCAAGTATCCCTGACGCGTGAGACAAAAGATATTTCATTGAAATATATGGAGAATTAGCCTGCTCTCGTGCAGCGCACGAGAACCGAAGATTAACTACAGCAACCGATGTTTGACTAGAATGCGCTGCGCCTGCGAATATGTAATGTTGTTTCGCTCTATCTGTGACTGGTTAAATAGTGTAGGTTTGTAGGTGTTAGGTTAGTAATTGTTTTTTATTTTGGTTTTGGTTCGATTCTGTACTGTGTACAGTGTGTGGTGTGGGATAAAATTAACAGTGATTAGGTATATTAAAGACAGTAATAATTTTTTTTTAAATAAAGTTACGTGAATCCACGATTTGACGCATTTAAGTGAAAAAATAAAAAACATGATTCCTTGCTAAATGTAATAACAAGTGTGTCAGTTTTATACATGGTCGAAATTCTTCGAGCAATTATACAAAATAATAAAAAATCGACATATACATGTAAATTTTTGTTTTTTTGCGATTTCTAATCTTAATACCTACTTAGTGAGCAAGTAAAGTGCACCACCTGTTCAACAACCCACCAGCCGCCACTGATGGTGGGTACCTTTATTTTTAGGTAAAATAATTTTTTTTTTCTCAAATCTTGTAGATTGTATTGAGAAACTTTTATTTATTAAATTTTAAAAAAAATCTAGCACGGGGTTTTCGAAATATTGAGTTTTGAAATGCAATTTTTTTTTTTAAATATGAACTCGCAATACTATTCGAATTCTTGGGGAGCTTTGGCAAAAAGAAAATATCAAAATAGGTGGTACCGTTTTTGAGAAAATCAAAAATAAAAAAATAGTTTCATGCGAGGTTCCCTCAATAACCATTTTTCGTAAATTTTTGTTCAACCATAATCTAGCTTTAACTAAATGAAATTTTTTTGTATTTTTATTTCTTAAATCTGTTGAACAGTTTTTGAGAAAAAAAAAAATATTTATAAAACTAAAAAAAAAATCGTATGGCAGGTACCGTTATTTTTGGTCTTAAAAAAAAGAAAAAATCGTTTGGGCTTAAAATTTGGATATCTCAAGACCCCAACCAGATATTAAGTTGATCCAAATGCAGTTCTAAAAAATAATGAAGTTTCTATAATTTAAAATACTCAGCAATTTCCCTTAACATGGGCGAGGGTTGATGAAAGTAGACCTTTTCTTAAACTCCGAAAAGTTGCTAGGCAAGAGTCAGCACTTCATAGCTCAATAATTGAGGAAAGAGTCAATATTCCGCTCAGAGTTATGAAGGGCAATATTCTATCAATTTTTCTTAACGAATCAAAGGTACATATGTACATATGTGGAACAGTTTAACTACTAACTGCATTCCATCTAGAAAGATTTGGCCCACCTGTAATAAATCCCGATCACTTGATCTGATATGAAGACCAAGACTTAGCTACCTGTAAAAAACACTCCCCAATAGGAGAGTGTGCAGCGAAGGTAGGCGTTACCCACAACACTCAATGTCATATCTGTGGGGACCAGCGGGAATATGAAACATTCCCCATGTCCTGGTTTGACCAAATTTAGAGCACAATGATTAGGAAGGGCATTTTTTTGACGACATTGACAAACTTTCGGAAATGAAGATCAAAGATTTGATCTCTTTTCTCAACTTGGTGATCTGATAGCGTATCTGATTTCCATAGGTTGATGGGTCTCTCCTTTGTTGTATTATAAATTTACTTTCTAACCGTTTGATTTGAGTTTTTCTGGACGGTATAGGTATCATATTCAAAAAATACATGCAGGTATCCCCTAAGACTGTTTTGTATCTAACTTTCTTCATTTTCTTCATAAATCATCTCTCCACGGTTACTTTTATCAGCTTCATTGTTTTCCTGATGACAACGGCTTTAGTTTTTTATTTTTCTCTATATTCACAACCGTTCTTTGGAACTAAATAGGAAGTGTACCTTGACAGCTTTATATAATGGATAACAATCGCTTGGAAACTAATGCTTCCAAAACACAAAGCTGACTTCTGTCGACTATCAGTATGACCATCTCTTTCAGAATTACCAAGTATTTTGTCTCTTCCGAGCTGGCGCAACAGCCAATGGGAACCTGGTTCATGACTTAGAAGTCTCAACCATTCTTGTGTACTTTGAGTCGGAATGAAAGGAACCTACAATTTGTTGTCGAGTCCGAAGCGCCAGATATTCAGTGTCCGCCGCTCTAACAATTACGGCGGCGCGGCGTACTAAAAGGCTTACTGTTCATTGCTACAATAATTAATTAATTAATTATATTCTATAATCGGAATTTCCAAACACATTCCCTAACCCCAGTACGTTACACTTCATTTCCGAAACACTTCGCTTTATCAGCACTTTAATAATATTAAGAATAATGAATGAGCAAATAAATAAACATATCGAGAGCCCACAGCAATTTTTGGGTGTGATGGATGATAACAAAAAATAATAAGCATAATTAGATAGATACCGGAGACGGTACAATCATGAATTGTACGCAATCTACCTAGAAGCAGATATCGTGACAAAAATTAAGCTCGGTAGACTCCGGTGGGTAGGGCACCTAGCTCGCATGAGCGAAGAGGAAGCTGCTCGGAAAGTTCTTTGTGGTACATTCTATGGTAGACGACAGCGTGGTAGACCATGCTTGCGCTGGAGAGATGGCGTAGACCAGGACGCCCGAAGCCTTGGGGTGCGCAACTGGATGGCGTCGGCTAGAGACCGGGATAGGTGGAGAGACTTGTTGAAAGAGGCCAGGACCGGAACCCGGTTGTCGAGCCGATGATGATGATGAGATAGGCCTTTAGTAGTTATTTACAAATGTAAACGTCTTACATGCTCTAGTGGGAGCAATAGTACATAATAGTGCATCAAGCATGCAGTTTTTTCCAAAGTCTAAATAATTGTGATAACATAATAATTGTGCAACAACTTCAAAATGTAAAGCTGAGTGCCTTGATTGTAAATATCGAGGTCCAAGACGTTTTGCAGGCGGCCTTCTTCGTGCAAGACGTACCTTATTCTTATCGCGTCTTGCAGGCAGAGGGCTGCTGCAGGTCTTGGACCGCGATATTTACAATCAGGGCACTTAGCTCTTCATTTTGAAATTATGGCAAACAATTATTAAAACTTTGGAAAGAACTGCATACTTGATGCACTATTGCTCCCACAAAAGCATGCAAGACGTTCACATTTGTAAACAACTACTAAAGGCCTATCTAATTATGCTAATTATTTTCTGTTATCAATCACTCCCAAAAATTGCTGTGGGATCTTAGTCTAACATAAAATAATATGTAACAATATTTGTAAGGACAGTATGCAGTTGTAATTTGATTCCAAAAAAAAAAAAAAAAATAGAATAAAAGTGAAATGAAAATAGTCAGTTGTGAACTCATAAGACACTAAAGATCCTTTTTGATCTTTTCTAAAACTTACATATATTTTTTTTACTTACCTGTTCAATGACATGCTTGTGCATAAAAACCAATATTGGAGGCCAAAAACTGGGTTCAGGTCTACGATCTACATCTGATAATATATTGATTGTTTGCCAAATGAACGAATCTTTCAAACCATGCAAGAAGACTGCTTCCAAGGTTGTGCACAAAGAATTGGTTGGCTCATTGAGTTCCAAGTAATCTTTATATATATTCCAAAAAATAATTAATGTAAACAAAACGACTAAAATTATATTTAAACATTTGTATTAACCCTTTCCACTCTCCTTGACTAAGAATTGAATTTCCCTGGCATTTTCGCTGAGCGTATTCAATAGTGTTTCCTTAATTGCATTTTCTCGCTTTAATGAAAAATTAGATCGAAACAGTGAACTCATTCTAATTTCTTTGAATATACGAAGAAAATTAAGTGGATTCTTGATTTAAGAAAAATATCCAATTAATATCTTATATCACTTGAATCGCATATGCAACATTTATACTATAACTATAAGTATAGGAACAGTAAGCCACATATTATTATTATTACTGAAAACAGAAACAAATTGAACCAAAACAAAAATGTTTGACCGAACACCGAAACATTGTTTATATACAGGGACCGAAATAATCGGAGACTATCATCTATAAAGATTGAAAACATGGGAGATGGGATACCAATCCAGTATATAAAAACTGTAGTACTCTCAATGAACAGAAAAAAATGTTATGGAATAAACTCTACCGAGGGCGCTATCGGAGGAAAGAATTTCGTGGAGACTTTTGATTTAGGGTGGGGTGGTAATTGAGGAAAGAACGAAACAAATTTTTTAGCCACGTGGCAATGAGAAAGAGACATTTGAATTGTCAAAAGTGAAAGTAGTGAAGTTTTGTTAGCTCCCGATTTTATTAAAAAAAGTCTAAATTAAAGTTGAATTTATTTGTTTTTGTCTCCGACAACAAACTGAAAAACCATTTTAAATCACCAGTTGAAGAAAATTGCCTGTATTTTCGCAAGGTAGGCAATTATTTTAAAGTAAAAACAAAAATTAAAATTGCTTTTGCCGAGTACCGGAATACAAATTATTTGTACATATGTACCGCAAAAGAGGGGTAGCTGAAACATCGCCGGAAGTAGAATCCAACAACAAAAGATTCATTGCAAGCACTATGACACACACCGTTGATGTTGGAAAGCTTTCAATTCCCGATCTAAAACAAATCTTAAATGACTGTCTAACCGAGAAAATCAAAGACATTGCTACAAAATCTGATATCGCATCATTGTCACCTGAAATTCAAACACTAAAACTGACAAACAACAAACTTTCTGAAAAACTGGCTCTAATGACGGAAAGATGTGATCTTCTCGAATCACAATTAGAAGCTTTATCACGAAAAGCCAATGAAAATATTGTGGTTGTACATTTGCCACTTAATGAAAACACCAATTTAACCGAATTTGCCACTCAAACTTGCAGAGGATTGCTTAAATTCGCACAGACTGATGTGTTACCTGTAAACAAATCTCGGGAAATTATTAACACACAAAAAAAACGAGGAACTGTTATTTTAGAGCTTCAATCCAGAGAACTTGTAGATCGCATTATATCGGAAACCAGTAAACTAAAAAACTCTGGAATCAGTATCAACCGCGAACATTCACTCATGTATAGGAAAAAACGAAAAACACTTTATTCGATTAAAACTAAATTACTTGAAGCTAACCAGGCGGCGAAAATATTTATAAAAGGCGACAGGCTTCAAATTGATCAACACATGTTTGTTTACAAATTATCACAAGGCTTAATTGTCAAAACTGTCAACGAATTGACATTTCTAAAGCAGACTTTTGGGGAGAACGTTTTGAAACTATTCGACTGCAGCGGGGGACTGAAGGTACCTACAGCTGGTGCTGTCAGTGCATCAAGCTCTCATGCATCATCACCGCCATCTATGTGGCAAATACAAAACAATATTCAACACCATTCACAATAGGGTGCACCTGCCGTCTGCCATACAAAAATAAATGAAGTAACTAATTTTAAAATATTGTCTTATAACATAACAGGTCTCAAAAGTAAACTTTTGTTACCAGATTTTTTTAAATTTATATTAGATTTTGATATAGTTATTTTATTAGAAACATTTATTGAGCAAGGAAATGAAAATAATTTTAATAAGTATTTTAGCGGTTATAAATTAAAATGGGTTCCAGCCACTAGAAGTAATGTTATGGGAAGAGCTAGTGGAGGCATTCTATGTGGCATTAAAACAATCACTCTTGGTAGTTTTGTTGAGTTTAAAAGTATTGAAAACAGGGTTTTTATACAAATCAATAATAATAATTCCAAGTATTTTATCATACCACTCTATTTAAATTGTAATAACTGGCAGAATGATTTCGATTACTTATATAATTTGATAAATGCCAGCTCTTTTGGAAATATAATGTTAATTGGAGACCTTAATGCTCGAATCGGTGAATACCAAAATCCCATTTCACATCACACAGAATCTCAAACGGGCTTCAAAGTGAAAAGAAACTCTAAAGACGGTACAATTAACTCTAATGGCAGAACTCTGATAGATTTCTTCGAAAACTTTGGTTTCTTTGTTTTAAATGGAGTTTCCAAAGGAGATGATAAAGGCGAACTCACTTTCATAAGTGGTCAAGGACACTCTGTCATTGACTTATGTGCTATGTCTGGTCTATGGATCGAAACCGCAGTTGACTTCGAAGTGCTTGCAGCTACTTTTTCTGCTCATCAACCAATTGCTGTGAAAATCTGTTTCGAAAATATAATGCTTCAAAGACCCTCACTTAAGTTGCAAAAATTAAAATGGGTGGAGAACAGACGTGTTCTTTATCAATATCGTCTTAATAGAAATATTAATATCCTCCCTTTAATACAATCATCAAGATCATTTGAGGAGATCGCAGAAAGTATAATGGATGCAATAAAGACTTCAGCTTCATATGCACTCATCAAAACCCAAAAAGCTGAACCAGTAAATAGATGGTTTGATAATGACTGCAAGCGACTACGAAAGAAATCTTTTGTGTTTTTAAAGCTTTTCAGATCGACCAACGCTGCTTTCTTCAAAACCCAGTTTCTGCACTGTAATTCGCAATACAAACAACTATGTTCAAGGAAAAAGATCGATTATCTGAAACTTGTAGCTCATAAACTTTTCTCTTGTAAGAACTCGAAAGAATTTTGGAACAATGTAAGAGAACTAGGAGGGCGCTTTTAAAAAAACTGCAAACAATAACGCTATAGGAGAAGACAGTCTTGCAAATCATTTTAAAAAGCTGTTAGCAATTAATGAAACTACCATTTTAGAGTTAAGCTATGCGCAACCACTCACCTGTGTATAGGAACTAGACTGCCCAATTTCACTGAACGAACTACATATAGTTTTGGATAAAATGAAAAATAACAAGGCACCTGGTATCGACGGAATCCCTGCCGAATTTTATAAATTCGCCACTTTACAGTTCAAAAACTACCTGTTAGCAGGGTTCGGACTTAGGTTTTAAATTTTCGAAGTAGATACGGAAAAAAACTGAAGTAGATCTAAAATTTTCGAAGTAGTTTTAGGAAATTAAATTATATAAACATAACATATATAAGTAAATTCTGATTTCAGACTTTTAAAAAAAATTTAATTAAATATATGTAACTATTTTAAAGTAAATTTTCCATCAACGAACTTGTACGAATTGTATCAATTCAACAGGTGGCTCATAAATTCTTTACGTTTTTCTGTAAGTGATCTCAAAAACATTAAACTTGTTTTTTATGTAATGCAGAGTGATCAGAGCTGCCTTTACATATGTTGGTTTAGAATTTCAAAGAGAAGTAGATCATAAAAAAGAGAAGTAGGGAAGTAGATTCAATTTTTTTCTAAAAATCGAAGTAGATCTACTTCGATCGAAGTAAAGTCCGAACCCTGCCTGTTAGGCTAGCCACGCACTAGCAACTTTTAGTTGCGAAACTGCTTGGTTCGAGCAACTAAAAAGTTTGTGTTTTGACACAAACTAAACGATTGCCTAAAATAAGTTCGCCATTTTATTGAACATATAATTATCTGCAAATTCACGGATATTCAACCAAACAGTTCATCTGTTTTCTATAAGTAACCAAACAGTTTCGCAACTAAAAATTGCTAGTGCGCGGCTAGCCTTAAACTTCTTCAACCAACTCTACGATGATGCCTCCGTTCCGATCTGTTTTAATAAAGCGATTATCTATGCCATTTTCAAGAGGGAGGCGAGCGTTGCTGAGAATTATAGGGGCATATCTATCCTAAATACTTTGCGAAAAGTTTTTTGCTCAATTCTCTATGAGAGGCTTATCAGATGGATTGAGTCAACAAACCGCTTAAGTATTTTTCAAGCAGGGTTTCGGTCCGGATTCTCTACTGTGGATCACATCTTCGCGCTGTCTAGTATTGCATCAAAGTATTTAGAGAATTCTAAAAGGCTCTACGTTTGCTTCGTAGATTTTAAAGCGGCCTTTGACACGGTAAGCAGGCAAGCATTGATCTACAAGCTATCATGTATAGGTGTATCTAGGAAATTTCTTCTATTATACTCCAAATTCCTGGATTCAACAACTGCAGCAGTTTGGAATGGAAGCAACTTATCGGAATGGTTTGGGACGTCTACGGGTGTTCCCCAAGGATGCATTTTCAGCCCAATTTTGTTTGCCCTTTATATTGATGCTGTCACTGACATTCTTCCGGGAGGTGTATTTTTTGCGGGATACTGTATGCTGATGACCTGGTGCTATTGGCTGATACACCATGTGCTCTGCAACTGCAAATCAACAGACTTCAAGACTACTGTTCAACTTGGGGCCTAAAAATCAATACAAGTAAAACAAAAGCTATGATTTTCGAATCTAGACACCGAAGAAGGCTACCGGAGGAATCATGGACCATCAACAATGAGTGCATCGATGTAGTAAAGAAGTTCAAGTACCTGGGAGTGTTGATAACATCTAACCTTAACTGGAGCAAACATGCAAAGGAGAAAGGTAGGGAAGCCAAACTAGCCATAAATCTGATGTGGCCAACGTTTTTCAGCAACAGAAACATTGATGTAGCATCGAAGTACCGAGTGTTCAAAGCAACAGTCAATTCTTGTATGTGTTATGGGGTGCAAGCGTTTGGTTACGCACAACATGAGGAATTCGAAAGTATCCAGAGGTTCTTTTTCAAACGACTATTCCGATTACCTAACGCAACACCAACGTATGCTTTACATGTGGAGTCAGGTTTAGCACCGATTTACATCCAAAATCTTAAATCGCATGCCAACTATCTGGCTACAGTAGTGAAAAGAGAAAACGGACTACATAAGTCAATTTTGTTAAGGCAACTTCGAAGAAACGCAACACCTTTCAAGGAATGGAACCGTCTTGCTGCGGCACAAAATGTAACGCTTCCTCTAACTGAAAATAACGTTATTGAATGCCAGAATTTACTTGATGACCTGATTGCTAAAACTGATAATGCGATATATTTACAATATCTAGAAAGAGCATCCTCTTCAGAGAGTAGAAACATTTACAGGAACCTGAACCACCAATTGTCATCCGATATGAATTATTTTTGCAAGGAACTGACTGCAGAAGCTATCGGTATCATTTTTAGAGCTAGAGTCGAAATACTTAATCTAAACTTTGTGCCTTATAGATCCGATTTATCACAAATCTGCACTCTCTGCAATTTAAGAGAACTTGAAGGTACTCACCATTTTATAGCAGTTTGCCCAATATTGCAAGAAATAAGGCGATTATAATTCCAAACCAGCTTTTTGACTTGGAACGAGCTTATTGATATTCTCAATGGATCAATTGGTTGGGTAAATCTCTTTAAATTTTGTAAACATGCTTTGTCATATCGCAATAGTTTTTGAACCTTAAGGAAATATTCTCCCAGTTAAAAAATATTTGTGTTTAAAATCACGTGAAAATTTTATACCTAGTATTTATGTTTCAAATCATTAAAATTGCATAAAAAGCATCCTTCAAATATTTGTGTTTCAAATCACGTAAAAATTGTATAGTATTTATGTATGTTACAAATCATTAAAATTGCATAAAAAGCTTAATATCTTTCAAATATTTGTGTTTCAAATCACGTGAAAATTGAAAAGTAGATATTTATTTATGTTTCAAATCATTCAAATTGCTTAAAAAGTTTAATATCTATCAAATTTAAAGTTTAAAATGTATCTCAACATTATCTTATCTATGATCGGTTATAAACTAATTGGCGCAAAATTTTAAAGAGTTCTCGTTTAAGCAATAAAACCGGCTCCTCTTAACGCAGTCGTTTAGCTTAGGGACTTTGTCTAACTTTTTCATAATTTTAATCACGTTAGACAATTCTTCTAACTAATGAGGGTTTTACAACAGAACCTAAGCGAATTTGCGTTGAACAACCCTTAATTTGACAGATACATAACTCACACAACTACAAAAACACAAAAAAAAAGTAAAAAGAACAGAACTTCAAACCAAATAATTTTTCGCCGAAAAAAGTACATTTTATATAATACCTCGGTACAGATTTTCGTTTATAAGTTATTTACATTATTTTTGATGGAAATAAAGTATAAATCGCAAATTCACCTCATAAAAACTCAATTTGTTGTTGCAAGGTGCAAATTCATTTAGCTATACTCATCTCGGCCGGCGGCGGCGCGGCGGCGCGGCGGCGTGCATACATAAGATAAATGTACATTTGTATTAGTCCAGTCAAATTAAATTAATAATGTACAGATTTGTTAATCGTAGAGATTTCGTACGATTGTTTCGAATTTATAATATTCAGTGATTCAGTCTATTTACAAAAAACATCTTTAAAAAATTGAATAAAACATCAGTAAACATTTTTTCTTCGATTTGCTTTACAAAAAAAAACATCTTTAAAAAATCGAATAAGACATCAGTAAACATTTTTTCTTCGATTTGCTTTTGTATGAAATGATCACTGTCAATATGGATAAAGTATACTTTTAAAAGATAAACTAGCTATTTGCTGCTGTTAAAGTAAGACGAGGTCCTTAACGTTAAAATATAGTTTATGTCCTTTAAAATTAACAAAAAGTCGGTTCTCGTTTTAAACTCAATATTTGGAGTCGACTCCCATTCTAAAATTGATTTAGAGTAGGTTTTAAATGTTTAAAATTTTGCGCCATTGTATTTTAAACAAAAACTACTCCCTTTTTTAAGATTCGCAAAGATTGTAAAAAAAACTGTTTAATGAAGATTTAAAAACTTTCATATTTTACTTATATGTATGTATTTTAGTTTAAAAAAATGTCTATCAGGCAGACGGCAGCTTAGCCATGTCCTTATATTCTTAGTTTTAATAGAATGTAAAACTTATATATTGTAATAAAGAAATTTATCTATCTATCTATCTATCTATCAATGAGAAAGACGAGAATGAGAAAATAAAATTTGTTTTGTAGCATTTTTCTTTTGAGGGATCTTCTGTGTGTTTTGTTGTTATATTTTTTTGTCAAGAATATTTATTTTGTTTTGTCTATTTCATACGCAACAAAGCAACGTTGTTCAATTTCGGCATATCTAACCAAAATACAACGTTGCTTTTTATTTGTATGGGCACACATACCTATTTGAATAGATTTAAGTAGGAATAATTTTGAAAATTGATTCTTGATAGGATTAGGCTTTTTTGAATTTTAGTATATCTTCATAGAAACTTTATCTTAATATATTAGGTAACTTACCTATGTTGATTGCAATTATTATTATTTTTGGTATTCAAAAATATAATAATTGGTGTAATTTTGAAGAACAAATATAATAATTGCAATCAACTAGTTCAACTGCCTACATTAGATGCAGTGGGTGGTTAGGTAGTAGAAATTGTTTTTGTTTGCAATTAATATAATTATGTATATATATAGGTATAAAACTATTTCTTTAAGCAAATCTAATAGGAACGTATATGTACCTATATTTTTATTAGAGAAAATAGCTTTTACATATGTATGTACATACCTATATAAAATATGGTATGGTAGAAAATAATTTTGATTACAAAAAAAATATTTTTATGCGTTCATAGGTATTTATATAATTAAAAATAAAAAAAAAGAAATTTGATATAGGTATAGACCAGTTTTTAAAATTTATTCATATAAACTTTGTTTGCAAAAAATATAGAAAATGTTTAATACTTTGTATGTTTATATAAACAATTTCAGAAATGTATAAATATTCACATAAAGCAATTGTGAAAAAAAATCAAATAAGTTTTTCGAGAAAAAAAATAATTTTAGAAAAGTTAAATTAATTAAAAAAAAATTTGAATAAATAGAATAAATTTATTATTGATATAATATTTTTAATAAATCAGATACCTTTTTTGCAAAAAATATTTTGTATGCATTGTAAATGCTTATAAGCAATTTTAGAAAAATAAAAAAAAAAAAGAAATTTGGTGTCAATTTTAAAAAAAATTATTGATGCACTCCACATTAAAAAATTTTAAAATAAAAATAAACATTTTTTTACAAAAAATAGTTCTTATCCATATATTTTGTAAAAATATAAGATATTTGCCCTGCGAATTTTGAACAAACAAATATTTTTTAATGTTTGTCCACGAATTTTCATCAAATTTCGAAATTATTAATTCATTAAAATAAAAATTTTGTTTTTTTTTTTTGTATTTTGTTAATATAAATTTATGCAAACAAAGTTTAAAAACCCTTTTATTATTAAACTAATTTTAAATATAAGAAATTTCTTTAAAATTGTTCTAGAAAAAAATTTGGGATATTAATTTTAAGTATTTAAAAATAAAGATTCTAGGAAATATTTTCAAAAATTAGTTTCAAGACATTGATTTTTAAAAAAACAATTTTTTTAGATAAAAAAATATTTTTTCGTGTTCTCTATCATCGTAAAGTAAACTTTGATCAAAATCTCGAGCTAAATTTTTTGCACATGCAAGACTTGCAATTACATAATTTTTTAAGTGAAAATAAAATAAAAAAAATTTGGTACGCCAACCTAAAGTTTTTATTATTATACGAATGGAAATTAGGTTTCGAAATAAAATACTGAGCCGTTTTTGAGATATCGAATTTTCCAAGAAAAAAAATTAGTTCCTTTTCCAAAAATTAAAAAAATATTTTTTTCAAAGCTTTGAGACGCAATGTTTTTAAACTTTTTGGACGCATCTCTATACACAATTTCGATAATGAGAAAATTGTCAAATGTCAAAATTTGAAAAAATGGTTCTATGGTAGGCACAAGTTATAATTTCAAAATTTGTTTTTTCAAATTAAAGATCATACAAAGAAAAAAAATTATTAAAATTCCAGGCGCCGTTTTCGAGAAAAATACGATTTTTGAAAGCCATTTTTTATTTTTTTATTTACATTTGTATGGTGGGTACCTTTATTTTTAGGTAAAATAAATTTTTTTTCTCACATCTTGTAGATTATATTGATAAACTTTTACTTATCAAGTTTAAAAAAATCTAGCATGGGGTTTTCGAAATATTGAGTTTTGAAAAGTTTATTTTAAAAATCCAAATTTTTTTTTTTTAATTTTAATACACAATTCTATTTAAGTTTTTGGGGAGCTTTAGCAAAAAAAAATTATCAAAATCGGTTGTAACGTTTTTGAGACAATGAAAAACAAAAAAAAAATGGTTCCATGGGGGTACAAAAAATACCCATTTTTTGAAAAATTTTTTTCAACCATTACTTTAAAATAAATAACCACTGCCAATCGCACAGGCAATGATTATGAGAAAAAACGCGAAAATTTATTGGCAATGAATGTATAATGCTGCTCAAACACCTATACATATGTATATGCCTCTAAAAAACGGTTGAAATATGGAAAAATAAGACATGGTTGCCACATTTAAAAATCGCTATGTTAATTATTTTAGCAGAAATTGTTTTTTTCTGATTTAGTAGTTGAAGTTTATTACAAATTAACCAAAACAAATACATTTAATACATATATTTTTCTTCCATTAGAAGTAAAAAATGTGAAAATAATTTTTTTTTTCGAAAAACAAATTTTTATCTTTAAACGCGATTTGCGGCTAAACGGAGCTTCGTAGACCCCCCAAAATTGACACTTTCAAACGTGATTTATGGCTAAACTAGGCATCTTAGCGAGTTAAAAATTGCATATTCGTGATCTAGGGAGTGCCACCTTTTAATCCACGTATCGCATGTAACGAAAAACAAATTTTTATCTTTAAATGCGATTTGCGGCTAAACGGAGCTCCCTAGACCCCCCAAAGTTGACATTTTCAAACGTGATTTCTGGCTAAATTAGGCATCTTAGCGAGTTAAAAATTGCATACTCGTGATGTAGGGAGTGATGTATCACATGATTTTTAATATACTACTTGTCAAAATTAAAGTTTTCAAAATTCTGCATTTCGAAATTCTACTCCTCAAAATTCTGCATTTCCAAATTTTACTTACTAAGTTTTGTGCATTTTAAAATATTATTTCCCAAAATTTGGCTTTTTAAATTGTACCTATTAAGTTTTCTGCATTTCAGAATTCTACTTGTCAAAATACCTTTTTCAGAATTTTACTTTTTAAGTTTTCTGCATTTCAAAATTTTCTTTCCTAAAATTCTGCATTTCAAAATTCTGCATTCCAAAATTCTACTCTTCAAAATTTTAGCTTTCAATATAATTTTTCTGTATTTCAGAATAATACTCAAGACTCCAATTCTCAAAATTCTGCATTTGAAAAATCTGCCTACAAAAATAATTATCTATCTATACAAAATAATTGTTCTGAGTGGTAACCGTTTAAAAATTCGTCTATTTGAATATAAATCCTACATTTGCTCCAATATACATTCAAACAGCGAACGAAAAAAATCAAACCAAACAATATACCTTTTTTTCTCTATATACAATGCACAAATTTGAATAGCGCCCCCTATGATAGTCACGCATTTGGAATAGAAACGAGCCCTCCATATTATATGTATATACTCAAAGGTTTTTACTTTGTATACCCCAATGCCATGCGATGGGCAGATTTAATCACACATCTTGTACTAAATGCTGGATTTACTCAACATGAACTATCTTTGATTGTATGCGCCGTAGAAATGACTACGGTTGCGACCAGCGGCGCAGGTGCGCACTAACCGAAAGAATTTAAGAATACTGGCAGACACGCATACTGGTATCTCTAATAACACCTAGATCTATTGATCGTATAAATATCAGCGGTAATTTTACATTGGACTTAGGTGGAGTGAAAAGGTCTATGGGGGAGGATAAGTCATGAAAGCAATATATCGCCATTCCAAACGATGCTGATTGACTTCTCTCATGGACACGACTAGCAATAAGCCAATTGTCAATGTAATCTTATAGGGTCCAAGTCCATTGGATCCTTAATATACAAGGGTCCTACTTCCCACAACATCCTAATAAGTAGAAAATTTAACATAACTATAGTATATTCATATATCTATATATTGTTTCAGAACATAGAACTAAGCAACATTGTATTATAAAGAAAATAACACAAATAACACCCCAGTGAAAACCCCATGCTAGATTTTTTTTAAACTTGATAAGTAAAAGTTTATCAATATAATCTACAAGATGTGAGAAAAAAAATTTATTTTACCTAAAAATAAAGGTACCCACCATACAAATGTAAAAAAAAATAAAAAATAGTTTTCAAAAATCGTATTTTTCTCGAAAACGGCGCCTGGAATTTTGATACATTTTTTTTCTTTGTATGATCTTTAATTTAAATTTTGAAATTAAGATATTACAGCTTGTACCTACCACAGAACCATTTTTTCAAATTTTGACATTTGACAATTTTCTCATTATCGAAATTTTGTATAGAGATGCTTCCAAAAAGTTTAAAAACATTGCGTCTCAAAGCTTTGAAAAAAATATTTTTTTTAATTTTTGGAAAAAAAGTATTTTTTCTCGGAAAATTCGATATCTCAAAAACGGCTCAATATTTTTATGTGGAAAAAATTTAACTCGAGATTTTGATCAAAGTTGACTTTACTATGATAGAGAAAACGAAAAAATATTTTTTTATCTAAAAAAATTGTTTTTGAAAAATCAATGTCTTGAAAAAGTTTGAGCGATTAATTTTTGAAAATATTTCCTAGAATCTTTATTTTTAAATACTTAAAATTAATATCCCAAATTTTTTTCTAGAACAATTTTAAAGAAATTTCTTATATTTAAAATTAGTTTAATAATAAAAGGGTTTTTAAACTTTGTTTGCATAAATTCGTACTTTTTATATTTATATTAACAAAATACAAAAAAAAAAAAACAAAATTTTTATTTTAATGAATTAATAATTTCGAAATTTGATGAAAATTCGTGGACAAACATTAAAAAATATTTGTTTGTTCAAAATTCGCAGGGCAAATATCTTATATTTTTACAAAATATATGGATAAGAACTATTTTTTGTAAAAAAATGTTTATTTTTATTTTAAAAATTTTTAATGTGGGGTGCATCAATAATTTTTTTAAAATTGACACCAAATTTCTTTTTTTTTTATTTTTCTAAAATTGCTTATAAGCATTTACAATGCATACAAAATATTTTTTGCAAAAAAGGTATCTGATTTATTAAAAATATTATATCAATAATAAATTTATTCTATTTATTTTAATTTTTTTTAAAAATAATTAATTTAACTTTTCTAAAATTATTTTTCTCTCGAAAAACTTATTTGATTTTTTTTCACAATTGCTTTATGTGAATATTTATACATTTCTGAAATTGTTTATATAAACATAAAAAGTATTAAACATTTTCTATATTTTTTGCAAACAAAGTTTATATGAATAAATTTTAAAAACTGGGGTATACCTATATCAAATTTCTTTTTTTTTTATTTTTAATTATATAAATACCTATAATTATCTATCTATACAAAATAATTGTTCTGAGTGGTAACCGTTTAAAAATTCGTCTATTTGAATATAAATCCTACATTTGCTCCAATATACATTCAAAACAGCGAACGAAAAAAATCAAACCAAACAATATACCGTTTTTTCTCTATATACAATGCACAAATTTGAATAGCGCCCCCTATGATAGTCACGCATTTGGAATAGAAACGAGCCCTCCATATTATATATACTCAAAGGTTTTTACTTTGTATACCCCAATGCCATGCGATGGGCAGATTTAATCACACATCTTGTACTAAATGCTGGATTTACGCAACATGAACTATCTTTGATTGTATGCGCCGTAGAAATGACTACGGTTGCGACCAGCGGCGCAGGTGCGCACTAACCGAAAGAATTTAAGAATACTGGCAGACACGCATACTGGTATCTCTAATAACACCTAGATCTATTGATCGTATAAATATCAGCGGTAATTTTACATTGGACTTAGGTGGAGTGAAAAGGTCTATGGGGGAGGATAAGTCATGAAAGCAATATATCGCCATTCCAAACGATGCTGATTGACTTCCCTCATGGACACGACTAGCAATAAGCCAATTGTCAATGTAATCGTATAGGGTCCAAGTCCATTGGATCCTTAATATACAAGGGTCCTACTTCCCACAACATCCTAATAAGTAGAAAATTTAACATAACTATAGTATATTCATATATCTATATATTGTTTCAGAACATAGAACTAAGCAACATTGTATTATAAAGAAAATAACACAAATAACACCCCAATGAAAACCCCATGCTAGATTTTTTTTAAAAGTTTATCAATATAATCTACAAGATGTGAGAGAAAAAATTTATTTTACGTAAAAATAAAGGTACCCACCATACAAATGTAAAAAAAAAAAATAAAAAATGGTTTTCAAAAATCGTATTTTTCTCGAAAACGGCGCCTGGAATTTTGATACATTTTTTTTCTTTGTATGATCTTTAATTTAAATTTTGAAATTAAGATATTACAGCTTGTACCTACCACAGAACCATTTTTTCAAATTTTGACATTTGACAATTTTCTCATTATCGAAATTTTGTATAGAGATGCTTCCAAAAAGTTTAAAAACATTGCGTCTCAAAGCTTTGAAAAAAATATTTTTTTAATTTTTGGAAAAAAAGTATTTTTTCTCGGAAAATTCGATATCTCAAAAACGGCTCAATATTTTTATGTGGAAAAAATTTAACTCGAGATTTTGATCAAAGTTGACTTTACGATGATAGAGAAAACGAAAAAATATTTTTTTATCTAAAAAAATTGTTTTTGAAAAATCAATGTCTTGAAAAAGTTTGAGCGATTAATTTTTGAAAATATTTCCTTGAATCTTTATTTTTAAATACTTAAAATTAATATCCCAAATTTTTTTCTAGAACAATTTTAAAGAAATTTCTTATATTTAAAATTAGTTTAATAATAAAAGGGTTTTTAAACTTTGTTTGCATAAATTCGTACTTTTTATATTTATATTAACAAAATACAAAAAAAAAAAAAAACAAAATTTTTATTTTAATGAATTAATAATTTCGAAATTTGATGAAAATTCGTGGACAAACATTAAAAAATATTTGTTTGTTCAAAATTCGCAGGGCAAATATCTTATATTTTTACAAAATATATGGATAAGAACTATTTTTTGTAGTATCATGTTTATTTTTATTTTAAAAATTTTTAATGTGGGGTGCATCAATATTTTTTTTAAAATTGACACCAAATTTATTTTTTTTTTATTTTTCTAAAATTGCTTATAAGCATTTACAATGCATACAAAATATTTTTTGCAAAAAAGGTATCTGATTTATTAAAAATATTATATCAATAATAAATTTATTCTATTTATTCAAATTTTTTTTTAATTAATTTAACTTTTCTAAAATTATTTTTTTTCTCGAAAAACTTATTTGATTTTTTTCACAATTGCTTTATGTGAATATTTATACATTTCTGAAATTGTTTATATAAACATACAAAGTATTAAACATTTTCTATATTTTTTGCAAACAAAGTTTATATGAATAAATTTTAAAAACTGGTCTATACCTATATCAAATTTCTTTTTTTTTATTTTTAATTATATAAATACCTATGAACGCATAAAAATATTTTTTTTGTAATCAAAATTATTTTCTACCATACCATATTTTATATAGGTATGTACATACATATGTAAAAGCTATTTTCTCTAATAAAAATATAGGTACATATACGTTCCTATTAGATTTGCTTAAAGAAATAGTTTTATACCTATATATGTACATAATTATATTAATTGCAAAAAAAAAACAATTTCCACTACCTTACCACCCACTGCATCTAATGTAGGCAGTTAAAATAGTTGATTGCAATTATTATTTTTGTTCTTCAAAATTACACCAATTATTATAGGTACTTTTGAATAACAAAAATAATAATAATTGCAATTAACATATGTAAGTTACCTAATATATTAAGATAAAGTTCCTATGTAGATATACTAAAATTCAAAAAAGCCTAATCCTATCACGAATCAATTTTCAGAATTATTCCTACTTAAATCTATTCAAATAGGTATGTGTGTCCATACAAATAAAAAGCAACGTTGTATTTTGGTTAGATAGGTATGCCGAAATTGAACAACGTTGCTTTGTTGCGTATGAAATAGCAAAAACAAAACAAATATTCTTGACAAAAAAATATAACAACAAAACACACAGAAGATCCCTCAAAAGGAAAATGATACAAAACAAATTTTATTTTCTCTTTCTCGTCTTTCTCATTGCCAGAGCTGATAAAATTTTCTCGCTCTTCCTCAATTACTACCCCACCCTAAATCAAAAGTCTCCACGACAATATTTTCCTACGACAGCGCCCTCGGTAGAGTGTATTCCATAACACTTTTTTCTGTTCCATGAGAGTACTATAGTTTATATATACAATGGTTTTTATATACAATGGTTATACCTACAGTTATACTGTTATACGGCACCGTGGTCGCCTTCATAATACAGGGTGTCCCACAGTCACCGCCCCAAATGAAAACCATGGATTCCTGAGGTCATTTTAAGTCGAAAAACTTAAGAGGTCATTTTCTCGTTTTCGTCCCGTTTTCGGGTTATAACGGTTTTTATTATTCTTCCATTAACTAGCTTTATCTTTGCCAAACTGCGCCCGATTCGTGAGATTTTTTTTATAGTCAATCAAGAATTTAATACAGTTTTAGTTTGTCCAAAGACTTTTGTTTTCTGCGGACAACCGTTTTTCCGCAATTTTGCATCAAACCCAATTTTTTCGTTTTTTAAGTAGTTTTTTCACTTTGATATCAATTTATTCAAAAAACACGTTAATGAGTATTAATTTTTTCACTTATTATAAAAGCCCAGTTCATTTTCTAAAATAAGATATTTTTTTTCCTTAAAAAGAATACTAAATGTAATTAACAAAAAATAAATAAACTGAGTGAATTTAAAAAAAAAAAAAAATTTTAAGTACAAAATTAACTTTTTCTGAGCTATTGTGGTTAAGAAAAGGACAAATAGATAAAGTTAATTAGTAAGACCGTTAACTAATGTAAAAATTAAAGATTTGCATTATGATTTGAAGGTTGTAAATGTCTTTCTCGCGTGAACTAGCGTCCACGTCGTGTTCTTTCACTTGATACTCCATTTTGGATTTGTTATTCAAGTTGTAGTTTTTTCTCAATTATTTGCGAACAATGGATTACACTAATCAAGAATATCTGGAAATGTTTTAATATACGCTGAAATGGGACAACTTTATCTATTTGTCCTTTTCTTAACCACAATAGCTCAGAAAAAGTTAATTTTGTATTTAAAATTTTTTTTTTTTTAATTCACTCAGTTTGTTTATTTGTTGTTAATTACATTTAGTATTCTTTTTAAGGAAAAAAATATATATTTTTTTTAAGAAAATGAACTGGGCTTTAATAATTAACGAAAAAAATTAATACTCATTAACGTGTTTTTTGAAAAAAAAATGATATCAAAGTGAAAAAAACAACTTAAAAAACGAAAAAATTGGGTTTGATGCAAAATTGCGGAGAAACGGTTGCCCGCAGAAAAAAAAGTTCTGAGACAAACTAAAACTGTAATAAATTCTTGATTGGTTATAAAAAAAATCTTACGAATCGGACGTAGTTTGGCAAAGATAAAGCCAGTTAAGGGAAAAGAGAGCAAAAATCATAAAAACCGTTATAACTCGAAAACGGGACGAAAACGAGAAAATGACCTCTTAAGTTTTTCGACTTAAAATGACCTCAGGAATCTATGGTTTTCGTTTGGGGCGGTGACTGTGGGACACCCTGTATAATAATGTTCAATTGGAGTCAACTTTTTTTGATGAATGCGCTGTCCAGTGTATTATAGAGATCAGTGACAGCCTAACCATTTTAGGCAAAACGAATGTTTTTTTTGCAATGGGAAAATAATCGGAGAGGGTATCTAATAAATATTTGAATAAGACTTTATTTATTCTGTTATTCTCGATGAACCTGAAATAAGAATTAAAAACATAATTTGGCACATTGCAAAATTTTACTCATAATTTCGTTGGTAGCTCCAAGGGGTTCGAATTATCCCTTACACCCCGACTCCACAGGAGATAAATTCTCTCAGGATGCTCATCATGATATGAAATCTCCAATGGAGACGCGATATTTCCTCTTATGATGGGATGTCAGCGATCTATGTCAGCGGTTTTGTCTTGATATAGATGTCTGATATGAAATTTGACATGTTTTTTTTCGTACTTTTGTCTCATTATTGCGTGTCTTCTCATTTGGTTGGTTCTTGTCAAGTACTCCGTCGGCAAATATTTTTTTTTTTATTTTGTAAGTAAATACATTAATGTGTCATGTTATTCATTTGTTCGTGCATTAAGTTATGTTTTGTGTTATTTATTTATACTTTAGGTAGATGTGCATTCTTTTTTGCAAATATATATAATTTTTGTTAGTTTTACGTTTTGCTAATTTCTGTTGTCCGCACAAAACACATCCCGTGCAGTAGGGATAGAAATGAAAAATCATGACATAATTTGCCCAGCAAATCAATAAGAAAATGTAGTGATATAGATGTCAGACATTGAGTTGGAGAGACAGATATCTTGTGGAGTCGGGGTGTTAATTCCCGTCTTCTTGAAAGTAACGTAAATCTAATACTATGCTTTTTAAAACTTAAATTTGTTAAACCAAACCAAAAATTAACAAGAAAAGTTAGAGTCAAAGCAGTGTTTTTAGATGGAAGGATTTCCTTCTTCTTCGAATTTTTAAATCAAATAAAATATTGATATTTGCGAAATTTAACACCTCATTCAAAAGGAAAATCTTGCTCGCAACATGAAAGAATTCAATTATTTTGTTTGTTGTACAGGAGCTCTTAAAGAACACTGGCAAGCTTTCCATAGAAAGGAACAATTTTATGGTATCTTATATCAATTCAGTTGAAATGAAGGCACCCAATAAAAAAGAATGCATTTAAAATTTTCAGCAATGAATAAAATCATTTATTTGTAACATTCTGCTGAATAAAGAAACCTTAAAATTCTAAATATTCTGAATGAATAAATAATTAAAGTGAATGTTTTAAAAGTTTATACAAATTGATAATAGCGGAAATTTATTTTGGATATTCTGTTTTATTGTACATGGAATTTAAGGGAATTACAACATAATTTTCTTTTTTTTTTATTAAGATCCTATGATAACACTGCACACAATTCGAAATTCATTTCCAAAAATAATTTTGTTTTTTTAATGTTGGTAGGTTTTTCCCTGGGAAAAATTTATTTCGAGGGAAGTTCACGATAACTAGAAATATTTCCTGTTAATGAAACTTTCCCTGGAAGATAAAATTCCCCGAGAGATTCCCGATAGGGCCCATTTAAAAAAAAAAATATTATGATTTTATAACGATCCTATTTGCAGCTTTGTGGTTTTCTTTAGTTCTCGTGTATGCTTCATTTTTAAATGAAGAAAATATTTTTTGAAATTAAAATTTGTTATAAAACTTACCTTAACCTTAGACATTTAAAGTACAGTACAAACTAGAGTTGGGCGCATTCGAATGATATAATAATCGATTATAATCGCTTTAGACAACATCTCGAGATATCTCGATTCTTCACCCAAATCATTCGAATACTGAAATTATTCCAATGATTTCTCACATCTACTTACTCTAATGAGGACTCGACAGTCGACACTCGAGTGTTTATTCGATACCGAGAACGAAAGGACAGAAAAGAAAACACAAAATCGAGAACTCGAGAAGTTGGTTATTTATGTATCTCGTGTATTTATTCAACGACTTTGGGTTTATATTTATACTCATAATTTTTAATTTGCGATTTATTAAACAAAAATAATTTCCGTTTGTTTTATATAAAATGTAATCTTTATTTTTAATTATTGAAGCTTCAGATCCCTTACCACTGGTGGGGGGAAATCTTAGGCTATACGAAAAGACAATTATGAATCATGACTGACGACAAAAGAGTGTTGTAAAATAGTGAACTTAATAAAAACGAATGGTCCCTTTTTATATTATTTGAATGCTAACGCAGCAAATCTTTGTTTGACTGCAGATGATGCAATAATTCAATTTATTCTTTATTATGAAATAGTTTTAGCTGTCCAATGATACTTACACACAAGCTGCTTAGGACAAAAAGTGCTGATATGCAATTTATTTGATTTGCATACATTAAGTTGGTGTTGATCGCATCATTTATCTATCTATTGAATTTATTTGAATTGAAAGTCAAGTATGTGTCGGGGCGCACAAGTTGGCTCTAATATAACATACATTCATAGCTGACACCGTTAATCAAACAGTTAACTTCGTTAATCGTTAATCCGCTACTAAAAAAGTTAGCTTCGTTAAACGTTAAATTTCGGAAGAATTAACGCAAGTTAACGTTAATCGTTAATCCGTTAACATGTGATAAAAATTGCATTTTTTATAATTTTTTACTCTGAGCACCGGCGCGGCGCGGTGCTAAGTATGCCTGTCATCCACTAGGCGATCAACGCACAAATTTCGAATTCAACGCATTCAACTCTAATGTACGGTGCCTTCAATTCTGTTCAACCAACGGGTTGGATCTAGTCAGTGTTACCCTTATGCGACTTTAGTCGCATTTTTGCGACCTTTTTTTTTGCTGTGCGACTATGCGACGACCTTTTTAAAATTGTTTAAAATTGCGACTTTTTCTTTGCTTAAACATTTACCATCAAACTTTTCTGAGAATGTGTGAGTATGATTGTCTTTGCTTTGTTTTCCTTTGTTTTCTGTTCGGATTCTCGTTTTCGAAAGTAGTTTTTGTTTTCCCATTCCCACCACGGGGGCGCTGTCAGATTGTTTTTTTTTCTCTTACGTGTTTGGCACTGACGACTGACACTGACATTTTCTGGAATATCTCCTTACCTTTGTGCATTGTCTGTAACATGTAACATGCCGCAACGTGGAGCAATGGGTTGTTTTGCAACATTTTTTTATAAGGGCCAAATTTGATGAAAGTACAAATTAAAAAATTGATATTATTCTCGAAAATTTGAACAACGAAAATTTAGTTTATTTAAAGTTTCTAAAATATATTCTTTCAAAAATAAATATTTTAAACAAAGTTTTTCAGAGTGAAACATCACAAATTGCTTATTTGTGCTCTTATAGGATCCTCTATTTATTATTTTTCAAAATTTTTTATTTTCTTGGAAAATCTATTTCTGAGATTGATTATCGAAACGAAAATTATTTTAAAAAAATTGAAGAAAAATATATCGGCATTGAAGCCGAAAATTGCTTAAAGGATAAAAAACTCACAAATTTTGAAATTATTTGCATACAAAAAAATGTACTTCAATATTATTTGACGCTTTGCGAGGAAATTTTTTCAAGATTTAATGTTAAAGATGAGAAGCTTTCTATTTTAAAACATATAGATCCAAAAATAATTAGGTCAAATCAGGATTTTAACTATTTTCGGTTGGTTTCAAATTTTAATAGCTTTACAAATGAGCCAGAAAAAGTGGTAGAGCAATACAAACACCTAGAGCTTCAAGCGTTTGACAAAAACTATGGCAACATTTTTGAAATTAAAAATATACATAAACGAGTTTTGGTACAAGGTTGGTACTTGAAAAAATAGTTTAGGTGATAAACTGATAACCTATACTTTGACCTTTAGGAATTTGTTTGTAAAATTTTAACGTTGTCACACAGCAGCGCTTGCGCTGAGCGAGTTTTTTCAAAGCTTACGCTTATGAAAAATAAATTAACAAACCGTTTACAAAGGGCAACCTGCGAAAATATGTTAGCTTCCACAAATCTCATTGACTGTGATATAAGTGAGTGGGTTCCTGAAAACAACCTAATTAAAAAGTATAGAGAAACTTTAGATACTCGTATTAAAAAAACGAAACATTAATATGATTTACATATCTTTTTAGGTATTTATTTTAACTTTGAACCTATACATACATATTAATTTATGTAAAATGAAGTCTTTAAATTAGGTTGTTTTTTGTTATTGTTATTTTTTAATGTATACCTATCTAAGTGTTTAAACAAAGAAATTCAAAAAAATATCTAAATTGTTTTTCCTATAGTAAAAAAAATAATATTTAAGTATGCGAGTTTTTCTTTCAATTGCGACTTTTTGTTCAAAAATGCGACTTTTTCAAAGAATTCGAATTTGCGACTTTTTTTTGTAAAAGCGACTTTTTTCTGCGACTTTTTGAAAAATCCCAGGGGTAACCCTGGATCTAGTTGTTGGCCGTTGCTCAACGAATTGCGCAACAAGTGTACGGGTAGTGTACGAGCTCGTGTTGCTCCTTGAAAATGTTCGATCAACACGTTGAGCAACATTTTCAAGATAATGTGTTGCACATTATTTGTTCAACGTGTTGATCAACTTTTTAATATTTTTTGGGATTTATTGACGTTATATTGTGTTGCGTTGCGTTGGCTGCAGTGAAATGTGTCTACGTGATTGAACTATTGCGTTGCCATGAACTTGCAGTTGTTGCAACTTGCAAACTGTAGTTTATTTTTGTTTTTCGTCATGGAAGGTGATAAAAAATCAGAGTGGACCACGGAATTAATTTTGCAAATGATTTCGGCAATTGAGGAAAAGCCCAATATATGGGACATTAAGAGCCCCTCTTATAAAAATCGAGATGAATTCGAATTCACGGGCGCGGTGGGATCAATCGATTTTAATTTCTCATATATTTCATTGAAAAAACAATTTTCTTCGCGACTCAATGGTGCTTATTTTGACATTCTCTTTCGTTCGAAAGTGAGTCGAATTCGTTGAAACTTAATTTTGAGACTCGGCGATTAGAATGTTAATCGAACAAAAAGTTCACCCAATCCATAGAAAGTTCATTCATTTGCGAAAGCTAATTCAATTTTGACATTCGAAAGAATAGAATTAAATGTCATTTTTGTGTCATTTGAATTTTTCTGTCGAGTAAGCAACAAAACATGTAAGTTTTTAATTATTTCATGGAAAATAAATTACTTTTATTAATTTTTTTGTTGTTTTATGTTTAAAGGTCGCATTCCTACTGGACAAACCGCAAACAAAAGGAAAAGTTTATCAAAATAGTGGAAGAAAACCCGGAGGTAGCAAAAGGTTTTTTTTTTAACACCCGCGTTGATACGGAAAGCATCCACTATCCTTCTCCTCTGCACTTCTTCAACACTATCTTCATTTATAAAGAACACAATTACCATATTTTTATTTTTTATTTATTATTTTATGTTTTTATCAAAGAAATTTAAATTATTAAACAATAAACAAAACAATTACAACTAAACAAAGATTTCACTTTTTGGTTTTGACTTTTGACATTTCACAAACACTTCTCTTTTGTTTTTGATATTTTAGTGTGACCAAGTGTATACGAAAAAAATAAAAATTTAGAACGCGTCATGAACAACTTATTTTTTTTAAGAATAGTTTTAAAACAGCTGAATTGACACAAAAAATGTAATGAATATGTAGTTCTTTATGGTTAAACTTTACTTTTTAATGAAAAAGTGTATTCACCCCGATTACCGATGTCGTAAACGACAGCGAAATATACGACCTGACACGATCTGCATTCCATAAGTCGTTTCCAACTTTTGTCACTCGTTTTGTTGTCGTCTGTAAATGTCAAACGTCGTTGAACACTTTCTTTCTGCATTCTGTAAGACGAAAAAATACGACGACTAAGAAAAAAAACCACGATATCTCTCGTTCAGAAATTTACACACGACAGAGACATAGAAGGTCGCAAAACTGCAAGTATTCTTGTTAAATCACCCCGATTACCGATGTCGTAAACGACAGCGAAATATACGACCTGACACGATCTGCATTCCATAAGTCGTTTCCAACTTTTGTCACTCGTTTTGTTGTCGTCTGTAAATGTCAAACGTCGTTGAACACTTTCTTTCTGCATTCTGTAAGACGAAAAAATACGACGACTAAGAAAAAAAACCACGATATCTCTCGTTCAGAAATTTACACACGACAGAGACATAGAAGGTCGCAAAACTGCAAGTATTCTTGTTAAATAATTTATTTTATCGAATTTTTTTACGATAAATAAAACAAGTACATATTTGTCTAAATTTGTTGAACTATACTATATACTTAAATGTTGTAATTAACAAATGAAAACCAATTCCAGGCGCTCGTAGATTTGAGGAAGACGAGCAGTTAGGGTTTTTTTTTTGAAGGGGATACAAAAAACGTCCTCCAGTAAGAGATGGAGATGCTTGGCAAAAGTTTTGAATCGCTTATTATATAACGGCAAGCTTTCGCTATTAAACAAAAAAGAGCTACGCTTTCGAAGAAGCAGTGTGTACTCCAAGAAATAACCTTAAATTGTATCAATGAAAGTATAAACAAAGGAAGAAAAGAGGAATATAAGTCATACAAATTAAAGGAGCACACTGCTAGGAGAGACACAACACATCTTAAGATCCAAGAGGAAACACTTGTAATTTAAAAACATGGGATGGAAAGAAAAGAAACTAATAAATGTAATACATTTCAACACTTATCATTTTAATTACTTATTTATTTTCTAATAATTAAAAAAAAAATTGCATTTGTTCATTAATTGAACATCGAGCAGTAATATTCTACGAGTATGTAAACCAGTGTTGGGACTTCTATCACTTAATTGGTATTTCTACCACTTTTTGCTGTTCATGAAAACCTACCACCTAAAAATCTAATTCTACCACTTTTTGCAACTCAGATTTCACCTACTCGTATATTTCTACTTTACCATATATGTATGCACCATACGACCAAAATCACTCCTAAAATTTATCCCAAATATTAATCCTAATATTTTAACAATTGCATGTCATAATTTAAGTTTGTGCTCCGCTTATGCTGCAATGTATACAGGGCAAACAGAAAAATCATTAAAGGAATATATAAATATGTATTTCTATTTTTGCCACAGCCCGAAAAAAAAAAACAAAAAGATTTCATTACTTTCCTAAAAGCACTTTGCGCTAATGAGCATCAAATTTTAAAGGTTTGCCAAACTCCTTCGCTTAAAAAGAATCATAGAGCAGTGGAATCCCTTGTTTGATTTTTAAATATATACTGCACTCGTTTGAAGAACCTACTTTTAAGGCTTCACAAATTTCTCATTCTTTTTTAAATAAAGGCAATTAAGTTTCTTGGAAATTTTTGTCAATAAATCTTAAAATTATAAATGAGTTGAGTTAAACAGAATAATACACAAAAATACACTTTTTGATCGAAAGTATGAATACTTAAAAAACTAAATATAAGGAAAAATTTGGTAAAGTCAGAAAATCTTAATATAAACACAAATGTAATAAACCCTGAAAACTATTTACCATTTTCTCATTTGTATTTTGGCCTTTACTTTGAAAGGTATTAGAAAATGACATTTAAGTTTTTGGTTTGGAACGAGTTTAAAATGAAATTGTATAATACGAGTATGTATGTATGTGACTTTCTTCCAGATAATAATGTGATCTTTGAAACATAAAGAACCGAAATATTTTATTTTTTTTTATTTTTGTATTTGAATTATTTTCAATAAATTTATTTTCAATATACGTTTTGCTACATAAAAATGGCTTTTATTTTTCTACCACTTTTTTGACCTTTCTACCACTCTTTAGCTTCTGCAAAGTCCCAACACTGATTTAGACTTTCCTTTGAATTTGACAGATGTTTGTTACTTTTTCATCGTTTTTAAATCTGTTACAAAATCATCGCGTCGAAGAAGTTATGGAATGCCATTTAAAAAACGAGACGACAGAGAAAACGAGAGACGTCGAAAAAACGAGACGACATAGGTAATTGGGGTGAATAATTTATTTTATCGAATTTTTTTACGATAAATAAAACAAGTACATATTTGTCTAAAATTGTTGTACTATACTATATACTTAAATGTTGTAATTAACAAATAAAAACCAATTCCAGACGCTCGTAGATTTGAGGAAGAAGATGAGCAGTTAGGGTTTTTTTTTTTTGAAGGGGATACAAAAAACGTCCTCCAGTAAGAGATGGAGATGCTTGGCAAAAGTTTTGAATCGCTTATTCTATAACGGCAAGCTTTCGCTATTAAACAAAAAAGAGCTACGCTTTCGAAGAAGCAGTGTGTACTCCAAAAAATAACCTTAAATTGTATCAATGAAAGTATAAACAAAGGAAGAAAAGAGGAATATAAGTCATACAAATTAAAGGAGCACACTGCTAGGAGAGACACAACACATCTTAAGATCCAAGAGGAAACACTTGTAATTTATAAACATGGGATGGAAACAAAAGAAACTAATAAATGTAATACATTTCAACACTTATCATTTTATTTACTTATTTATTTTCTAATAATTAAAAAAAAACTGCATTTGTTCATTAATTGAACATCGAGCAATAATATTGTATGTAGACCAGTGTTGGGACTTCTACCACTTAAGTGGTATTTCTACCACTTTTTGCTGTTCATGAAAACCTACCACCTAAAAATCTAATTCTACCACTTTTTGCAACTCAGATTTCACTTCTTCCAGATAATAATGTGATCTTTGAAACATAAAGAACCGAAATATTATTTCTTTTATTTTTGTATTTGAATTATTTTCAATAAATTTATTTTCAATATACGATTTGCTACATAAAAATGGCTTTTAATTTCTACCACTTTTTTGACAACCTTTCTACCACTCTTTACCTTCTGCAAAGTCCCAACACTAATGTAGATTTTCCTTTGAATTTGACAGATGTTTGTTACTTTTTCATCGTTTTTAAAGGAGGAGTGTCGGAGTTGTTCGAGAGTGCAGACGTGTGGTCCGTCTGCACTCTCCAAAAAATTAAATTATCTTAACCAAAAATAAAAACGTGGTACGGTTTAAATTAAAATTTTTCCGTTTTTAATACGTCTAGTGACGAAATAATATTCGCTTACATCAAGAGCGAACTTCCTTAACACCCTAAAATAATTTCCAACGCCGGATGGGCAGTGATTAAGCGGAAAAAATTGGATCATTAACCTAAAGTAGGAGTGGACGAATGGTAGTGGAGAATTCTAAATTGAGGAGGATGACCCGGAAAGGAGAAGCTTGATGCAACCCACCAACGCCATGCATTAAGCAACAGTGTTTTATACAACACAGAAACCGATGACGCCGATACGGCTCATTTCCAGCAGGAAGCGAACCTGCTCAAAGAAAAAAAAATCCGCAACTACAGTTCTGCGGGCATTAGCCTGCCGAACAGCAACCGAACTTCAATCCTGGACCTGGGACTGAAGATACTACTTAACCGGGTGTACTAACTACGTCACCAAAACTGTTAACCAAGTTTTAAAAAAAAAACTGGTACACACCAAAATCATCTGGGCAATCAACCGAGAGTACGGAGGCTCAGAACCCAAGCCGCAACAAGATTCAAAACTATTGACTACTCAGGGCTAGCCCCAGCAACAAGAAGCTTCCCTGGCTGAAGCTCCTCGGCTCGTGAACTGAAGCCGTAACACGATTCATCATCAATTGACTAATCAGGACCAACCCCAGTAACAAGAAGGCCTTCCCGGCCGAAGCCCCTCAACGCAGCTGAACACGGATGTGGCTCCTGAGGCTCAAAACCTTTATAACTTTTAAGTTTTAACATTCAAAACTAAGTGACTTTATTGAAATCGAAAACTAAGTGACATTCTTGTAACCGATATGTGATAATTTCTCTATTATATACATAATTACAATTGTACTCAATTTGCATAGTGCGCTATCGATCGCTCTATTTTAAACAAAAAAAAAAAAAAGAATATAAAAAAGAAAATACAACACATAAAATGTAAGGTAATCTACCTACATATATAATGCTCAGATGCATTATCGTTTGTAATCGTTTGTATGTTAGTTTGTAAGTTAGGTTAAGAATTGTATGTATTGGTGACAATCGTCACAAGCTAAAGATATATTCACCCCGATTACCGATGTCGTAAACGACAGCGAAATATACGACCTGACACGATCTGCATTCCATAAGTCGTTTCCAACTTTTGTCACTCGTTTTGTTGTCGTCTGTAAATGTCAAACGTCGTTGAACACTTTCTTTCTGCATTCTGTAAGACGAAAAAATACGACGACTAAGAAAAAAAACCACGATATCTCTCGTTCAGAAATTTACACACGACAGAGACATAGAAGGTCGCAAAACTGCAAGTATTCTTGTTAAATAATTTATTTTATCGAATTTTTTTACGATAAATAAAACAAGTACATATTTGTCTAAAATTGTTGTACTATACTATATACTTAAATGTTGTAATTAACAAATAAAAACCAATTCCAGACGCTCGTAGATTTGAGGAAGAAGACGAGCAGTTAGGGTTTTTTTTTGAAGGGGATACAAAAAACGTCCTCCAGTAAGAGATGGAGATGCTTGGCAAAAGTTTTGAATCGCTTATTCTATAACGGCAAGCTTTCGCTATTAAACAAAAAAGAGCTACGCTTTCGAAGAAGCAGTGTGTACTCCAAGAAATAACCTTAAATTGTATCAATGAAAGTATAAACAAAGGAAGAAAAGAGGAATATAAGTCATACAAATTAAAGGAGCACACTGCTAGGAGAGACACAACACATCTTAAGATCCAAGAGGAAACACTTGTAATTTATAAACATGGGATGGAAAGAAAAGAAACTAATAAATGTAATACATTTCAACACTTATCATTTTATTTACTTATTTATTTTCTAATAATTAAAAAAAAAAACTGCATTTGTTCATTAATTGAACATCGAGCAATAATATTGTATGTATTGTAGACCAGTGTTGGGACTTCTACCACTTAAGTGGTATTTCTACCACTTTTTGCTGTTCATGAAAACCTACCACCTAAAAATCTAATTCTACCACTTTTTGCAACTCAGATTTTACTTCTTCCAGATAATAATGTGATCTTTGAAACATAAAGAACCGAAATATTATTTTTTTTATTTTTGTATTTGAATTATTTTCAATAAATTTATTTTCAATATACGATTTGCTACATAAAAATGGCTTTTAATTTCTACCACTTTTTTGACAACCTTTCTACCACTCTTTAGCTTCTGCGAAGTCCCAACACTGATGTAGATTTTCCTTTGAATTTGACAGATGTTTGTTACTTTTTCATCGTTTTTAAATCTGTTACAAAATCATCGCGTCGAAGAAGTTATGGAATGCCATTTAAAAAACGAGACGACAGAGAAAACGAGAGACATCGAAAAAACGAGACGACATAGGTAATTGGGGTGATTATGCTTATGAGCAAGAGCAGTTCAACACTATAATACATATTATATACCAATTGACCGCCATGAGGCTGTACATAACACGTAATCGAAAAAGAAGGCAATACATTATAGCCACTTTAGTCTACCTTAAGCTATCGTAAGAATTGGAATAAGAATATCATTGTAACCGAATAATTAAAAGTCTCAATAAAATTCAATTCAATTCAATTCAATTCATCGTTTTTAAATCTGTTACAAAATCATCGCGTCGAAGAAGTTATGGAATGCCATTTAAAAAACGAGACGACAGAGAAAACGAGAGACATCGAAAAAACGAGACGACATAGGTAATTGGGGTGATTATTTATTTTGTTTCTTGATTATTTATCCAACATCTATAAAAATGATTAGAAACAAAAAAAATGTAAAACGGTCATACTAATTCAAATAGAAATATAGTAAATGTCAAAGAGCTGATGATGAAAATGAATCTTTTTTGAAGTTCATTTTATGCTATCTTTCGCAAATGAATGTTATTCGTTCGAATCTCAAAATTAAGAAAGTTCATTCGAAGGAATAGAATCATTCTAACGAATAGACTATTCATGAGAATGTCAATATAAGCATGAATAACATCATCTACCCAAAATCGTCTTAGCTGTTTTTTCTTCCTTTGCCGTTCATTTTCGAATATTATTAATGCGGCAGCCACTTTTTTTTTCTTAGAGGAAATCATACTCATACGGAACAAATTTAAGAATATTTTAAAGCGAAGGCGTGCGTCGACAATAAATGTATATGCCGAACTGAAGTCAAAATTATTTCAGGTTTGACGTTTGAGTTTTTTGTTTATCGTGGTGCGTTCAACGCGTTCCCCAACGAGTGATCATTGGTTAAGTGTACGAAGGTATCAAATCGTTCATCAACTGGTTGAGCAAAAATATCGAAAACGCAGTTGATCAACTCGAAAAAATTTTTTTTCTGTCAAAATCGAACAACTAGGTGTACGGAGCTATTCAACGCTGGAATCAGTTTTAAGAGTTGATCAACTAGGTGTGCGGGGTTAATCAACATATGAGAAAGTTGGTCAATTATGTGTACGGGGTTCCAAACGCATTTTGTTCCACTTTAGTTGCTCAACGTGTATTACGTAAGTTGCTGCACTAGTGTAAGAGGTTGTAAATTCGTTTATCCCACGAAAAGTTGAATAAAAAGTTGAACGAAGTTGGTTGAACTTATCGCGCACATAGTGGACGACCGGCATAATGAAATGATCAAACGAAACGAATCTCTTCGCAGTTTTCTCACTCGCACGCGCCGTCAAAATATACCTAATACGTACGCACGGCACTTGTCTCATACTTGTCTGAACCTGTTTTTCGCCGCGCGGTAAATAGTAGGCATTGAATTAACGATTAACGGACTTAACGTGGATTAACGGATTTAACGTGTCCGTTAACATTTTTAAAAGTTAACTTAAAAGTTAATCCGTTAATCAAAATTTTAACTTCGTTAATTAACGATTAACGGATTAACGAGTTAATGCCCACCTATGCATACATTATATTCATTTTCGCACTCGATGCATCGTTGAAGGTTGAATATGGAATTTTAAAGGAAAGGCGAGAACCGAGAACCATTATGTTATGATTTTGTTTTTGTTTTTTTTTTTTTACCTTGAAATGGAATGTTTATTTCCTGCTTTTTTTTAAATCATTGAAATACTAATATCTCGATTCTTTAAATCATTCGATTATGCCCAACACTAGTACAAACGATTAATCGTGCAATAAATTTAAACTCAAAAATTACGAAATTTTCCGAGCTTTTTTTTTTCATCCATTTTTATTAAGGGGATTTGGACGAATGGAGGAAGAGAGGAAGAAATATATTATAAGTAAAGAAACTCGAAGTTTTCGTATTTCTTACTGCTCACTTCTGTTTTAATACGTTAATCAACAAGAATTAAAGCTATCGTAACACTGAATTGTTTCGAAATAAGCAACAACAACATTAAGCATCATTAGCTGCTAGTTAGTCGCATGAAATTCTACCCCGCTTTCATGTTGATATTTTTGTTACTTACTTATATGTTTATATTTAAATTTCCGGTTTACATAAAAACACGATTCCATATTTTTAGTTTTACAATAGATACTTTTTTTTACAGATCACAAAAATAATCACTCGCACACTTCTTAGATATCTTTATGTTATAACAGAAAAGAGTACATTAAGGTACACTATATAAAATATATAAACAGAAAACATTTTATGATAAGCACATTTAAATTAGGAATTAATTTAATTTAAAGATAATCATTTTTTGTATATGTACTTGTTTACTTATGTTTTATTTCATAATTTCTTCTTGTAAAAATCTGTTTTTTTTTTGTTATTTTAAATTCCCTATGCAATTTGGTTTATTTTCTGGATAGTGATTTACAGAAACGTTTCCATTGGCTCAGTTTCCTTCGGGCTTACGAAGATTCGTATCATATGCACGTATGACAACTGATTGAGGTACAGCTCCACCTTCTTCTTGAGAGAATGCGTAACCATCTAGTGAAATACATATATAAACAAAAATGAGATAAATAAGAAACATACATATGTATATTTTGAATATTTGAATGATTATGAAGTTTCGATACTGATGATTGATGAATAAATTATTGTACGTTTTTCGTCTCATTGGAAAAAAAAAACTGTTAAATTGTACCAATTATATTTTTGTATGAACATTCTTTGGTGATGGTAGAAATTGGTAGATTTAGGCAAACAAACTAACAAACAAAAGAAAATATAACTAAAAGATATTTTTCATAATCTTATTGAATTAAATATGAGTATCTGAAGTCCAATTTAAAAAAAAAATACAAACTTTGATCAATCCCTTCTAAAATCTATTAAAATCAAGAACAATCTTGATTACTTCACAGTTAAATGGTTCCTAAAAAGGTACTTTTAAATGAGAAAACAAATGTTTTTTAGATCAAACTTAGAATTAGTATAAGTTTGGTAATAACTGATGAAAAAAAATTAAGCTTGGTAACATGTAGGCGGTCAATGTCAATTGTGAAAATTTGTTCTACAATTAAACGTGAAAGTAATACAAATTATAGCCAAAATCTGTCTTCGAAGAATAGAATGTACACACATTTTTCTAAGAATTGTGACCAACAAGTAATAAAACAATATCATATAATATACACATGTTTCATAAAACATAACACATATCAATTGGTTTAAGATCTTCGAACCTTAGGTAATTTTAAACTGGGGAAAGAAGCACAAACGAAAGCATATTATGAGCGAAGAATTCTCCAACCTTCCTGAAATCTCAAACTTCGGAATTACTGTCAGATATATAGTTATTTCTGGCTTGAAAAAGAAGGCGAATAAAAAAGCAAATTCCTATCTTATAATCCAATAAGAATAAACCAATAATAGAGCACATTAGAACATTGCCTCTTAAAGATTATTAAATGTTGCTATGATAAATTCACTCAATTCCGGTCAAAGTAATGAATCATGTCACTTTAAATTCGGTTCAGGACAGAAATTATTTTAAGCACATCGGGAAAATAAGTTAAGAATAATTGCGTCGATATCTACAAAAATTCAAAGTTGTTGAAGTTCGCATAGTGATAAGAAAGAGCAATAATTTTAGGTTGGCTTAACTTAAAAATAGAAAAATACATCATACAAAAGTTAATGCGTTCTCAGAAGTTAAGCCACAAAAAAAAAATTCGATGCATAATAAGTTTTACTTAGCATAAATTATCGCTTCTCTTCACAACAATTGCACTTCAATTTAATTATTAAAAACTTCCACAGAAGAACCAAGGCATAACGCATAGTACCATAATTTCCATCAAAAATAATATATTTTACCTGTACAATCTCATACAACTTCGTCGTACTAGTCACTAATTTAAACATACATACTCGTATGTATGCAGGTTTATCATCGTTACCGATCGGAGCAAAATTCTATCCGATTTCTACGAAATGTACGATTTATGATGTATGAGTTTTTTTCTTTCCAATTTCTACAACAACAAATTAAAAGCGACAAGTTCCCCGAAAAGAAGTGGGACGAAACTTATGTCGTTTTTATTTGGCAATCCGGAATCTCTCTCCGATCCGGAATCCCAATTGAACACTTTTGTTTGCTTCTGATGATTCTGAAGTTTTGTTTGATTGTATATGTGAAACATCAAATGCGTACAAATCAAAATCAAGAAAAATGTTTGTTGAATTCGCACAATTTGAATACCAAAAATCACAGCTGTTGAGGTTGACGTTTAAGTATATGAATGTGTGAGTGCTTCTGGTTTTGCTTCTGATTTCAAATCCAGAAGCAAATTTCTCTTCTTTTCAGAATCAGAACTGTCATTTTTTCCCAATTGAACACTTTCAGAAGAGTCCGGAAGGCTTCCGGATTGCCAAATAAAAACGACATTAAAAAAGCGAAACACATGTTCAAACGAAAAAAGATGATTAAGTTAACATTTGTTTTATGATTCTGCTACCATGAACAGAATAAATTCTACGATCGGAACTTTTCCTCGACCGTTAGATTCCATGTCATTAAAGAAATGTTTATCGTCACATAATCATCAGGTTGAGGAGAGTAGACGCCATATAAAGGCGTGATTCTTTCCTTTACCACCACTTGAGAAATCATCGCTCCACCAGACACGTAGGAGAATGTGGCTCCTGGCAACATCTGATAGATGAGTTTGATAGGTCAGTGGTTGGTTAATACAGTTGTCTTCATAAAAATAGCAGTGCTGGTCACACTTTAACAATTAGTCAATAATTTTAAAGACGCAGATTCTTAAAAAAAAATAACCTGTTATTTGCATCTAACAGTCTTTCATTTTTATATTTGAGGCTTTAAGTTTGTAATTGAACCTTACTTTTTCCGTTGTAGACGCATTTGTTCAAGCTCTCTGAATATAGCGTGTTCACAAAAATAGCAGTGTCTTGCATTTAAAGTTAAAAAGTGTTAAACATTGAAACGATGAAAGCAAAATCGTTCTTTTTGAATTCTAGGGTCATCGCGAGTATGTGAGAAGACCACAAAATGCAGCAAACGATCCACGATGCACTGTGAAAACAGTGAAGCATGGTGGATCGAAAATTATGATATGGGCTTGCTTTTCTTATTATGGGGTTGGGCCTATCTATCCCATTCAGGGTATAATGGATGCAGCTGAATATGTTAAAATTCTCGAGGAGGTCATGTTACCCTATGCTGAAGTGGAAATGCCGTTTGTTTGGGTATACCAACAAGACAATGACCCAAAGCACACTTCAAAAAGGGCAAAATCATGGTTCCAGGAGAACAAGCAATCCGCTCAATCCCCTGACCTTAACCCCATTGAAAATTTGTGGGGGGATGTTAAGAATGCGGTTCATGAAGCGAAAGCGAAGAATCCGAAAGAATTGTAGGAAATACATATAGTGCGAGATTCGTGGAACGCAATACCAGTCGAGAGGTGTCAAACTTTAGTGGACTCCATGCCAAGCTTCTTATTACGATAAAAGTAACGGTAAAAAATCAATCTTAATTTTTTTTGTTAATATAAATTGAAATACCTTAAATTATTATTAGAATTTAAGTGAAATATGTATATTATAACATTGATAAATGAAAACCTTTTTGTTTAATTTGGGGAGCACTGCTTTTTTTATGAACACAACTGTATGTCCGATTGTTTGATGATGATTGCTGAATAAGTCGAAGAGGTTGTCCTTTTCCTCAAGAGGATATTACCAATATTAGGGAGAGATGGCATTATCAACTCACTGATGCTCGTATTCAACGTAGGAGTACGAATCGCTGGTGTATGCAGTTAAAACTGTGATAAAGTACTTTAACTGCAAAGTTAAAAGTCAGGAGTTAGTACATTATGTACTTTTTCAGTCTTTTAGTCAGTTGAAAGTCAAAGTACTTTTGTAAGGTAAAATACTCGTACTTCAGAAAATTAGTCGTTTTTAGTGAACTAACTTCAGTACCAAAAAGACTGAATTTTTAACAACTATGGTGTATGGGCCAGGTGTACATTTTACGTTTTTCGCTGCTCCTACAAGCACGTGCGTCGTTCAGTCGTTCTATCATTGTCGCCCTGAAACGCTTTTTATGTCTTTTGACTGTGGTTTATGGCGATTTCCAATCTCGTGGTTGATAGAGCTTATAGAAACTTTGGTATGTATCGACTCGTCACCACATCCTCTGTATAATTAAGTTGTGCATACTAAGTTTAATCTTTTTCTTGTAGTAACCCAGTTTGTTGTGTTCGGTGGTGAGAAGAGATAGACTTTTTACTCAGTTTCATTTAGATGAAGATGACGGCTTAAGAAAGCATCTCCGAATTTAACAGTACGTCCAAAGTTGGGCTCAAAGTTAAACTGATGGGCATTCCCTGAAGCGCGAGTATACCCGTTACGTATTCAATTGTTTAAGGAGAGAAATTTAACTGGCTATTTTAATAGAAGAACATTGTTCATAAGCAACTGTTATGAAAAACGAATGTAATGGACGAAGATAGGCCTTATATATTAGCACCAATTCAGAAGGAGTGAAAAATTTCTTTCAATGTCGAAGGAAACCCTTTTGGCGACGTCAAATATGTAGTTTTTCCACACAAGGTAATCTGTGATGCTCATACCGCCAAATACAACAAATGCTATTTTCCATCCACTTGGAAAGAGACAAGTATAGTAGGACAGATGGAAAAGCTTACACAATAATACTGTCAGCGTTGAAGAACACTTCTCAGAGCAATAGGTGGCATACTATCCCGGCCATTTTGTTTATATCGATATCTTTCAGTATGTACTCTTGCAACTGTAAGAGAGTGAAAAAAGGTTTTTGCCCTAAAATAGTTTACGCTCTCAGTTACAGGAAGAGTCGTGACACATTTTCCCAGTGTTGATTTAACAGTAAATTGTGCTGCAAGCAAATTCGAAGTAGTATTAAATAATTTTTTTTACAAATGGCCAAATATTTTTCCTACCTTTGGGACATTGTATTATTGATTGCCTTAATTTTTGGTTTGCAAAAATTTGGTTCGAATATGATCATTACAGGTCTTTTTTTTTAGCTTGTCTGAATTTATTTCGATTTTACTCAGTAGGGTTGGTTTTATAACATCAGAAACTTACTTGTATGATCCTAACAACCTCTTTACAACTCGAATCAAACCATGAATTCTCTTTCAGTTTGATAGACTTTTTCTTATTTGGGGTGGACTTTCTCATTCCGAAAATAATTAAATTTCAAATTATATTTGTACTGTAGCTCACGTCACTATCTCATTATCATACTGAGCAGTTAAAGTTCGTGAAAAAATCGTTGAGACCTTTCCACTTGGCCAGACATCTCCGATCTCTTATGAATTTTTTTTTTCTATGGTGTTACCTGACTAAAATAGCGGAGCCACAAAGAATTGTGTACGTTGCAATCGCCCGTAACACCGATTTAACTCTACGGTAAATGAGAAACAATTCTTTGGATAGTCGGTTAGCGCATCGAATTCGTTAGAAGTCGAGCTACTATCGAATCCCGGGCTTCGGTAAACAAAGCAAGTGTGAATGATGCGCTAATGAAAAGTGAATTTGTATACCATGGAATTAAAGTTTGCATTTAAGCAATTGCCATACTGTAGTTAAAGCTGATAAGCAAGATAATATTCTGATCAGAATTTTCACCCACCTGGGTTTCGCTAAGTGCGTGTTTTTCACAGTATGAACATATACAGCACAGAAATTCTTTCTTAGCCCCCCGTAGATGTAGATGTTCATACTAAAACTGGTTAAACAAGTCATCGTAGTTCAATGGGGCAAAAATTTAAAGAACTAATTGTTAAGGCATGTAGTACCCCTTGGCATAATGGTTAGTGCGTTGGACTCTCATGCAAAAGGTCTTGGGTTCGATTCTCACTGCAAAAAAGTTTTTTTCAGGGTCCCCTCCATTCCTTGTAACACGAGCTGTTGCACGACCATATTTATTTATTTATAATTGTTAAGGTATGACACTATTTAACAATTTTAAAATTTAAAATATTTTACGAACAATTTCTTAGTTTAAACATTTTAAGTATGGTTCTTAAAGCATTTTTGCTAATAAATTGCTAAGACAATGACAGTTCGTGCAGAAAACTAGTAAGCAGAAATTATTTGACTTTTGTAAATAGCAAAGAGTCGTATGAAGTAACCACGATACTAAAACAATAAAATAGCTGTATGATGATTTTAGCTAAAATGCTAAAACTCAGATGCTGTTAACATGTTCTTTCAAGTTTCACCCCATTTTTTATCGGTAGATTGTCATATAGACTGTTCTTCGATAAGAAGACGAGTACACTTATTTTCTTCCAGTTTTTTTTTTCAGAATACATATGTATGTTCCTATCGTTCTGTTAAGCTTATAACGAAAATGAAGAACTTTGGGTATAAGTTTCTCTGTGCTATTCTTGTTTTTAGAGATCTATTCATGAACACTGTTCTGCAAATCGCAGTCAACGAATAAATAGAAATGGAATACACATACAGATACGAAGACCTATAAACCAGCAAGCAGCGTGGAAGAATATGGTCTACTTCCCAGATAAAAAAGATTCTTAAAACGGGCAAAAAGGTGAACAAAGATACAAAGTATGTCCATGTTGGCAAGCATATCCATCTAAAATGCTAACGAAAATCCCCATAACAATTAAGCCTCCAACCCCAATTTCAGCAGCCTGCAAACAGACACTTGTTCAGCCACCGAAGATTAAAACAAAAAGACCAGCTGCCTGACCTTCAAGTTTCGGAAAATTTCGTTTATAAGAAGGTCAAACACAGCACAGGGAATCCAATCGAAAATGATCACACTTGGAAGTTGTGGATTCCATCGCAGCTAACCGGCAACTTGATCACGATGGCTCATCAACCTACACGAGCGGCACATGGTGGGTTAGAAAAAACTTTGAATAGGCTTCGTCAACAATTTTTTTGGCCGAACATGGCTACACAAGTAAAACTATATATTAATGGTTGCGAGGTATGTAAAACTTCGAAAGCCTCAAATCAAGTTCAACGTTTGCCAATGGGTAAGCCTTTTGTGGTTGATCGACCGTATCAACACTTGTATATGGATTTTGTTGGGCCGTATCCACGTTCTAAGAACTGAAACACTTTTATAATCATAGCTCTCGATCAACTTACAAAATTTGTCATTTTAAGACCTCTGCGAAGGGCAACCTCGGAGACAGCAACTAAATTTCTTCACGACGATATTTTCTGTGTTTTTGGTGTTCCGGAATCTGTTCTTACAGATAACGGCAAACAGTTTGTAAGCTCCAATTTCGCAAAACTATTAGATTCTTTCGGGGTAAAGCACATACGAACCGCATCCTACGCTCCCCAAGCCAACGCAATCGAACGGGTCAATCGTTCAATCTTAGCCGCTATTAGGTCTTATATAGGTAAAGACCAGAGGAATTGGGATCATCATAACCTTACTTCCATTGCGTGCGCTCTAAGAACGGCTAATCATTCAGCCATTTAAATGTCACCATATGAAGCCCTTTTCGGCCAAAAGATGGTTGAACATGGTTCGGAATTCGAGCTGCTGCGAAAATTGGATTGCTTGAATAATTCAGAGCTGGAAGTTATTCCAGAATCCACAAAAATGAATATTATTTGTTCGGCAACTAAAAGTTCACTTGCAAAAGCTCATGAAAAGTACGAGCATGCTTATAACACACGAAGCAAAAACATAGTTTAAAAAATCGGTGATATAGTTTACAAGCGTAACTTTATTCTGAGTGACGCTACAAAAAGGATCAATGCTAAATTGTGCCCTAAGTTCATTAAGACGAAAATAGTGCAAGTGATAGGCAACAACCTTTACGAATTAGAAGATGAGAATGGAAAGGTATTAGGAGTCTTCCATTCAAAAGATATACAAATTTCGAATTTGCCCATAAATCCGTGCGTGACCAGTTTTTTTATATAAGATTGTAAAATGAAAAGAAAATAGTTACAAGTAAATCTTAAAAAAAAAACTGGTCACGCACGGATTTATGGGCAAATTCGAGATTTTGTGTTTGTTTCTCTTATTTTAGACGTACGCAAGGTTTCTTTTTATTTTTTTTTGTTAAAATCAGAGCAAAATTGAAAATTTTGTAACGAATAACAATTTAGGTTGACCTGCGGTTTGAAAATTTGCGCGATTTTTTTTTTTTTTTTTTTTTTTTTTTTAATTGTCTCACCGAGCGAGGCCTAGTTACCCTAGTAAAATTTCGTATCCCAAAAGAGAGTGATCTGACAATTTTCGGGCCTTTTATACCCTGTTGGCTAAGCTTGACAATCTCGAAGTACGTGGAAAGTTTACCGGATGTACCCATTACAGGTTATATATTTAACTATATTTTCACACTAAATATCTTAAAAATCATTTTTGATTTTTTTGAAAATTAGTGTGAGGAAAACCGAATAAAAAAGTTAAAATATTCCAAGAAAAGGTCTGCGGAAATACTTCCATCTTACAATACATATATACCTTTGCCTGTGTATGCGTTCCGAAAAATCCAACGAGATTTGTGTTTCTCAACAAAATAAATCTCTCTAGCTTAATTAAATCGTAGACTCTTCGTTCGAAAACTTGTCAGCTATTCGGCCCTAACAGAAAAATGAACTTCAAGAAGGGGCCTCCCCCCTGCACTTCGTACACAATACCTTCTCGCGATCGCCAAGTTTTTCACCACACCCATCAGCATTTCCCCAGCGTCTCGCAATGAACCATAATATGCAGTCCACTTACGATCGGTATATGAAGTAAATGAACTCGCGTGAATTTTGAGGGTTGGTGTTTATGCTAAACTCTAAACCGGAAACAAATATAACAGTTTTGTTACTGGTCTCACGCTATATGCTAGTGACAATTATCCTTGTTCACTGAAAACGATTCAACAGTGCGGGTCGTCTTTGTTTTGAAGCAATTAGTCACCTCGAGGGTAGACCAGTAACAGTTTAACCGTCCTTTGGGTTTTTTTTTTAATATTTTTAATCTCAACGCTACCCAAGGCGCTTTACATCCACCGCCGCTTCTGTTTAAACTAAAAGGAATAACTATTTCCTATACTCCTAATTCCGTTTCCCACAAGATATCTAAGGACATCACGACTATGAACCCTATCAAGGCCCCTATGCCGTCAATATTCATCGTTTCGTAAGATGTTGACGAAATAAGATGGCAGTGCAAGACAAAAACTATAGTGTTTCCTTTGATCCCACAATAATATACTATTTCAGCTTTACAGACAGTGGGAAATTAAAATCCAAGCCTCAAAGTCAGAACTAATCTGCTTCAACAAGGGCGTCAAAAAAATATGGAAAAGATCTTCTATATTCAGAACTTCGAATATTAACAATGACCAAGTAACAACAACTATTGTCTTATAAGCAAATAAGAGACTTAGCCAACCACCTAAGTCAGCTAATAAAAATGACAACAACCCAACAGCGATAACCCCAGCCTAGGTATCTCAACGCAATGTACTCGTATGTAAATACTGGATGACAACATAATCCCACCTTTAGTAATTGTAAGTCAATTTTTAGGCTATGCTATATAAAGTTAAAACAAATACTTCTCTGTTCTTCTTTGATTTATAACCACCTACTTATAATGTAAACTGCTGATTAATCATACATAAAAATAACTATTTTCAATGCGGATAAAACCAAAACAATAATTGTAGCCACATTCGATGCTAGGCTTATGAGATTGTTAATCTCTTCTTTTTGGAACCCTAAAGCCGGTCATGCAACAAACACCAATTTGCTGCTCCTGTTCCTGCGTATGTTTTTCAGATACTTTTATATTCCTACGTATCTTTTGTTTATGCTTGGTAATCAAATGCATTTTCAAAATTAAACTATCTTGTGGGAAAAAAGTTAAATTATAAATATGTGTGTATAATATTCGAAAATTGACATTTTTAAGAAAATAAAGAGTCATATTAAATGCTATATTTTTTAGAAAATTAGTGACAATTTGAATATTTTTTTATATTCAACCAAGTGAAGAAAACATTAACATATAATAGTTATATGGTATTCGTTTTTAAATTATAGGTCGGAATATTTAAACATTTTACATAAAGATTAAAAATCTACTCCGAGCAAATTAAAGATTTGTGCGTGGCCTTAAAAACAATAGTATAATAGAAAATCTAATTTCTACTTTTCTTCACATTTTACTCGAATTTCCAAAGCAGTTTTGAGTAATTTTACAAAAGTAGTCGCCGTTATTTTATAATAAAACAAAAATAAATTTGAGCTCTTTTATGCACATTTTGCATAACAATTCCGCAGGCTTATTATCACAGTAATTTCATCAAATTTCGTTTCCAATGTTGTCCTTAAGCATGAGGTTGTGGTTGGTACCCCAATACAAAAATTTCCTAGTCTTTATCTCCCAGTGTATGCAAATTTTCAAAATTAAAAAAATATGCACTAAAGTGTTGATTTGCTCTGCACACCAAAAAAGTCACGTAATTGTCTCCGAGTATTTACGTTGTTGCTGCTCCATAATAAGTTGTTCGACTACTCTCTTCGACAGTCAAATGCCAACTGACAAATTTCATTAACACAAAAATGTAAAACAGATAAAATTGACCTGGAATATAAAACGCAACCTGTGCATTAACTATGAACTTCACTACTCGTATCAATGTGTGTAATTTCTGGTTAGTTTTTAAGTTATGGATTCCGCTAGTTTTAGGAGTTCAAATCAACTGAGCTACATTTATAATAGACAAACAAAGGCTACCCTAGATGAAAAATCAGTTGAAAAGATAAGTTCACTCCAATGGGAGATCAGTTCAACCGATTCTGGGGAGGATCAATAATTGGATATAGGAAACTGAAAAACTTCAAAAACACGAAGTAATTTCCAACAAGTGTGAACATCGAAATCAAATTATTTAGAAGTGGTAAGTTAAAAGCTGTATTGCAAAAGGTGCAAAAAAGTTAAATGCAAGTGAATAAGATGATTCCAGACTAAGGCAAAATGAATACTTATAAACATAATGACTCAATTTTCGAAGCTAAAACAGCAAAACAAATTCAGATTGTATTAGAAGTTGAACAAGAAGTATACGGAAACTTTCATCAAGCAAAAGTTAACAAATAAATTTGACATACGAGTACATTGGATGACACCAACCCAGACGAGGTTCATTAGGTGACAATGCATCCTTAAAAAGTTTTCCGTTCGGCGTGGATTTTGTTAATAACTCACACCCAGCGTGTTTTATTCTATTACATCATCTACCCACCCTTATAGTCCAGTCAAATTTGCACCACATGACAACTTTTTTTTACCAAAGTTATTTGTAAAAACGTGTTTTGTGTCATTTTTTGGTCATTTACGAATATCTCGGCTCCACTATCTCCTACAAACAAAAATTAAACATGTATTTATTCCTAATAACATTATCTATTATTATATAAAAAAAAACATTTGTTTAAACAAATGAAAAAAAAGTTATAGTAAGTTAAAATAATTTTTTGTTGTTTAAAAATCACTTTTTCGTGATTATTTAGAAAAAATCTCATTTAACGATGAAATTTTTATTTTTTATTATTTAAGTTCTTGTATTTCCATACAATTTAAAAAAAAATCAGCACTCTACGATGAACGAAAGCCGAGTAGTAAATTATTGACCATAGGTAAGTCAGCGCACCCACGTATTTTATGATTTTATGTTTTAATTAATATCTCAGCCCCAGTATGTTGCAAGTGAAAATAAAACACGGTATTGCTAATAACAATATTTTCTATCAACTTGCATTTAATTTAATATGTTTGAGCAAAAACATAAAAAGTTACCATTGGTTTCAACGTTTTTTTCTTGTTTTTAATACCTATTTTCATAGTTATTGAGAAAAAAACTGTATTTCACGGTAAATATTTTTCAGTTTTGGATTTTTGTTTTATAGTCCTGCTAATTTTCTTCAAATTAAAAAAAAAATAGTCCATTACGATAAACGGGAGCCAAGATATTCATGATTTAAAAACTTAGGAAAGCTTACAATTTAGTATCTTAACCTTGTAGCTTGTAATTTTGGTGTCGCCAGCAGGGAATTGTAGGGAATTACAAGAACTTATCTAAATAATAAAAAATAAAAATTTCATCGTTAAATGAGCTTTTTTCTAAATAATCACGAAAAGGTGATTTTTAAACAACAAAAAAGAAATGTTTTTTTTATAACATAATAGATAATGTTATTAGGAATAAATACAACAAAAAAGAAATGTTTTTTTTATAACATAATAGATAATGTTATTAGGAATAAATACATGTTTAACTTTTGTTTGTAGGAGATAGTGGAGCCGAGATATTCGCAAATGACCAAAAAATGACACAAAACACATTTTTACCAATAACTTTGGTAAAAAAAGTTGTCACGTGGTGCAAATTTGGTTTTAAGCTTTTCTAATAAGCACCTATCAATCTATGAGAAAAAAATAGTCCATGCCTCTGCGCGCAAGGTCAAATGACGCGTTGACTGGACTATTATCGAAAAACTGTATATCGTTGGGAAGGTGAGCTTATTTACTTTTAGTAACTTTTTACGTTTTGGATCTTCGTGAGAAACTTTGACTTTTATAAAAAGTTTTTCAAATCCTAACAATCGATAAGTATCTGACTGTATATAACATCTCATTCATTTCACATTTGTATTCTCACTCATTCTTATCCTGCCAAAATACTTCACTTTTGTCAGTCCTCTTTTACTTATGTAAATAGGCTCATTGATTTAGTTCGACGTTCAAATATAGAGACTTTCTCCTTAGACCTCTGATTTGTTTTCTTAAAATATCGCTCGATGCTCCCACCGCAAAAGCTAACCACTTATTTGACTTAAATTGTAGATATGTTAATTACTTTGAGAAGATCTAGTTTGATGTACTCGAGTTTTATTTTATCATGAGTGTTAGAGTAAACTTTTAACAGACATAAAACAGCATGTTAAGTAATTTTATGTAATGTTATATTTTAAATAGGTTACATAGACATACTCGTAGGCAAAACGAATATCGTCGGCTAAAGATGCAAACCTCGTAAATTCACTTTTGTAAATTGTGTAGGGCAACGATTTCTTATATTCAACTACTTACCAAATGTGTACATTTGACATTTCTTTTTTGCCTTATTTTGCCATTTAATAAGACAATATGGATGTTTTCTTTCAATCCAGATTTTCAATAGATTTTGTTGCCAACATGATATATTTTCAAAAAATCTCATTTTTGAAAAAAGTGGATTTACGAGGTTTGCATCCTTAGCCGACGATATGGGATTGGGATTACCAATTTTAAAATTTAATCAAATTTAAATTTAAATTAAAAAAAAAGTCTATTTAATTTAACTTTAGATTATTTCAAAGCAATATTGACAAATGTTGAAATGTACAAATGTATTGAAATGAGGAGGGGATTTTACAGGACATGTCGGTATACATTAGTTTTAAATGATTGTACATCACAATGAGGGGGGGGAAATCGAGCGGGGTAAAGTATTCCATATTCAAGTAGTACGGCGAAAGAAAGAATCTCGGTATTTTACAGTACGCCCGAAATAAAGCTCAAGGGTAAAGTGATGAAAATTCTTAGCAAGGCAAGTATTACGGCGAAATTGTTTCAAGGCGGAATGCTGCTAGCTATGTCATAAGAGCACTGTTTAGAGAAGAAGCGATAAAAAAAAGTAAGACAAGAGACATTACGACGGTATTCAAGAGAAACAAAAGTTTCCGTAATAGAACTGTCTCTAATTAGTTTAATGGCAATGTTTCGGATTAGAGTTGCAGGTGATTTTTAGGAGCACCAACCCAGACATGTGAGTTACACACATGCTTAGGGAATGTATGCCTTATAAATTGTAGACAGATCAAAAGGGGAACAAAATTGCTTACATTTTCTGAGGAAACCTAAGCATTTCAACGCATTTTTTGCAATATCAAATTGTGATCATGCCACAAAAGATGGTCAGTAATACACAAACCAAGGACGCAAAGCTTTTTGGTTTCCTCGATGCAAGTGCCATCCATGGATGATGGCGGGGGTGGAATATTACGCTTGACAGACAAAAGACAGCTTTGGGTTTTCGAAGCATATAATTCAACGAGATTTCTAACACCCCATTGTACAATGCTGTCAAGATCGGAATTTAATGAGCTTATTATACGCTACCGATGCGGAGCCCTTTCCGAAGAAGAAGGATGAGAATCTGGAAACGAATATGAAAAGCTGAAGGGAAAAACAATAGCTGTGTTTTATTATGTACGGATCTGGATCAGATCATTTTGGGAACACGTATTACAAAAACAATTTGGGATCCTGTTCTCTATCTGGATCTATTTCAAAGATCTGAAAACTAGTTCTTACTCTGGCGGGTAGATGGCTTTTTATGGTAAGGTAGTGTAAACTACAGTGTAAAGAAATAAGACAAAAAACATTTGAAAATCAACAAACTTAAGGAGAAAAGAGATCAGCATACAACATTACTGCCACTATGATCCATTTTGTTTTATTTTCAAGGGATGATCTACAATGGATCATTGGCGATAATAAAACACGGCTAATATAGTGGATTAGTACTCGTAGAAACAGACAAGAGGTCATTGATGAAGATGAGGAAGAGGGTCGGAGACAAACGGAGCCTTAGGGCACACAAGCATTGTTTTCAAAGGCAATATTTATTTAATGCTTTGATTTGAATAATTAATCACTATCTAAAAAGTTTTTTTTATAACACTCAAAAATATTTCTTAATTTGTATCAATAAATAAAAAAGATATAATGGTGAAGATTTTTGTAAATAAAATATACTCACGCGATAGCTCTAGCTCCGTATCGACTCTGGTGTTAGCACGACGTGTAAACACACTTCGCAGTAGTCTAGCCGTTTCAGTAAATCTGTAAATCATTTGGTTCTATGACGTATTGTATTGTATTGTATTGTTTACAAAAAAAGACAAAAAAAATTTTTTTTTTTTTAATTTAGGGGTATTCACTGCTTGCTAGAAGTAATGTACGAAAATTCGTTTTCATCTGCAATTATGTTGGTTTTAATAATAAAATAAATAAAATTATAAATTAATATCTACTTAAAATGTTATTTATTATAACTCCCAACTGAATCAGTTTCAAAATCCCAAAGATGGAATTCCGAAATTTGATAAAGGGTTGTGTTTAAAATATGGGCTTATTAGAAATAATAATTTATAAAAAATAACAATATTTCTTTTTATGTAAAGTATGTCATTTTCTACACTGCAAATGTTGTCTATAGTTATTCAATGCATTTCGCTCTAGTGTATGAGAATACCCCTATTATTATTTAAAGTAGAATCAAAATCAGGTAAAATAAAATTAAATTTGCAATGGTATTTTAGTAATATGTTAAAAAGTACTAAAAACATAGGAAACGAAAAGAAGTAACATCTATTCAATACCAATATTTTGGCAGTACTGTTAGGCTAATTACAATAAAGCGTTTAAGGAATTAACATATAATTTTGATGCAATCATGCAAAGAAATAAAGATCATAAGAGTTGGCGATAATTAAGGGAAAAAGGTTAGAAGATTGTTGTTATAGTCAAATACTGACAAACTGTATAAGAAATTTCTTATTTTTACACGCGTAAAATATTGTTCAAAGTTCAATTTTGCAATGCATTTTTTTGTGAATAAAGCAAATGTATGTATTTAAAATAGATCGTACAGTTAGGTATGCTTTTATTTAAATAAATAATTTTATCGCTCCTATATTCTAAAATTGCTGCACAGATCTCAAAAGTTCTTGTTGTTATATATATACAAAAACTGGTATATAAATCTTGAGATTTTAATTTTCAAAAGTATATCCCCCCAAGTTTCTAACGACCTCTTAGCTAACACTTCCCTTAACTTTCTTTTAACAATAATCACGCAGAATCTTAGTTGAATTAGTACGATTTTGCAAATTTTAATATTTTATATTTTAAGTATGTTTTAGTTCTTTGCATGAACTGTCATTACTTAAGGTGTGTTCAGAAGCAATTTATTTAAAAGCCTTAGCACGATACTAGTTAGAAAATAAGTAAAGTTTGTCCTTAAGTGGGCTTAAAGTCAATTTTTGTTAATATTTAAAAAAAAAAAACAAAAAATATTAACAAAAATTGACTTTAAGCCCACTTAAGGAGAAACATTATTTAATTAAATAAAAGGTCATGAAGAAAGGAAATATCTAGTTAAAAAATGTTTAAAGTAAAGAAAGAGCTAGTAATCTACTTTAAAGTTAGCTAATTGTTAAGTAGCATCATATTAATACCTTAACACCAATCTGTTTAAAATTTTGCGTCAATACGTTTAGAATAATGCTTATCATTTTATTACCAAAATATCCTAGCACTTTGGACAGAAACCTTAAACATATTTCTCTCAAAATCTTTCGTATAATGTCTTTGATTTAACTGAAACAAACCATTTTTAAAACAATGGAAGCAATGAACTCTCGACTCCTGACTATTAACGTCTTTTGAAAAAAACGCTTTAGCTTGTTAATCTTCTAACTCTTATTATTACTTCAACGATTACACATAACACATACATTCTTAGTATATTTTAAATTTATTATCTGCGAGCACAGAAGGAGCTCTGCTTCCTTTATTTTTTAGTTTTTGTTACATTTTAAAATAAAAAGTTTCTAAGTCTAGTATTTCTAACATAAATGAATTTTTCGAAGCCGGCTTGAGGAATGCTGACGGTCGTTCAATTCACTGTCAGCTTCTCCTTGATACAGACGACAAACTTAAAGGTTACTTATCTGCCTCATTTATTAGGGCTAAACTCCATGAATGAGATACTTTTAATTGTAACAAATCTCCCTCTGAGAAATAAATCTTATTCACTAGCCGACTTTAACTTTCTTGTCTTGTTCTGATGAGTAATATTAAAAATAATATGGGAACTTATTTGGACCTGATACGAGTACTTAGGTGAGACGCTGACAACTTCGTTGTAACTAAAAGTAGTCATCCTTTACCCTAATTCAGATCTTCTAACGCAAAACGAAGCTGACTTTGACAAACTCAATAATTGCCACATTTTATACTAAAATATTACACTGTTTATCTAATTCAGTTCCATTTTTATAATAAAATTTGTTCCTACTGTCCTTTTCCTGCTCAGTACTTTAAAAAACTCCGTTCATTTCTCAATTAATCAATCATCGTAATTAACTCTGGTCGAATAATAATACCAATAATAAGTGTCTTCAGACCACATAAATGTATGTCAACATTCTCCCTTCAATATTAATAAATATAATTAATTATATAATTCAGGCATATATGTACGTTAAAATAAGCCCAATCAATTGTTGCCAGCTTTTAATTTTGCAAGTGTTATCTTTCCTAAGCTGTGGAAAAATGACATACCAATTAACTACTTTTCGTTATCACGATGACATTATAAGAAAGTCAACGTGTTATTGCCAACATCTTTTGTGTTCGTCATGCAAAGCAAATCAAACAACATAAATTGATTTAATCTCACATAAGTAAATCTGCTTTACGAGTATATATTACTATACAAGCCTTATTTTTTAAATTTCACTAATACTCGGTTCAACCTCGGAATAATTAAACCCAGCCCAAGCACTTACTTCGGGCTTACGCCACGTCACACAAATCCTTATTTATAAATTATTTTCTTCGCCTTCCTTATGCCAAATATACTATCAAAAAAATCACCAATCTAAAACTCTGGTTATCATAAACGTAAGCAAAACCAACTAATTTCCATTATTATTCATTTTATTATATTGTACTCGTATATGCCTATTGGAAATTGGGTACATTTAAAATTGGATTGTATAAAGTTCAAATTCTATAAATGAATGTACCAACGACATTGCGTCCCCAATACCATACAACTGTTAGAGCATTTGAAAATGTAAATAATTTATTAATGCAAAATATCTATCCATTTTATATTAGTAAAAAACGGAAAAAAATTATATACAATCCTTTTTGTAAATTTTACACGATATCATGTCAAAATGAAATTTAGATACTAAAACGGCTGTAAACCTGCTATGAACCAGTTTTAGCTTATTCCGCCTCTATTCCTCCTGTACGAGTATGAGTGGATTAATTTTGCAATATTAAAACAATTAGATTTGATGCAAACTGCTGGGCCGAGTTTCAATTTCACAGAAACACATTTCGCTTTTACCTTAGTTTTTACTTGCGACTTATAGGAACTATAAGGCGAGTTATGTATTCGAAAAAAAATCGAACTCGAGATTTTGATCAAAGTTGACAGTACGATCATAGCCAAGACGAAAAAAGTGGGTCGCACAATTCTGTCTGTCTGTCTGTTCGACTACAGATATGGTTTTTAATTTTTCCCCCCACACGTTGTTTTCTTTTTTTTAAGACCAAAAATAACGGTACCTGCCAGAAGAATTGATTTCGAAATTTTATAAATATTTTTTTTTCTCAAAAAGTAAATATCAAAAAAATTCATTTAGTTAAAGCTATTTAAAGGTTGAAAATTTTTTTCCAAAAAATGGAACCATTGGAACCATTTTTTTGTTTTTGATTTTCTCAAAAACTGTAAGACCGATTTTGATAATTTTTTTTTATGTTAAGGCTCCCTTTTTTGATTTATTTCGAAAGCCCCATACTAGATTTTTTTAAAACTTGATAAATAAAAGTTTCTTAATATAATCTACAAGATATGAGAAAAAAAATTATTTTACCAAAAAAGAACGGTATCCTCCATACAAATGTTAAAAATGGTTTTCGAAAATCGAAATCCTATTTTTCTCGAAATCGGTTCCGAGAATTTTGCTCAATTTTTTTTGATTAATTTTTGCGATCTATATTTAATAGAAAAAAAAATTTGAAATCAAGATATTACATCAAGATATTAAATCGCCACCCTTATTGACATTGTGTTTGTTAAAAAAAAAACACTTTGAATCAGAGGCGTCGTTGTGCCGAACACGTTGAGAAAATGATTGAGCTAAGGATGTGCTAAATTGATTTTTGTACTGAAGGTGCAATGAAAAGTTTGATAATAAGCTTAAATAGAGAAAGCAGAAGCAGCAACTACATTTTCGGCCTCGGAGTAACGACGTAATTTGTTTTTACTCAATTAAGTTTTTTCTCTGATATATTTTTTACCTAGAAAGGGATAAGCCTTATGGGGATATTCTTAAAATAACGCACCTGCTACCTTATCTCTTGGTGGTGTGGAAGAAGATAGATTCAATTTATTTAGGTCATCATTGCTTTTGATTATAAAAAGTGCGTATACTAGTAAATTGTTGGTAACCCTATTGATATTTTTAGGAGATTTGCGGCAATTTTAAATGATCACTACGGCAACCCTGTAAGAGCTTTAAAATAAAGATAGCTTATTGAAATCTATAATGGTCAGACTGATAAGCAAGTATCCTATCTTCCCTGTACTGCAAATATAATTTGAACAGAGTATAATAATATTCGTTTTTGAAATTAGCCTTTTTACATAAGAGCAAGTTTGTACGACCAAATCGGGCATTTTATTTTGATTCGTATATAGCCGACGATCTAATAGCGTACAGAATAGCTCCAAAAGTTAAGCTTATCAGAATTCTTTTGCAGCGTGAATTCGGCAAGATTCAGCGATATTGTGATGACTGGAAGTTGAAAGTCAACAAGGCTGCATGGAGTTTCAAGGAATACGAGAAAGAACTTCCGCAAGTTGGTGATCATAGGGCCACATCGACAGCTACTGGCGAATAAAACGTGTAGTAAAGAAACTTGGCATCTGGTCGGATCAGTATTTGTATTTTGACAGACATATAAATGCTGGTCTGACCAGGGCTAGGAGAGCCTTTGCCCTGGCGAAACGGTTGTTTTACAGTAGCCAGCTTGACGGCTACTGAGTGAAGGTGATTTGCTATATGGCCCTCATCCGACTGATTATTGCTCATAGGTGCCCTGTTTGGTTCAACGTTGCCAGATCATAAATGGAACAGAATTGGGTGTTTGAGAGGCAGTGTCTTAGACGTTGCCTTTGATTACACAGAACACCAGATTTGGAGTACAAACACTATTATTTCAACCAGGTTTTATACAACGGAGCCAACATAAACAGAATTAATAATTTGTTGATAAATCTGATTCGAGGTTACATTGCAAGAGCGATGTCCTCTACCAACAGCCAAACAACGATTATTATGAGAGTGTATGTTTAAACGGCTTTATCCCGCCCGATGCATTTCTCTACTTAGGACAGTCATGTCGGCTGGTCCAGGATAGAATGGCGATTCTGCTGATCTACCAAGTCGGTCGTTGGATTGTGGATATGGTTGAGACGTCCTCACACGGGACGGAGCAGAGCGCCTTCGGTTTGGTAGGACTATCAGTCCTATTATGAGTATCAATTTGATAATCGATAATTTCTATCAATTAGTTGATAATTTGGTATCATGGATATCAACTGGTAATTTTAGACCGATTGTGAATATCTTCTTATCAAAAAGTGCATTGTGAATGAATTTTGTTTATTTTTTCGACGCTTCGCGTTTGAAATATTTATTTGTTTTTTGTCGGCCACGAAAAGGTAGATTCTTTGTGCGAAAATGTAAGTTATTCGTATAAAAATTTCATCATAACTCCTGAAAAACAATTCTATCGAAGTCAACATTCTTTTTAACTTTGTTCGCTTTTAAAAATCCCGAATAATTTTGTATGTTTTCGTTTCAATCAAAAATTTGTGGTTGATAAGAAAATTGATATGTATCTATTTTGTTGATATCCGTAATACAATGTCTATCAAAAAAATCATTCACAGTAATGATAAAATTTAATAAAATTCACAGACGATAAAAAATGTTTATAGTTGATAGTCATAATACCAACTCATTCAATTTGTTGATATGTATCAAGTATCTAGTTGATAGTTAATAGCTGTATCTCCGATCGGACAGGGTAAGACAATAGAACCTGTCTGGTGGTTTGTCTGATGATAGAAAAAGTCGACGAAGACTTGTATAAAATATAAATACATTTGTATATATGTTACTGGAAATGTATGAAACCTAGGAATTATATACAATTCCTAGGAAATGTATACAATGTCGAGTCTATTTAGGAAATGTATAAAAAGATTTGTAAAAGATTATTTAAAACACATATTTCCTAGGAGATGTATATATTTCCTAGGTATTGTATACAACTGCTAAATAATGCTAGGAAATGTGTTAAATTAATAGATATTATATAAAAAAAAAGTAAAAAATAAAACACCAGTCCACTGGGGACTAAGTTCTCACTTAATGGGAGCGAAATACACTTTACTAAAGTGGTCTTTGATATATAAATTCCCATGTTAAGCCATGGGAACGACACGTATAAACCCCCCTGCTTGGGCACACTATAGGATTTGGGGTAGGTGCGAGGTTGGATGTATGCAAAGTTTCTTTAGCATTTAAGCGGAAATGTATAAAACCAAGGAATTATATACAAATCCTATTGCTGCTTAGGAGATGTATAGAATTCCTAGGCAATGTGTATAGAAAAAATTAATTCACACATTTCCTGGCGAATTTTGGCATTGTATAGATTTCCTAGGAATTATATATAACGACGGATTACATACATTTCCGGTGACATATACAATTAAAAACCAAACCAAATTTACAGTTTAATATGAAAATAGTCTTTAGGGCGAAAGGTATTAGGTTAGGTTAGGTTAAAGTGGCTGCTGACCGGAAAAGGTCAGCACACTTAGACCAATATTTGGTCCGTTGTGATACCACAAGGATTTCAAAAATCCCCCATACTCGTTAAACCATTTTGAACTAATAATGAAGCGTTTGAGACAGTGAATGTCTGAATTATTTAGATCACTAGGATCGTTATAGTAGTAGTCTCCCAAGTGGAGTCTACGTCTTTGCGCTAGGGCAGGACAAGAGCATAGAAGGTGGGGAATTGACTCCTCTTCTTCTTCATCCATGCAGCTTCTGCAAAAATCATTTGCAGGAACTCCAAGACGAAAAGCATGTCTTCCTATTAGGCAGTGCCCAGTAAGGACACCTATAATGGAGCTAATATGCAATCTACCAATAGAAATTAGTTGTTTTGAGCGTTTAGCATCAAATAATGGCCAAATCAGTTTAGTAGACCGGCAAGTTGGGGTGCTGGTCCACCTGTGGTTAGCTTTCTTTATGGTATCTTACTTTAGCATGAGTTTACAAGTAGCTAGGGGTATACCGATGTTAGATTTGCTATCCAACAAAGGTAATATTGTTCCGTTTTTCGCAAGTTCGTCAGCTTTACAATTTCCTGGAATGTCTCTATGCCCCGGAACCCATGTAAGGTGAATGTTAAACTGTTTTGACATCTCCACCAGAGATGATCGACAATTTTGGGCTGTTTGTGAGTTAATGGAGACAGAGTCCAGTGACTTTAAGGCAGCTTGACTGTCTGAGAAGATACGTATATCGGTTGTCGATATAACGTTTTCTTTTAGCCAAGAGAGGACTTCTTTTATTGCTAAAAGCTCTGCCTGGAACACGCTACAGTGATTGGGAAGACGAAAAGATAGACAAAGATTTAATTTTTCGTAGTATATGCCTCCACCGACCCCGTCATCGGTTTTAGATCCATCTGTATAGAAATGAATTGCTTCGTCTATCAAAAACGACTCATTTTCCCAAGAAGACCTGGAAGGGATGGATACTTGAAAATTTTTATCAAATTTTGGATGGGGGGTGGTGTAATCGACGTTACTAGGTAGACTACTGAACGAGTTCAGTATAGTAGAGTGACCAATATCATTATTGATCCACTGCGAGGAGGCTTTAAGTCGAATGGCTGTGTTAGCGGCCGATTGTTTGCTAAAAATATCTAGCGGTATGAGATGAAAAAGAACATCAAGTGCAGTAGAAGGAGTTGAGCGGAGAGCTCCACCCATGATTAAACAGGCTGTTCGTTGGACTTTGCTGAGCTTATCGCGGTTTGTTGCTGTTTCCAGCGCAGTCCACCATACTGTCACTCTGAGATGTATAGCCAGTGTGTTATATGAGTTTGTAGACCCCATTTGTTACCTACGGCTTTTTTGCAAGAGAAAAGAGCTATGTTGGCTTTGTTGACTCTCTCTTGGATATTGGGCTTCCAACTTAATTTCTTGTCCAAAATAAGACCCAGATATTTTGCTTTGTCTGAGAATTTAAGCGGTATACCTTTGATGAGGGGAGGGTCTATGTGTGGGATTTTATATTTCCTGGTAAATAGGACAAGTTCAGTTTTGTGGGGGTTGACACCGAGTCCACATTGATCTGCCCAGTTAGTAAGCTTGTTTAGAGCATTTTGTAGGAGTTCCTTCAGAGTATTAGGATGCTTACCAGATATCGCTATCGCAACATCGTCCGCATAGGCAATCACCCTGTGCCCTTCCCTTCAAGAATCACCAGTAGTTTATTTACGACTAGGTTCCAAAGGAGAGGAGAGAGGACGCCGGCGCGGCGCCGCCTTGTGGCGTACCCCTACTGACAGTCCTTCGAGTAGTAAAATCGCCCAGTTTTGAATTAATAATCCTGCTTATCAGCATATGATTTATCAAATTACTGATTGACTTATCCACCTTCAGAGATGACAGCGCAGATGTGATTGCGGATGCGTCGACATTGTTAAAAGCTCCTTCTATATCCAGGAAAGCAACTAAGGTGAACTCCTTATGATGAAGGGAGTGTTCGATAGTACGAACCAGCGTATGTAGAGCGGTTTCTACAGATTTCCCTTTGTTATAAGCATGTTGAGCATTGGATTAGGTAAGGTATTAGAAATAAGATAAATTTTAGCTTAGATCGCCCGCATAGAGCCAGTAAGTTAGTTTTAAGTTAGTAGTTAGATAAGTAGGCTAGTTTTTCATGAATTTTTTGTCTATTGTCTAGCTTTAAGTTGAATTAAAAATAAAAATAAATTTAAAAAAAAAACCTCTCTTAAAATCTTAAAGTAGTGCACCAAATACGGCGCCAAAGGTTAATAACTTAATTATTTTTTCGAATACAAATTTACAATCTTCGACAAAATAAACAGTTTTTTGTGTATGTTCGTATGGTACTTGACTCTACTTTTTCGATAGTCTACGGTTGTGTTCAGAGTTGGAATTCAGAATTGTTCCATTTTGTCAGAATTTTGAGATATTAACCCTGTAGTACCCCTTTACGTAATGGTTTGTCTTTGGATTTAGACTATCACGCTAAAGGGGTGGGTTCGTTATTAGGCTTTTATAAATTTAATCAATAATTAAAAGAATAGTTTCCTTAGGAATTCTGCTTGCCGATCAATAAAGACAAGAGGCAAATGAATCAAAGTATAACAAAACGAAAGATATTGAAGCTTATTGCAAGATTTCGTTATACGTTTTATTTCTCGATACATACAATGTATATATCTCATTTTCAAAGTAGGTTCGAGAAACACAAATTAATTTTTAATAGTTTTGGACAGTTATTAACTAGGCAAGAGTTTGATAAAAAGAAATGCACTGATCTGTAGAAATTGCACTCAAGCTAATTTTATCTCAAAAGTCCAAATGTGGGGACAACAAATATGCAATATGAACATCCAAAATTGGCTATTAGTAATTAATTTTGAATTACAATTTTTAAACGCAAAATTATATTATTTTGAAACTCGAAACATTGTTAAAACATTCAAAAAATGTTAACATAATCATACGAGTTTTGGCAGTATCACCCGTAACAACTGCAACTCCGGAAAGGTCATTTTCTATCTTAAGGAAAATAAAAGCTATGATCGAAATTCTGTGGACAAGGAGCACCTGAATGGTTTTGCTTCTTTAAATATGCATACTCACATACAACTTTCATACAACTAGCGTGGTTTTTGGGGCAAAATTTTTCGGACCCGAAACCCTCCCACTTGTATCCCTTGATGAATGTAATATGGAACGCATACTATGATACCCATTCAAATCGAATAGAGAACATCTAAATTTTCTTTTTAAAATGTTTTTTTTTTTATAGGATTCATTGCGCTCCAGCTTTTGAAAAAAGTATGTTTTGAATAAATTTTTAGACATTTTTAAAAACTAAATACATAGAGTGCTCTTTTCTTTTGTCTGTTATAGAAAAATATTCTAGAATGCGGGCTTTTCGAGTGCTTAGTATATACTTTAAACCATTTCATAGAGTTCACAATGGCCTCAATGGTTTAGAGAGGCCAACTCAACTGGTAATCGTATTAATTTCCATAGGAACATAAGTCGTGAAAAATTTATGAGCAATGTCCTTTATTTTTAGTTTTTGTATTTAAGTATCTATTTAATTAAAGGGTTAAAGTATCGCATATGTATGCTTCAAATAAACAATATCTGCTGTTAATTATTAAAGATAAAATAATAAAATGCTAAGGTTCATTGAAATATAATTTATGTCAAATTGAGACTGTTATTTTTTTACAGAAAAAATACAAGAATTTTTTAAATATGTACACTGAATTCGGGACTATAAATTTAAAGTTGCAACCAAAAAAATTCGTCGTTTATATGTCTTTTATTCTTTTCATTTTTCGTTTCTTTAACTTTTCTTTTAACCTCTTTTTTCCTATTTTTTTGAGTCTGTTTGCTATGGATTGGTTAAGTATGAATGATTTTTGCAGTTACAGTGTTAGTGAAAAATCATTTTTTTTATTGTGGTGATAGTTTTAAAAATTGTCATTTAAATGCTATAAATAACCTCTTTTCGGCCCTAATCGTACCAAAAATTTTCTTTGAAACTTACTTCTTTTGTCCTGTTGGGGATAAAAGCTTTCATTCCATTGATAATTATGTCTTTAACCATATCAGCACTGGAATCTACGTCACTATCGAGGAAGCATAGTGACCAGTTGAAGTTTCGAAAAAAGTTTTTTAGACCGTCCAATTGGCTTTCTCATATTGCCAAACGGTTCTCTTTGAAATTTCTTCTTTAACTGTGTTGGTATAGCATGAAATATTTGCAGAAATGACACAGTGGTTAAAGGTGCCTTGAGGCGCTAATACACTAATAGTATATTCATCGGGATCAGATTTGAGAAATAGGTCAAGTGTACTGTCGAAATGACCTTCAACGCCAGGTATTCGAGTTGGTTCATTCAGAAGCCGAGTTAAATGCTTAAACTGAGCAAAGATTTCTACATACTTTCTTTCCGTTGTTGTCTGGCCAGAATTTTGAAGCCAAATCGCTGTAAAAACAGTACGAGAAATGTGAGTAACAGTTCTTAATATGGAGTCAGATAGCGCATCGAATTCGTTACAAGTCAAATTACTGTCTAATTTTGGGCGATGTTTTTTTTTTATTCATTTACTTCAGACCTATAAATTTTACCGCGTTTATCGAAAGCCCTTAAAAGATAAAGGCTTGGCTCAATAGCCTCCTTTATGCTGTTAAATACGATTTTATAAACCACCACAGGAACAACTTTAAATCATTACACTGATACCGAAAATTTATATGAAAACTGTTTTTATATGAAAACTCAAGTTTTCTCAAAACACTTAGTCTAATTCCATTACGCTATCACTTATTCCATTAATGCTGTTTGTTTTTTATTCATGCAATCAAGTTACTGAATTATCTTTCAATAAATATAAGAACCTTGGATAATGCTCTTCGATTTAAAATTGCCATTTTTCTTCATTTCCCGCTTCTTATTTAAACTCATATCTATATTCTTTTTTAAGCTTTCATCCATCCACTTTTTTCCTATTACATACTTTAATACAAAGTTAGTAATTTTGTATCCATAGCTTAGATGTACAGGGTGGGCTATCTAGTGGTTTCTTTTTAAATCAAAGATTATTTTGACACAGCTGTTACCCGCTCGACATTTTTTTCTTGAGAAACTCCGAATCTCCTCCCCATATTCATCAATGATCTTTTGTCTGAAACTTCTAATCCATTAAATTGTTTTGCTGACGACAGTACTCCCAATTTCTCATATTCGTTTTCAGATGCACGTCCTTGTTTTATGATAAGGAACTAAAAACCGCGTATTTAATGCTTCAAAAACTCAATGCTGTCTCCTGTCGATAAAGCGGAACCCACATTCCAAGTCGCTATCCATGAGTGGCACTTGCCTTGAGGATACAGAACAGCTTTCAGTTCTCGGTATGTGCACTATACACCACCTTGTGAGGAATGACCACATATTCGACGTCGCCGAAAACGCTGCTAAGTGTTTAGGTTTCCTTCGACGATGCAAGAAATTTTTTACCCCTTCTGATCTGGCTGTAATCTATAGGCTATATTCATCCAAATCTTGAGTATAATTCCCATATTAGGGCAGGTGATCAAATAACCCACTTGAGTCTCTTGGATAGAATCTAAAAAAGAGCTTTAAAAATGATAGCTGATGAAGTATAACAGAAACATTTGAATCCCTCGAGCGCCGCCGCAATGTTTCCTGTCTTTCACTATTTTACCGTTAAGTATTTTTAGAACACTGTTCTAGTGAAATAGCTAATCGCATTCGTCCCCTTAAAAATTTAACCGTAATACTCGCGCTTCAGGAAATGCTCATCAGTGTTTACTTGAGCCCAGCTTCGGTCGTAGTGTAAAATTCAGAGATTCTTTCTTTAGCCGCACTACACGTATATGGAATACTTTACCCAGCCCTATCAAAGGGCACGGTAGTGCCCAGCCAAGTTCTGGCACTACACCCTTTTTACAGGAACAAACTCAGGCGATTTTTGACCCCTTCCTATCTTTAGTACCAATGAAGTCAGAAACTTAAAACTCCGAATATATGCTAAGCTAGTCAGGCACAGGCGCCTCACCAAATATCAATTTTCTGGCATAAGCGGTTCCTGAGATATAAGGCCTCAAAAATCACAAACACCGTAACTGACTGACTGACTGACTGACAGATCATCAAAATTATGGAGCACTTCCCGACATCGCAGAATCTTGTAATTTTGCACAACGGTAGGTCTTGTCATGCAACCAGAGGAAAAAATCGAAAATTTAAAATTTTCCATTCAGGGGGCGTGGTATCCGCCCACTTTCTCCGAATTTTGGAGCACTTCCCGACATCGTATTATGGAGCACTTCCGACTGCTGTAAAACGATGAAATTTGGTGTACCGGTAGGGCTTATATTGCATATAAAGAACCAAAAATAAACACCAAGGTTTTCCTTTTAGGGGGCGTGGTATCCGCCCACTTTCTCTGTATTGGTGTTGGTTGCATGGAGCACTTCCGACTGCTGTAAAACGATAAAATTTGGTAAATTGGTAGGGCTTAAATTGCATACAAGGAAAAAAATATAAAATTAGCGGTTTTCCATTCAGGGGCGTGGTATCGGCCCACTTCCTCAGAACTGATGTAAATTATATATGGCGCACTTCTGATTGGAGTAGAACAATGAAATTTGGTAGAACGGTAGGGCTCAAATCGCATATAAAGGACCAAAAATAAAAATCGAGATTTTCCATTCAGGGGCGGGTATCCGCCCACTTCCTCAGAACTGATGTAAATTATATATGGCGCACTTCCGATTGGAGTAGAAGAATGAAATTTAGTGGAAAGGTAGGGCTCAAATCGCATATAAAGGACCAGAAATAAAAATCGAGGTTTTTCATTCAGGGGCGTGGTATCCGCCCATTTTCTCCGAATTGGTGTTGGTTGAATGGAGCACTTCCGACTGCTATAAAACGATGAAATTTGGTAAAGTGGTGGGGCTTAAATTGCATACAAAGAAGAAAATATAAAGTTAGCGGTTTTCCACTCAGGGGCGTGGTATCCGCCCACTTCCTCAGAACTGATGTAAATTATATATGGCGCACTTCCGATTGGAGTAGAACAATGAAATTTGGTGGAAAGGTAGGGCTCAAATCGCATATAAAAGAACAAAAATAAAAATCGAGGTTTTCCGTTCAGGGGCGTGGTATCCGCCCACTTTCTGAGAAAATGTTTAATTTATATGGAACACTTCCGATTGCTGTAATTAAGGTAGGTTTGTTAGTGTTAGGTATCTTGCCAGGACAAGAAGAAATAATTGAAGCGCAAATCAAAACAACCAATAACAAAAAGAAAATATACCTACCAAAAGAAATAGGAAGCTCTAAACTAAGTTGATTTTAGTAGGTAGAGTCCACCCTTCTATCCTTCCGTATCTTTCGAGATTTTGACATGGCAAAATATTAAAATCTTTGCAAAAAGGAGTGAGATCAGACCAAAAAACATAAATGTTAAAAAAAAGAGCCAAGTTCCTAGCGGTTTTCCATTCAGGGGCGTGGTATCCGCCCACTTCCTCAGAACTGATGTAAATTATATATGGCGCACTTCCGATTGGAGTAGAACAATGAAATTTGGTGGAAAGGTAGGGCTCAAATCGCATATAAAAGAACAAAAATAAAAATCGAGGTTTTCCGTTCAGGGGCGTGGTATCCGCCCACTTTCTGAGAAAATGTTTAATTTATATGGAACACTTCCGATTGCTGTAATTAAGGCAGGTTTGTTAGTGTTAGGTATCTTGCCAGGACAAGAAGAAATAATTGAAGCGCAAATCAAAACAACCAATAACAAAAAGAAAATATACCTACCAAAAGAAATAGGAAGCTCTAAACTAAGTTGATTTTAGTAGGTAGATTCCACCCTTCTATCCTTCCGTATCTTTCGAGATTTTGACATGGCAAAATATTAAAATCTTTGCAAAAAGGAGTGAGATCAGACCAAAAAACATAAATGTTAAAAAAAAGAGCCAAGTTCTTCTATACAAAAACCTTTGTGTAACAAGTCAGCCGTGAAAAGTACTGAGATCTAAAAGTACGCCAAGTTCTTACTTCATGAAGGTTTAATACCGAATATTTAAAGTAGAATAATATTGAAACAGCTACAATGTAATAGAGAAATTTTATTATTTAATGACTACTGACTAAAATTTGATGGACTTACTTGGCAAGTTTTTTTTCTCATGCCCAATTCAAAAGGTTTTGAAAACTTGACCAGTGAGCCCATCGCATGCGTATAAGTTGTATTATTTCATTTTCACTTTAATATTCATTTTCTAAAATAAGAAAATTTCTTCACCAAAACATTTTAAACACAATTCGTCAATTCAACAGATAACAATACAATATGTCAATTTACAGTGGAAACTCTATCATTCAACGACAGTCACCTACAAACTTCAAAATTAATTCAAGACGATACCAATTTAGCTATCGTCCAGACGCTATCGTTCTGACGATAGCGTTTTGATGATTATCGACTTACGTGAATCAAAAAAAGGCAACGCCATCGTTCAAAGGATATCGTCTGACGATAATCGAGTTACGGAATGACCCCCCTTGTTTGTAAAGGAGAGAAGTTCCACCGACTCACTTATTTTTCTTGACGTTTCCAACACTTCGTTTTTTCAAAGGCAATTAATCGAATCGAAAAAAAATACATTTGTTTCTGTTTATGCCATATAATTTATAAATAATATTCGATAATTTAATTTTAATTACTTTGCTTTAAAAATGTTACTTTGAAATAAATAAAGAATTTAAATAGTATTAAATAAAACTTAAAAGTTAACACTTAAGGTTAAACGCTGAATAAACTCCCAATTTATATTTAACGAAACAAACCTATGTATGTTCTTGAATTGTAATTTGAAATCATAAGAATTACTAGTCGTTGAGATCTCTATTGTATCCCAAGTAGTTGCAGCAAGTTATTTTCAATATTAAGATATATACGAGATTTAAACTGTTGTTTTTTACTGTATTTTTCTTTAAGTTAAAATTTGTAAAAACTATCACAAAAAACAGTTTCAATATTCACAATTTAAAATACAGCATCCCAAAGGATCGCCGTTACTATACTCTGTCCAACAAAAATTGTCAGTACAGGGAAGATAGGACGTTTGTCTCTCATTCTGGTTGCATTTCCATGCATAAGTGTGTCGCCTTTTAAAGCTCTCACAGGGATTCCGTAGTTTAAATTATAAATCGCCGCAAATGAAAGTAAAAAACGCGTAGGGCTACCGTCTGCCGATTCAAAACGACTGAAAACAATATTCAATTTACCTTTTCCCACACGCCAAGCGGTAAGATAATAGCCGCGTTTTTTTTTTTAAGTTGAAAAGCAATACGACAACACTCAACATACTCATCTTCTTAAAATGTGTTCTCAAAAGCTTCAAATCCCAAAAGCTCCTTAATAAAAACCACTGAAAAAGCTCTTTGCTTGCAATTGAGAATGATAATGGTAACTCTGTTTTGATGTAGATAAAGAGCGCACGATCGTATTGAGTGACACTTGACACTCTTGTCTTGATCTTGACAGTATCTCATCAGCAGTGGGATACGACGGTCGTGTTGGGGTGTAGAACTTTTTGCAAAGAATTACAACAACAATTCCTTAAGAAAAGTCAGTGGCTTGCTCTTTTTTTAGTGGCATTTTTTCTAACGCATTGTAGTGAGGGTGCATCAGGCGCCACTGCTTTAGAAAAAGCTCTCCCATAAGGCCTGTACTGACAATTTTTGTAGGATCGAGTATAGTGATTATTCAAAATTACTCAGATAGTAATTGTGTACTATATGCATATGTCCTTGTATTGTTTTCAAAGTATAAAAATATAACAGTTAAAGCTACTATATTTTTAGAAATAATTAGTAACTTGTCAAATTTAAATCTAAAATATCCAATACAATGGCGCAAAGTTTTAGTTGAATTAGTACGATGTCAAAGCTTTTATAGTATGAAACTAGGTTAAAACAACGATTTTGCAAATTTTAACCGAATATAGCATGATAGCCAAATCACAATCTCGCGTTCGTCGGTCCGGCGTTAAATGGGCGTTTGATCGTATATACGATTTTGTGTGTCAAAAAGCGCGACCGTAGCATTTGTAAAATGAAATTTAGCTTCAAACCTCGAGCGTTGACTGACATTTCCATGACATCTTTGATAAGTACCTACTTAATTGTTATATTCCAATGAATTTTGTTACTGTTTATTAATTTACAAGGTATATAATATTGCTTTTTTTAAATTTCGGGCATTTAAAATAGTTAATTTGTAAAGCTATTTTCTTAAACAAGAGATGGATATGGCCGATATGGATGATCTTGATGACCTCCTTGACTTTTCCTTGTTCGGTGTTGTGAGCTATGCTGGGTATGAGGCATTTAAAAACGACGAAAAAAGAGTAGAAAGGCAGCGATGGGTACGGGAGCTCAATTTAAGCAGAGACACTGATGGATTCTTTGCTCTTAATTATGATGCAATGCAAAAGCATGATCCAGAACATTTTTTTAAAATAACCCGAATGAAACCGGCGGCATTCGATTTGTTGAGAACTTTTATCGAGCCAGAACTAGAAAAGCATTCTTGGAGAAAACCAATTTGTCCTAGGTGTAGATTATTTCTCACCCTTATGTAAGTAGTATCTGCCACTGAAATTATTTTTGTTGCAATAAAAATTGATTTTTTTAAAGGTAATTTTCGCCAGGAGTTCCCAGACAAAAAAGAACTTCAATTACTTACTTCTTATTTCACTTCAATTTTCAACTTTCAAAACAAATACAAAATACGGCCGACAATGACCTGTCAAACGCCCGACCGAATAGAAAATAGATCTACTTTTGCTTTGGCCTGGCGTTGGTCTGACGTTTACGATATTACGATATAAAGCGGTCGCAACGCCGGAGGTAACATTTCAGATTGCCTCATAAGAGTCTATTGTTTTTATTCAAAATGTCAAAGCCCGACCGACCAAACGCGAGATTGTGGTTTGGCCATCATACTTTCTCTACCTCTTATTAAAGTTAAAATTATCGAATACCTATTTTATTTTTTTAGTATCGTGCTATTTACAAACGCCACAAATATTTGTTTATTTAGTTTTTTTTTCACGAACTTTCATCGTTTTAGGTGTGTTCAGAAGCAATTTATTAAGAAAATTGCTTTAGTACGATACTAGTTACAAAATATTTAAAATTACGAATGAGTTGGTAAACTACGAGTACTTTTTAAAGTAGTATCATATTGCGCCGAGCTGTTTAAAATTTTGCGCCAATGATGACAACATACAGGGTGTACCTTTGTCAATACGCCCTATGGTTGATTGGGCAGACAGAAGCGAATGGTGACTTTACAAAGAAAGTCATCTTCAGCGACAAGGCACACTTTCACCTCAATGGAGAATCTACGAGTGATTGTTGAAAAGCCAATGCATCTACAAAGATCGACTGTTTGGTGCGGTTTATGGACTGGCGGCGTCAACGGTCCGTACTTCTTTTAAAGTGAGGTCGGCCAAGCAGTTACCGTGAATGGTGTTGACTATCGCAAGATGATAACGCACTTCTTGTGGCCAAAAATTGAAGATATGGACCTGGACGATATGTGCTTCCAACAGGATGGTGCCACTTGCCAAACAGCCAACGAAACAATGGCTCATTTGCGCGAGAAATTCAATGGCCGTTATCTTACGTCGTGGCGATGTTAATGTGGTTTGACACCGTTGGACTTTTTCTTTGGGGATATTTAAAAGAAAAAGTGTACGTCAATAAGCCTAGAACAATTCAAGAGCTATAGGATGAGATAATTCGGCACATCAACGACATTGAACCGTGGCGAGCATTTGGCATTTTGTTTCACACATAAATTTCATAGATCCTTCTATTAAAATAAAAAATATTAAGATAATTCTCTGAAAACTTTTACGAGTAGTTTTATTTACAGTTAACATCGTACGTTTTCTTTGGACTACCCTTTATTGTAAACTAATAAAGTAATAAAGTATATAGCACAAATACCTTCTAATTATGGATTGCCCAAAATCCACAAACAAAACACAACTCTCAAGACCTATTGGACTTGGACTTGTATCTCAAAGAAAATTGCTGGGGAGTGAAAGTCGAAATAATGCTGCGAGGCTGACATGCAAATTTTATATAAAAAGAATAAAACTTAAATCACTGTATATAGTTAGGCCCCCTATTAGCCAACGAATGTAAATTTTCACACATACATATGTAGTATCTTATTAGTTGTAAGCAAAATTGTAAATAGTATCTATGTTCAATAAAGCAAAATTGAATTGAATTGAAGTTTGACGGTAATGAATTGATATAAGCCTCAAGGATCAGAGTTAAGACAATCTTGCATTCTGTTAAGGGTAGGTCTCATGCAAAAGCAAACTCAAATCTCATGTAAAAACGTTTGCATGTATTGGTGCGTCTCGTCTCTTCAGGATACTTCTTTTTTCGCATGACGCATAGAGATAGAGAAAGATAGAATAGAATATAAAAAAAAAAAATAACACAAAACGGGAACAAGAACAAGGCACGACGCACGAGTGGCAACGGCAACGGCAAGCCGCACAGGCAACGCACCAGCATTTGAATTTGAATTGACTGGGATTGCGCACAACACAAATGAAAGTTTTTTTTTCCTTTTGTATTTTGGGTAGATAAAATAATTTTTCGTGAATCGTGATTGTTTGAGGTTTAGGACAGGAAAATTGAGTTTTTACATTCAGCGCTCACAATTAGACACAATAATAGGCGGTTTGTTTTCCTTTTTATTTTTGGTTGCAGGTGAATTGAAACTTTTCGCATTTAGGTACAGAGCGTTTTTATTCTTTGCGTATTTATACAAGGTTAATCTGTTAGTTTTAGGACTTTTACTTTTCAGGATATTTAAAAAAACGAAGAAACGGGAGCACAGATATAGATATTAGGAACTCGGGGAATTTCTTCCGATATTTATGATTTTTTTTAATGCAGAAAATTAAGGGGATGTTTACCTTTTTCTGGACCAAAAAATCGATTTTTTTTTGCATTTTCTTGTAGTAAATTATGTGTAGAATATATTTCCAAAACAGCTTAGTCGTATCTATTTTATGTTATTTTAATGTTAACATAAATTAATCCTACAATATGGAAAGCGATGAGATAAAAACGCGTTTTTCCCGAAACCACGTTTTTCGAACTGGTCGCCACGATTACTCAAAAACTACTCGATGGATCGCCTTTTTTCTTTTTTTCTTTTAAAGCATATTAAAATTAGGTGAACCTGGACTACGATCAAGATGATCCATGGATTTTTTTCATTTCTGCAGTACATTAAAGAGCGAAAAAAAAAAAAAATTCAAATGTCCACCATTTTGTTAATTTTTGATTATTATTGATGATTGTAGTTCAGGTTCCGCCTACACTCATATATTTTATAAAAAATTTTGGTTTTTTCATTTTCGTTCATTTTTGCAGGTGCTAGAGTGGCTACCGTCAGGCAACCTTTTTTGGGAGTGGTCACTTTACCGGACATGACATTAATTACTGTCACGATATTTGGGCATATAAAAAATGTTTTTTTTTTGTACTACTTATTGTAATAAACAAGTAGCAAAAACTCCCAGTTGATTATTTATTTCCTTGTACGAAAAAAAAAATCTCAAAAAAACTGCAGTTTAAGCTAAGAAAAAGGTAAACCTCCCCTTAAAGTTTGAAAAAATTTGCTATTCAACAATTGCTCTCAAATGAAATATTCATTAAATTTCCAAACCAAAGGTAAGAAAAAATATTTTATAGGTACATTACAGGTATCTTACATCTAAAATAAAAAAAACTTGCTATAATAATAGGAACTAGGTATGTATATACTCGTACATACATACCTACCTAATTAAATGTTTTTAAATTTGTTAGTGTTTTTTTGAAGGCTTGTAACCATGTAACCTAGCAAAAAGTAGTCGTATGAAGTCTTTTTTTTTTTTTAAAGAGCTTCATTGTCTTCGGATTGCGGATTATATATACGACCTTGGATTAAAAAAAAGTACTATAAATTATTTAGGTACTGGATTGCTTCAAACTATTTATGGAAATACATAATTTGTTTTTTTTTGCACCTTTCACTTTTTACACCGCTAAGAAAGTGCCAAAAACGAAGTTTTTTTGTAAACAAAATTTCTGTTTCAAAAAATATTGAATGCTAGTATGGTTTTTTTTTTTTAAACTAACGGACTAGGTACCTACCAAGGTTCTTGTAAATTTTCAGATTGATTGTTTAAGCCATTTATCCATACCAAATGTCCAAATCAATTAAAGGAACAAAGAGTTTGAATTAGAAAATTATTCTTTCCTAATATCATTGTATATATAAGTTTATAAATAATGTTTATCCTCAAGTGGGCTTTAGGTTAATTATTAATACAGCACAAAATTTCATAAATAGAGTTCTAGACACTAGTGATATTATATTTCGACAAAAAAACATTGGAATAATAAAAGATACAATGTACTCTAATTCATTTCCAAAAGAAATAACTAAATCACTTATTAACAACTATTTCAATGGTGTCAGACGATCAACTCAAAATATAAATGAACCACAAAGAATATATAAAAGTGCTTTATACGTTCCAAATTTTTCAAACCGTTTGTTGAAAGCACCAATTAGAGATAAAGAAAAAACTAGAATAACCTTTAAATCAACAAATACTCTTAGAAATTCAGTTTTCTCAAAATTAAAAGATAAATTAGAAAAGGAAGAAAAATCAAATATAGTATACAAGATTAAATGTATAGGTGATGGCTCAACATCATGCCCATCAATCTATGTAGGAACCTCAATGCAAAAACTTCGAAATCGTATATCAGGTCATAAATCTGATATAAATAGTGGTAGTACACAAAAGACTGCACTAGCTCTCCATTGCATAGAAGAAAATCATCGTCCTGACTTCAAAAATATAACAATTTTACAATCAGAACAGAATTACAATAAAAGAAATGTTACTAGAAATGTTACATATTAGAAACACCGAAAATAGTATTAATAGACGTTCAGATTGTGATAGACTTAGTAATATTTACGGTCAGTTTATTAATTATCAAACCATATCTACGTAAACAAAACTCAACGATTAAATATATTATACATATATACAAAAAAATATTTGAATTTATTTTCAAAATAAATTATTTGAATTTGAAAATTCAAATAATTAAACATCATTTTGTTTAAAACAAATTTTCAAACAAATTAAAAACAAAAGAGATACTCGTAAGATACATATATAAAACAAAAAGAAAAAGATTTAAAACATCTTTCAAACTTTTTGAAAAAAACACGGAAACCAAAAAAGAACAAACAAATAAAAAAAATATTTGTAATTTTTAAAGTTGTAAGTATACTCTTTTAGAATTTTGATGTATTTAATATATATATGTATATATGTTTTAAATTATTTTTCAATTAATAAATAGGTCTGAAGAAGGGTGTAACCACACCCGAAACGTCACAACATAAAAAAACTAAACAAAATATTGACCTAAAGCCCACTTGAGGATAAACATTATTTAATTAAATAAAAGGTCACGAAGAAAGAAAATATTTATATAAGTTTATATAAATTAAACTTTATTAAGTTTTTTTTACTTTTTAAAAAGATTTATTTTCAAACGGGCAGCGTTGCTGCCTATAAACACAAGAATGACAATGTTACTTAAAATATTCAAGCTTAAATACTAATTTTTGCACATTACCAAGCCAACTCATTCCCACAGATATCCAGGTATTTAGATTTCATTATTTTTCTTATCAAAGCGCTAGACGCTGACACATGCATTCCTCTTTGTCATATTCGGCTCGTGCAATACTGTTCGCCTGCAGCTTCGGCGTCGTCATCGTTAACTTATACAATGCTAATATTCATCAAACAATCAAACCAGTTTTACATTAGTTGTATATCTACTTCTAAGACTTGAAGTATACAAAGAAATGTATTTGTATAGTTATTATGTATATACATATATGTACATCAACTCTGCAGTACCTAGTCGTTTTGTCAGTATCTAAAAATTCCCACTGAGTGGAACAAATTTTGTCGAAAAAGTTTGTCAACCTTTTTTTTCAATAAAATCAATGTTACTCATTGACCAGGATGCACATTGTGCTCATCTAATCTATTTTTCTGATACATCCAGTACCTACCTATGCAAAACTAAATCAAAACAATCATTCAGCAATGATACCAAACATTTCAACAACCACATTGCGACATTTCATTACAAACATACATACGAGTACCTATCTATCTATCTATCTATCCAAGATTTCATTTCTTCCATCATCTACACCCATTGACAAAAAAGTTTAATTTGCTTTATTTAAATATCATTATCCAAATTAATGTGTGTGTTTCTACTGTGGCAGTAGAAGTCATAAGGTATCGCAAACAAAAAAAAATACAATAAAACAAAATACCTACATATATTTGACAGCGGATGTGCGATATGCCTATACCATTTTTTATACATACACGAAGACTTTCTCTCCACCCCCCTCTGACAGTGTGGAATGGTCATTGCATCATATCATCTACTTGAAAAAAAAATAATTTCTAACAGTTTTTTTGTTCATCGTCTGTTCTTGTCTACGAGATGCAACATGCAAGATGACAGGCCAAATATCAAGAGAGCGGATGGGCGGGCAAAATTCTTTTGCACAAAGAACAAAGATTAACAAAAATTCTTTTCCAAAGCGCTGATTTTGCAGTGGAATTCTTGTGAACTGAAATTTCCTTGTGTGCGTGTGCAAAGAAATTTGTTGTTAAAAAATGTAAAATAGACCTCTTTAATAAAAATAAAATTAAATAAATATTGAGTGAAAAAATTATTTTGCATTTTTGAATTTAGTAAATAAAATATCAAACAAAAATAAAAAAAATATGTCAGAATTGTATTGCCATTACTTTCCTTACAGAAGCATTACAAACACTGTCATATTGAATTCCATTTTAATGCACTTTAGAGGAGTTTTATTTAATTTTTAAGAACGTTGCTCAGTTCAGGGAATATAAATCTTTGTAAAAAAATATTTCCAAAAATTAAAAAAACATAACTCTCAATTTCCCAGGGAAAGGCGCAAAGTACATTTTTTTACTTTTTGTTAATGAAAAATAACTTTAAAAATTTTAAAATATAAAAAAAAATTAAATTAATTGCATATACTTATTGGCCTTGTACAAGAGTAAATTTGACCTCGTTATCTTTTATACTTATGAAGTTTTATCCAGTAGAGCATTCATACCACTATGCAAATTTCCTTCGTTTTTCATAGTTTTGTACATTTTTTTAAGTAAATAAGAAAACAGAATAAAAAAAGAAGGATGATACTCAGTATAAGGATATGTTGTTTCTATAAGAAAAATATAAAAAAATAAAAAAGTAATATTTTCGGAATTTCCCTATTATTTGCGTACAAATCGTACTAAAATGTATGCTTTTTCCACTTCTGTGGCAGTTTCTGGGCACAATTTTTTTTTACTTTTTTTCAAAACTGCAAAAGTATTTTCCTTAACATTTTTCATTGAAATATTCGGAAAATTGTGAAAGCTATACAGCCTAGCGCAAATTATTAGAAAAAAAGTTATTGACATTTTTCTAAAATTTATGGGTTATTGATGTTGTACTGAAATATATTTTTGTTTTTTTTTTTTAGTAAAATATGAACTTTTTATTTTGAATAAAGTAGAACAAACTATGTTTGTATATTATAAACATAAAAACAAATTCTTTAAAAATAATATTAAAAACATAAATAAAACATTTGCAATAAATTAATAAACAATATAAAAAGTAGAAGCAGCTATTTTACTGTGCTAAAATGAGGTTTCTAGCATCTGCACTCATTGGTAGTATTTTCTTTTTTGCCTGTGGCCTCAATCCTGTTATTAGTGGATCTGAGGATACGGTGATGTTCATTCGTCGCAATGTGAGATTATCCCTAATCCTTTTGTTTATTTTTTATTAAGCTCTATCATATAGAGTAGATGCGGGCTTAAGGAAATACTGGTATCTAATGAAGAAACTAAGTTGTTCATAATGCCACTAACTTGGAAGAGAACTAATTCAAAAAAACGATCGGTAAGCAGGAGCTCCTTTTCAGAGGAGGAATTTACAGGCACAAAATATGCTTCATCTTCTGATGGATGCCATCGCAGTTGTGACCGAGAATAATAAAATCATCTATGCGACTTTGACAAGGGAATCAATTTCATCAACTGATAGTTGGTATAATTGGGTGGGCTGCGAAAGACGAATATAGCAGTAGGCAAAGTATATGTTCCCTTTTTTTTAGCATATTTTAACGCACACAAATTCAAACGAAACAGGACTTTTTAACTAGGCAAGTGTGTACTGTGTACTACCATTGAGAGGGTGCAGAATAGAGCGAGCTAAACACTGCTTCAAACCTTGTTAAGAAAGTCTGCGTTGAATTCCACTCTGCCAGTGAAAAAATTACTTAAATTCTTGCATATAGTGGCTATTCCATGAATATCATACTGAAGTTATTACTTCGTCAAAAATACAAAGTTCATGTTGATAAAGTCTTGGAAAAAGAAAAATGTGTTTATAAGAGCATGGTTTATGTCCCAAAATTCTCAGAAAACTTTAAAGGAACGGTCAAAAAGAACATCGATAGCGTCAACCTTGCAATATGAAGACAAAAACGGAGAAGGACATAAGTAACGATGTTGTCTTCAAAATAAACTGCTTGAGCAATCCAATTAAAAAATTTGACCTATGCTATGTCGGTACCACCAAACACCTTCTTCGTCAAAGAATTTCAAACCATAAATCGGTCATAAATATCAAAAGCACTGCGAAGACGGCACTGACATGATACTCGTACAGTGTAGAAAAGGGCAAACACCAGATTTTGAAGGCGTTGAAATTCTTGAAACGAAGAGACATGTTTCTTAGCGGTATATTTGGAAATGCTCCATATAATTCACAACAAAACAATTTCTCAACTGGGAAATTCTTCATTTACTCTCCATTCCCTACACAAATTCATGACGACACTATAAAAATATTAAAACGAGAACCAAAACACCCTATCAAAGACGAAGTTAAATTCAACTCACCAAAAGCAATGGCTGCGTTCAGAATTCTATCCAAACCTATCTGGATAGCTGTGTTCTTGTAAAACCCGGGTAGAAAAGCAGCAGATGACAAAACAGCTGTCTATAAATCTGATTTGAGTTTGTTATTTGGGTGCAGTTTTATTTTCAGAAATAAATTATTTATTGAAATTAATCAAATTTTCCTTTTTGTAAATGTATTTTTGAAGAAATAAATAAATAAACATAAAAAGTTGATTTTTGCACCAAATTTTCCTGCAAGAACATATTATATTTAATTTTCTACGTATCAGCTGATTTTTGACGGCAAACCTATCCAATCCAATATCAAATTTCTTAAGTAGAGTGATATCGAAACGACTCCAATCACGTGAGTATAAGGATTCTATGGCTTTTTTAAGTTCAGCAAATATTTTATTAGTTTATAACTAAAGACTTCAGAAAACGATTCAAATAATTAACTTCAATTTTTAAAAATGAATGTAGGTGACGAATGTAAAAAAAATATGGGTGTATATGTGAATGATTTTTGATGTGAATGCTTTAAAAACGATTCTCATTTTATTTTACTTACACCTCAGTATGTATCCCAAAGCTTGACTTGTACTGCAAATATTACAATTGCAAACAATTAATTAAATAAAATATTACTTTAACTATATTATAATCAAGCTATCTCAAACTCTTAAGACCCCATGCAAAAGAGAAACATTTATGTCTACGTACTTACATGATGTTTATATTTTGACAATGACATTTTTTTTTTAAATATAAAGTAGAATGATTCAAGTGGAGTCAATATAACCAAAAGATTTTTAAAGTTGAACTTAGCAAAATCAATGTTTTCTTATATTATTTAAATTCGGAAACGAACTAGAAACTAGGAACTATATTTATAACTATATATGTATTTGTATTTATTACTGTAATTTAAAATATACAAATGTTTCTTAATATTTTCCAACAACAAAATAATCAAAATTGCAGTTACAAAAATTTGAAGTAAAAGTTTCCCAATAGGGATGGTTGAACTTTGGCAGGTGATTGCCGTCATATTATGGAGAAAGAAGTCATATTATGAAGAGTTAATGCTTTTAACCCCTTGGCATAATGGTTAGTGCGTTGGACTGTCATGCGGAAGGTCTCGAGTTCGATTCTCAGCCGCTGACAGGAAGTTTTTTTTCAGGTGTGTACTGCCTCTTGCGAGGAATTGACAAATCCTCCAAGTGTATCTCTTGTCATGGAAAGTGCTGCTCATTAGCCGTTCGGAATCGGCAGAAAATTGTAGGTCCCCTCCGTAACACGCACACAGGAATGGTTGAGAGTTGTAAGTCACTGGTTCACTTCGAGCTGTTGCACCACCAAATTTAATTTAGTTTAATGCTTTCAACAATATATGCAAAACGATTATTTTTTTTGAAAGAGCAGTAGAAAGTTGAGTTTTCTGCACAAGTGGCTTCTTAGACAAGCAAAATTGTCGAATTTGGAACGATCAAACTCCATCATCATGAGAAAGTCATTGTTTGGTGTGGATTTTAGGCTGCAGGCATTATGGGTCCATACTTTTTGAGAACGTCGTTAGCCAGGCCATCACCATCAACGGCGAGCGCTATCTGTCGATGATAACCAATTTCGTTTAGCCCGAATTGGATAATATGGACACCGACGACATATACATCTGCCACGAACGATTTCCGAACATGGCAATGTGAATTGGCCGTGCGATTTGACCCCGTTAATTTGACTCGACTATACGTATTATAATATTTTGTAGTTTATTTGTCTACGCACATAAATTGGAAAATAAAACTAATTTTTAATGTAGAGTTTGGAAATTTTGAAGATTGATTGTCTACAATCACCTGCAAACTTTCAGCATTACATTTGCCTGAAAATGTTAGCTAGCTAGGCCGATTTTCATATACATGTTCAGTGGTTTTATGTAATGGAATTCTATGGGTGTTAAACCCAAAATCCTTTTTATGTAGGTATATAATTTTCGATTTAATAATTTTATAAGTGTAATATTACACGGTAAGATGTAAAAAATAAGAAGTGTAGATCGTTGCAGATTGACCTGCATCAGCAGGAATTCGAGTAGGCTGTCGACCAGAGAGCTGCATGAATGTATTCATTTGGCATTGTGAATCATTCGCAAAAATGTGAGCCTCACACAGTCACATATGTACATTATGAACGAAAACAAGTGTGAATCAGTATTCTTTGCTCACAAAGATTCATTTTCGTAATACATACATTTAAATGTGACTAGGTACCTTGCCTGCACTTATGAATATCGAATGCCTTGTCGGCTCAGGCTCAAACCATTCATTCAATCACTTCATTCACAAAAGTTGTGAAACTTATGAGTGGTTCACAAACATTTAATTGGATTCAAATATCTACATAGGAGGGTAGGTATATAAGTAAAGTATGAACAATTCTGACATGACTATTTATAACATCAAAATATTGAAATGAATGTATGTACATAAATTACATATTATTATCATTATTATGTACCACATTTTGGTAAAAAAAAATTAAAAAAAATGTATTAACGGTACATGTCATAGAACGGTTTTTTCGCATTGACATTTCGCATTTTTGTACAGGAGCTCCTATTAATTTAGAATAATATTGTTTATAAAAATATTCCAAACATATATTTTGTCAGTTTAAAAAAAAAAACAATTTCAATTTTTTTTTAATCAAGATCTTGAAAATGTGAAAACGATTGGTTTCTCTGTATTATTAAATACTTAAAATTTGGCATTATATACAAAATTAACTTGATTAAATACTCCTATAAACGTATACCTTCTTTTATTTATGCACAGACAACGCAACATATGTATGTAGTGTAAGATGATCGCGTGTCACTCGAATTTTCATTGTCTTAAGTATTCACCCACATTCATTTTCTATCGGGCACACACATTGCAGCATTCACTACAATCAATGCAGACGGTGTATGAATTTTTAAAAATGGATCATTTACTCAAACGAATGTGAGCTCGTTTCAGATTCATTTAAAAAAAGGCATACAATAGTTTTGTTCAGTGAATAAAAGTTCAGAGTAGAGCAGAACAGAACAGAGCAGAATAGAGCAGAACAGAGCAGAGCCGAACAGTTTCCGTGAGAAATCTCAGACAAGTTAGAACAGTCTGTTCTACCTTTCTCTAACTAAAAAGCTAGGGCAAGAAATCTTGTTCTAAACTGTTCCAAACTGTTCCAGACAGACTCATTGAACAGCAAATCAGAACAGTTTAGAACAGAAAATTTCTCATTGAACAGCAAAACGGTGTACTTTTCTGTTCCAAACTGCTCTAAACTGTTCGGAACAGCGCCACTGAACAGAACTAATGCGAATATTTCTTCAAAAGAAAGTGAATGTGTGTGAATAGTGTGTAGGGCAATGAATGTTGTGAGTGGCTCATAAAACGAGCTACTTGTTGCAGATCTCTGCTGTCGACGATATAAGCCTGGTTGTTTAATTCAATAAAAATCTTTTCAGGTTCCCCTACGATTTGTTGCACCGCCAAATTTATTTATTTTATATAAAAAAGGACTACAAGATTAACAAATATGAATTAACCGTTAAATGATTTTTTTGTTAAGAATAACGAAAAAGTTTATTGCGCACAAAAAACAAGAATAAGATTTGTATTAAAATAATGATATTCCTCGCATTTGCTGCTACTTTTTTTCTCCATTCAAGCTTATTATGAAACTTTCCATTGTACGAGTACCTTCAGTAAAAAAATTCATTTCGCACATCTTTGGCGCAATCACTTTCACAACGTGTTCGACACAACGAAACCATTTTTCAGCGTCAAACTTCATAAGTCATAAAAAAACTCTCTCTAAAAGAAAAAAGCCAACAATTGTATAACTGCATTTTAATTTTCAACTGTTTTTCCATACGTAAAAGGAAAACCTAAAACATGAAAACAGAAAAACACCAAGCGTCAACACCCTTTTCTCTAAAGTAGAAATATTAGCTATCAAAAGCTCTAAAACAGCTTAAATCCTGAAAGTTACATTGCAAAAACCAAAGAAAATGCCATATAAAATTCCGTCAACTGGGCAATGGTAACTCTGATTCCACAATGTCAATAAGAATTGGTTGCAAATTGGCGATCAGTCTGGAGTCTGCTTTCAACCGGAGAACAGAAAGGTAGGTCATAGTGGGATATTCGTGAGCTCAAAGAAAATTCAACAAACAATTTAAATGTAACTGAGTGATTCTGTTTCTTATGTCAGTGGCAATTTCTTAAGTTAAGGTGCCGTGAGAGCAGCAGCAGGTACAAGTGTTTCTGAAAAAGCTCTCCCATAAGGCCTGTACTGCAAAAATATAAATTGAAGAGTATAGTTTCTCAGCGAATTTGCCTATTTTAGTAAAATATTTGTTGCGGAAGTTCAGCAGAGAAACTCAGATAATTTTCTTAAGCTAAAGTGGTCTAACAACAAAGCAACTTGTTACAAAACACTTTTCAATAATCATAGCAATCTACTTCTGATTCAGTTATCATGCAGTGTTGAAGAAATTGGAGAATGCATCGAAAGTAGTATTTACGCCTTAAGACAGTCTACGAATAACATCTCTTTCTCACCTAAAAACAAAAGGTTTGATATGGATTGTATAAATCTTCGCAAACTTTTTTTTCGAATTCTTGAATAGTTCTGGATGACTAACTCTATGGTGCTTATTTTGACATTCTCTTTCATTCGAAAGGGAGTCGAATTCGTTGAAACTTAATTTTGAGACTCGGTGATTAGAATGGTAATCGAACAAATCGAAAGTTCACCCAAACCATAGAAAGTTCATTCATTTGCGAAAGCTAATTCAATTTTGACATTCGAAAGAATAGAATTAAATGTCATATTTGTTTCGTTTGAATTTTTCTGTCGAGTAAGAAACAAAACATGTAAGTTTTTAATTATTTCATGGAAAATAAATTACTTTTATTAATTTTGTTGTTGTTTTATGTTTAAAGGTCGCATTCCAAATGGACAAACCGCGAACAAAAGGAAAAGTTAATCAAAATAATGGAAGAAAACCTAGAGGTAGCAAAGGGTTTTTTTACCACCCGCGTTGATACGGAAAGAAGGATAGTAGCTTCTCCTCTGCACTTCTTCATTTATAAACAACACAAATGCCATATTTTTATTTTTTATTTATTATTTTATTTTATTTTACGCGGACACATTATTTTATTTAGGGATTATTTCTTCTCACAAATGTAACGGAAAAGAACAGAAGGTCTGTTCTAAGTACAGTTTCTGTTTTATGTTTAAAATGTAAGTAAATCTATAGAAAATCTCCGATAACCGGACGCGAAGCTCTGATAACTGGACAGTGCGATGGTATGTTGAAAGGTTATTAGGGGATTTCCCGAGTTAGTTACTGTGGGTAGTTGGTGTAATTTTGAGAGTGAGAGGGTATGGTTACCTTTTCGTTTATGCACATGTTATTTCTTTTCCTTCTGCTACTCATTTTTGCAGTCATTTCATCTCGTGATGCCAAGAGAAGCGGGTTGCATAATGGCAACAAAAAAAATTGCTTTCTTTAAAAGAAAATATGTAAATTGCCAATGCATTGGACAACAAAAACTTATCCGTTCGCACTTTGGCAAAAAGGTTTGATTTTTTTTCAGTCATGATATGAAATATTTTATCTATGCAAAGTTCTTTAAATTTATTATTGGAAAAACACAAGCTGCAGAGATTTCAAGAAATAAAGAAGATGTTCGTGGAAACTGGCAAGGTGGATCAAATATTAATCAGAATTAATATGAAGTTAAAAATAAAAGTTTTTTCTATTGCTTTCCCTTAACCTGACAGTTCCCATAACCGGACAAAAATTGGGGGACCATGAGTGTCCGCTTATTAGAGCTTTCACTGTATATTCAAAATTCTGCCGTCAAGCTACAAGTTCATTTTCGTTGCAATCTATGTATATATATATATGTATGTGCATACATTTTTTTGAAAAATAATGCGAATATGTTATTTTATTTTCTCTATCGTTTTTTTTTAACATTATTGCTTGTAGATATACAAAACAAGGTAAAGTAACTAAATAAAAGTTTTCAAAAATACCGTGGTTGTTATTAGCAAAGATCTAATAATCCAAAACAAATTTAGTTCCTACAAAAGCTAAGAAAGAGAAAAATAGAAAAAAGTAAAACAAAAGTACATAGGTACTAGACTAGTTCTAGTGCACAGTAAATAAAATTTTCGTAAGAAAATAAAAAAAAAACTTTAACAAAAATTAAACTTTCAGAACATAAAAACTACAACAATTACACTTGTTCATGAAGCCAAAATGAAATGCAAATGGAAACAAATATACTGATAATTAAGAACCGATTTAAGTCCTTTCAATATCGTTAATAGTAAGAATAAAAAGGACTTTTAAAAAAAATTCAAAGTCTTATTGATTAAAATTTAAAAAAAAGAAACAAAAAAATAATTTTACATATTTCACCATATTTGTGGTCTCAGCTTAGAGAATCCATGTTTTTATTATGGTCAGTTGTACGTGGCATGTTCACGTTGTTAGCAATAAGTAAAAGTTATATTTTACTGTATATTAAAGCAGTTTAACAGATTAAGAGTATGAATGCTCATCAAATTCTTTATCAAATAATTTAACAGCATCTGCACTTGGAACCTTGACAACTTTCTCCCTTAATTCCAGGAAACAAGCGTCATGACTTATTGTTATACATATTGTCTGTTTTGCAATTTACCCTTTATTTTGATCAGAGTATTCGACGAAGTTAAGCTTCTTGGATTTGCTATCTAACTTTTGACGATTGACACTAGGAACGTACACATACGCTTTGCACCAAAAGATTTTTAGATGTTGCAACGATGGTTTGGTCTTACACCATATCTCAAAAGGCGCTGTTAGTACAGCGTCACCCCAATAGCGCTTCGGCAAACCAGCATCCAGAAGCATACATGTTACCATTTCAATGAGCGGTCTATTTTTGCGCAACACCATTTTGCTGAGGCGAATATATATTGTTGTAAACTGGGCCCTTATTATGAATTACGAAACGAATGGCAGAAAAAACGAAACTCGAAGAAACGAAAGTCATGGCGAAGAGCGATTACAAGATACGAAAATAGAAAGCAAAAAAAGTTGCCAGGCAAAAACGAAAAATGATAATTTTTAGCATTTCTTGTAGGCCTAGAAGGTTGGAAATAACTTATTTTTATGTTTTTCACAATTTTATTTATTATTTACTTAAATTTTTTTGCTCACTTAACAAAACAAAAACCAACCAAACAAAAATAAATGACATTTGACAACTACCGCCAAAACGAAATCTGAACGAGAGCTGAAGGCACTCGTAAATAAAAATACGAGTATCGTCAGTTTTACGATTCTCGTTTTTCTTAATCGCAATTTGACGATTAAGTGCTACTGCAATCGTTTTTCCTAATCGCAATTTAACGAATACGCCTTATTTTGAACGAGTATCGTTTTTCATAATAACCCCCCTGTGCCTTAATGCCTTCTTTACAATATCATCCATCAGATCGGATGACTTTAGGCTTCCTCCCAAAACTATTTTCTACTTGGCGAACATATTCTTCGATGCGTTCCGCTGCCTCCGATTTGTATCCCAAAAATAAATTGCAGCATACTTGCTGAAATCATCTACCATTGTCATTATATATTTATTACCAGGTGGAGTTGGTGTATTAATAGGACCACACAAATGGGTATAAACAATATCGAGAATTTTCTTTGCCTTTCTTTCTAAAACTTCAGGAAATGGTTTCCGACTGAGTTTTCCTTCTAGGCACTCGCAAATGTTGCCTTTGATCAAATTTTCATTCAGCATGCGTTTCAGTACGAGTGGATCTTCATGCCCAAATCGTCTATGCCATTGATTTTTAATTTATAAAGATTTCCGCTTCGGATGCCCGAAGCTACGGTATTTCCATCCGACCCGACGTTCAGACGCTTGTCTATCAACCTGCTGACGGATAATATAAGACTTACTTTTAATTCTGGTACAAGCAGCACATCGTGAAGTGTAATCTTGACTGGATTTCGACTTCAATCTATGCCCCACAGAACACCTTCACCACGGCCAGCAGTTGCTGTTTGTTTTCCATCATCCAAAGTAATGTGCGAGTCTTCCAACTCTGTCAAGGAACTAAAAAAACTTCTATCGCACGTCATTATGGGAACTGACACCGCTGTCGATCAACCAAGAAACAGATTTGTCACTCCCAGCTACAAAAACTATGTTAGTTTCTTCAGCAGACTTAAGGTGACCTTTGTTTTTCGATGACAAGTATTTACGGCAGCTCGATGGAATGTGCCCCGTCTTTTTGCAATAAAATCGAGTCATGTTGTCTACTGCTCGTTTGAAGTCTGTCTTCATGGCCTTTTCGTGCTTCGATGAATGAACTCTATTGATTCGAGGGTGGTATTCATCGATCAGTTTTTGTTTTATGAATTCGAATATTACATCCTTGTTCGAGAGACTATCTAAAGCTGAAACCAATGTCTCGAACGAATCTGGAAGGCTTTGCAGGGGCCCTAGCACGTAACTTGATACGATCGAGTTAGGTCGATACAATCGAGAACAGGCAGTTCTTTCTTATGATCGAAAACAATCTAGACTCGACTCGATTGTATCAAGTTACGTGCTGGCACTCCAGTATCATACATATTTCTGTGTCTTTGTCCAACACATGTCCAGCTGCAGCAAAGCGGTCGAAAATCTCTTCAATATCGAACAGATGTTTTTCCACATTCCCATTCTCTTGCAGCTACACGTGTAGATTGAGAAAATTGTTCATGATGATTACGAAGGGTATCCCATACATCCTTTGCATGTACGCAGTTTTTCACCAATGAAAGCTGGTTGTCTCTCAGAAAGAGAATTATAGTACCTTTGGTCTTCCGATCACCCGTTTTCCAAACGGTATTCACATCGAAGGAAAAATGAAATTTATCAAATTGCACCTTAATTAAACATGAATGCATTTCCAACGCTTCTTTGGCGATCACCAGCAGTACTAACTCGATTCTCATAATTGCATCGTTTTGTCAACATCAAAGAGTTTATATGCGAAGTAACGGACACGGCCTAAACGAAAAAGGACAGCGGTGATCTTATTTCGCCCTCTTCTGCATTTAAATTATTGTTTTCTTTTTCAATAAAATAACTCTCATACGCATCCAGTCTGTTACACTTGTTCACTTGTTTAATCAAGCTAATTGTGTTCATTCTCCCCGATTCCATGACCTTCAGTTACAACGTGATCGGCAAAAGCCGATTGTTTTAATTTGCTATTTGTACCTCACTTGCATATTGCGTTTAGTTTGGCCTATGTAACGTCGTTTGCATTCTCCACATTCTATAGCATATATGTACATATGTCCGATTTTTGTTCATGAACAACTTTGTCTTTTGTAGATGCAAAAATATTTTTAAGTTTTTGATTATTAGAAAAAACGGGCATTATATTATGTATGGAACATTTTATTGTATGAAACATAATTGAAGACTTCTCTTTTTATTTCATTTGTCACTTCTAAAACACTTTTAATAATGTAGTTCTTTTATTTTGAGATACTTTTCGCATGTGTTGTAATGGAATGAATGAATGAATGAAAATTTTATTGAGTCTTTAGGTATCTTTTACACCTCATTTCGAGGTTCTACTTTTTATCATCTCGCTGGGGAGAACTTATGGGCACTTTAGGTTAGGGAAAGTGATTCTATTTTTTCGTCGTAATCACTGCACCATCCGCCGATGAATTTAATTTTAGGTTGTTAAGGAAGTTCGCTTTTAATGTTAGCGAATAATATTTAATCAAAAAAAGACATATTAAAAACGGAAAAATTTTAATTTAAACCGTAACACGTTTTTACTTTTGATTATTTTATTTTATTTTATTTTTTGGAGAGTGCAGAGGCACGACTGCACTCTGGGAGGTTTGCTCCAACCCCATACTCCGTGTTGTAATGGAATGAAGAAGAATATTGACTATAATGCGAGAAACAGATTCGCACAGCAACTTTGACAACCACGTCACTCTTTTTAGAGCCAGTGGTTTTAAATGGCTTTGATTACATTAACACAGCAACTTCGACATCGACATCAACGTTAGACCTAAACCCTAAATTTGCTGTCGCTGTGCAAATGCTACCAACTTTTAAGGTGAAATTTGTCAGTATCATCAACACTCAAATGAAAATGTGAGAACCATCTTTTTGTTTTGTCTATTAATTTTGGTTTTGACATTGGAAGAATTACTAAAAACAAATTAATTTTAGTACGACAAATTGCAAGTCGTTTACACTGATGCAATTTACGTTAATTTTTATCAAATTATGTACGGCAAATTCATTCCGCATTTGAAACTATTTTGATTATATATGCTGTCAAAAATGCTGTTCACGTTGTAATCTATTTCACAAGACTTTTGATGTTGAAGTTTTCGTTGCTGTTAAAGTTGCTGTGTTAATCTGTTTCTCGCATAACAATTCAAATCAACTGGCCGTGTTCATCGCTCAGCGATCCTTAGGTCCGTGCGTTTATTCAACACACGTATCGGCAAGTCATACGCTTTATTTGTTCTTACGTCTGATATTTCACAAGATGGTTCAATGAAGAAAATTAAGCCGAGTGCATCCCATGCTGCACAATATGTATAGTTTAATTCAATAATGTATTGCTGCCACGCGATTGATACTCGTATACTTATATACTTAATTTTGTTTTACTTTTTTATTTCTTTTTGTGTTATTATCTCAATAAAGTAGTGAATTAAATATTTATTTTGTATTCATTGTATTACTTTCATAAAATCATAAATTAAGTTAAGCTAATCTGTAACACGACATTCATTGGCTGTTAGGCGGTACGAAGTTCACCGGGTCAGCTAATAATAATATAATTTGTTCATAAAAAATTTTATTTTGTTAAGTTTGCACGAAATGTAAGAGGAAAACGATTTGTGTTATAGTGGTGTTCACATTCAAGGAACACAGAAAGAGTAATAATTAATTAAAGTTTTTGGACACAAATGAATGGATGGATTTCTTAGTATGAAAAGAAAGAAAGAAAGAAAACGTATCGTTATTTTTTAAAAGATGTTTTCCAGTCAAAGTTATAATTAATAAATTGGATTTAACAGAGTTTTGACAAAAGGAAGTAGCACTTACCAGCTGAAGGAAGGGAGATAGAACATCGTAATCAGCTTATGTGGTTTCTTTTATAAGCAAATATTTAACCCTAAAATAAGACTTTTAACTCCAATCCATTTAAAAAACGGTTGCCTTTAACCACCAAGGAAAAATGTACGCGTGTATTTTAACTCTTGAACTGGGAACATTCGAAACTTTATTATTAGAATACTAAAACAAGCACTAATGTATGCATTCTTTTTACACTAAATTTACTATTTCGAAGATAAGTTTCCTTAAAGTTTAGTAAGATTTGAAATTAAAGTCTGTCTAAATCGAATAAGCTGAAATAAAAATTTTTTACATCTAAGATTTGAGCGTTTATTTGGAACAAAAAATAAGTTTTATTTATATTCTATTTTTAACATCTTCTTTGTAATTAAAAAAAGGCACTTGTAAAACGTTATCAGTAAATAATAACAATTAAAACATTATCGAACATCATACACCTCATTTTATAATACTTAAATAATGATATGGGTTGTTTTTCCTGAAGATGTATTTATAGTATAATGGCTTGTCGTCTACATAAAATCATATTGATTCAAGTGGACGATCATTTTTTTTTCTTTTTCGATTTGTACATTTATTCAGATATGTAGAGTGGTCGTTGTTGTTGATGTCGAAATTGTCTTCCATTCTTCAGACTCTTCAGGATTCTCAATATTTTCAACTCTTATATTCGAATTTTGTGGTTTGACCGTGTTTATCTTCTTCCAAGACAGCGCGACTGGATTACCCTTTCTAAATGATCAAAAAAGAAGAAAATTGTTTTTTTTTTTTTGTTTTTTTTTTGCTAAATGTAGCTTATTTTTCTTCTTTTGATTTATATTTTGACATGATTTATGTTTTAAGTTTTAAGAATATTTTTTGTTTAAGATATCTAACACACTGTGAAGTATACAAATAAATACAATTGTATTTATAATATTTCGTCGAAAAACTTGCGACTTTTTTTTCAGTAAATGCATGATGAAAATTCGTGATTGGCATACTGTTGTTGCTCTCTTCCAATCAATAAATTGAGTTATTCAATTGAAACCTGCGTTTTGCAAGTTCAGTCGGAATTTTAGAAAAACCTTCAGTCTACCAAAGTTAATCTGATTGATACGAAGTTACCAAAATCATAATACGAGTAGCAATAATTTTCGATACTATCGAAAAATTTAGCCAGTTTTTCGACTAGTCAAAAAATGAAAGTAGTAACTTGATGAACATTTTTGATTGAAATAATAATTATGAGCACCATGTCTGGAATCCTGCATCATCAAATATATGTAAGCAAACAAAAGTATGCAACTAACAAAAAGCTCTCATCACAAATTGTCATTTGCAAGTTACCACCGAATAAATTCGCTAGTTCTCCGACTAAATGTTTGTGATATTCATAAATAATTTTAGTTGAATGCATTGCTTTTTATTGTATTTACAATGAGAAACATTTAACCCTTTTCTCAGCCTGGTGGAACAAATAAAACACATAAGTAATAGAATAAAATGATGGAATTTAAAATTAATTTCTACAATTAATTTTTACAAAACAAAAAAAAGTTAATATCATAGGTATTTACAATTTTTCTACTTCTTAATTTAATTTGTTAATTTTCAGTGGAAAATCGTTTTTGTATATATTCGTATTATTTAAAATTTTTTAATGGTTATAACGCGCAGCATTTTAAAGGAAGCACTGCACTGATGAAATGTTCGCATGAATCTACAAACTAACTATGATATCTGAGGTTCATAAATGAACATAATTATACGAGTATACTTTATAAGGTGTGTTTTTTCATCCGCATATACACTGAAGATTGTGTAAACAAATAATTAATGTAGCCAGAGAAATGGATAAAATCGAATAGATTTTTGTTTATTGAAACTCATTTAATAACTATTAATGATAAATACATGATGCCCAATAATTTGTACACCAAAACATAGCTTTTAAGATTTAAAAAGTTTAACATAGAAGAATTTTATTTCGAACATGTTTTTTCGACAAAAGTGGGATGTGAAATATTTTCAATTATAAACTTGGAAGATTTTTTCTAATGTCAGGCATTCTTTCTACATATGTGAAGGTTTTTAAAATGAATATGCTAGGTGCATCCTGATGGATAATTCAGCCAGTACAAACAAAATTATTCATTTTAAAAACTCTGACGATTTTGAATACTTTGTGTCCATAACTTTATAGGTATATGGTGGACAAATCGGTTTTAATTAAAAAATAAGTAAAAAATTTAGAGAAAACAAATTTGTTGCTATTTTGCATTTTTATACAAATTAATTATTTTAGATGTTAAAATTATAAGCAAATTAGGTACCTCGCCTGTATTAAAGAATTGTGCATTTTATTCTATTTTATTTGTTTGTTTTTGAAATTGATGGATCTTACCAGTTACCAGATATGCGAAGCTTATAAAGCAGTTTAATTTATTCGAAGGAAATATGGAAGTGCCACTAAAGGATAGTTGTATAGAGTGGATTGTGCTTTAAACACAGGAGACAGCATTTAAGAATGTTGTTGGTATCAAAATTTAATCATACACTGATGTTATAATTCCACATCCAAAGAACGGGTAAACGATAATTGAATCCCTTTTTTGATTGCCAGGATGGGCTTATGCCCATCGAATTGAAAAGTTTACGCGTTGAACACCCGTATTTTATCTTTATTTTTTTTTTGTCATGCAAACATTTATTTCATTGATTTTTAACCTGCCTTTCTAGCTTGTTTGAACTTATTCCGGCTTTTCACAATAGAGTTCGCTTTACAATAGTGTTTACAATATCAGAAACTTACTTCTCTGGTCATTGTAACGAAATCACATGGATTATGTTACATGTGACCACTATCAATAATCAATCCGATCCAGGTATGCACGGAGCTACGAGTAAATCCTGATTCAATTTTCCATATAAACGTAGTAATTATTTAGTCTTCGAATCATTTAAAGAAACGAATGATCTTCGAAACTATATCATAGTAAATAAAATGCACGACTGGGTGGCGCGAACTTGCTCCTACATACATATGTAATAGACTAGAAATTTTAAAAACGAATGTTATTAGAGAAAACTGTTCAAAAGGATAAAATTAACTTTTTAAATTCTTTTCGTAGTAAGAGGCAAAAACAGAATGCTATGCAAATATGAATTTATGCAAGAACAAGAATTATAAGTTGTAAGAAAAATAAAATGTACGACTGGATCGCACGAACTTGCTCTTATGTAAAAGTACGTTGGAATTTAAAATACATTTTATAAATATAAAAAATGGATTTAATGAAATAATAATGTTCAAAGGCATAAAATTGCCGTGGGATTTCTAGAAAAGTATGAATTTATGCAAACAAACTTTAAAAAATCGTTTTATTATTAAATACATTTTTTATATAAGAAATTTCTTTAAAATTTTTCAAGAAAAAAATGTGGGATGCGAATTTTAAGTATTTAATAATATTGATTTTAGGAAATTATTTAAAAAAATAATCGTTCATAGGTTTTTAAGATATTGATTTTAAATTTGTTTTTTGTCAAAAAAAACCCAACAAATATTTTTTCGAATATTTTTATATACAATATTATTTTAAACTTAAAGGGACTCCTGCTGAAAATTTTTGGTTAAAATCTTTAGAGACGTTAATGAGAAAATCGAAAATCAAAAAATCGGTTCTGACAGGTACCGTTAATAACATTTTGCCCCAAATTTTTTTTGACCAAAATGTAGCCCATGTCCATAATATCACACTTAATTTTTTTTTTATCAAAATCGTTAGAGCTGTTTTCGAGATAAATAAGATTTTGCATTACGGGTGTATGGGGGGTACCGTTAGTTTTGGAGCTAAAAAAAAATTTCAATTTATCCTCTAGGGAATCACCGAAGACCCTTAACTACCGAGATTGAAAGAAATAGATCCAGTCGTTTAGGATGTAGTGAGAGGTACAGACATACAGACACACTGAAACATGTTTTTTGTGTACTAAATTTTCCTTAAAATTTTTATAAAAAAATTGATATGCAAATTGTTAGTATTTAATAAAATACATTTTAAAGCGTAATTTAAAAATTTAATCGTGTATCGGTTTTCAAGATATTGAATTTAAAAAAAAATGTACTATTTTTTTTTAAATCCAAAAACTATTTTTTCGAAAACAATTTTAGTTTTAGCTTTCCATAGGGAGTTATTGTAATCGGTCCGATTTGTCAAATTGGAATTTTTGACATTTCTCGACGTTTCAAGGTCCTTAGAGAGATGTCTGTAGCCGTGTTTTATTGGTTAGTGAATACACTACATCGCAAAATTTAACATGAAAAACAACAACAAACGATTAGTGAATAAAAATAAGCTAGTAATTGAAATGGATAATTTAGTGAAGACGGAGTTTCGGATGTTTAAATGTAGGAGGTATTTAGGTGGGGTCCGAAAAAATATATGTGGCATACTTGAGGGTGTGTTCGTTGGTATTTATTTTCTTATATTTTGCCTTAACTAATACAAAGTGTCATTGCTCCGAAATTTATAGAACAAATATTTTTTCAAATGCAAAACTTTAATTGATACCATAATTCCGGCTTTACACTACTGCCATTAATTTTGTCATAAAATATTGAATCAATTTACGCGAAGGCGATTGGTTTCGATTGATATGTTTTATCAGTTCACTGGAATTTGTTCAAAAATGTTGTGTAACTGCGGCATTATGCTGAATTTATATAACAACTGAAAAAATTGCACATTTAGGTTGAATGTTAAAGCTGTTTTATTATGAAACTAGGTTAAGACAACGATTTTGCAAAATTTTAATCGGACACAGCATCATACTTTCTCTACACTTTTATTGAAGTTAAACTCTCAGAATACCTATTTTATTTTTTTAGTATCGTTCTAACTTCATATGACTCTAACATTTAAAAACGTCAAAATAGGTCTGTTTACTTAGTTTTTTGTACGAACTACTATTGTTTTAAGGTTGCTCAGAATCAATTTTTTAAAAGAAATTGCTTTAGGCTAGGCGGTTTCGCAACTGTTTGGTTCAAGAAACTACAAAGTTTGTGTTTTGACACAAACTAAACGATTGCCTAAAATGAGTTCGCTATTTTGTGTAACATATAATTATATGCACCTGCGCGGACATTCAACCAAATAGTTCATCTGTTTTCGATAAGTATCTAAACAGCTGTTGTGCAACTAAAAATTGAATGTGCGCTCCTAGCCTTAGGATTATTATTATATTAGTTAAAAAATGTTAAAGTTAGAAAACTACTTTAAAGTTGGAAAATATAATAATAAGAAGTATAATACTACTACCTTAATAAGAGCCTGTTTAAAATTTTGCTCAATGTCATTTTATTGAGTACTATGTTTTTTTTCTTCAATACTCAGCATATATGCGATATATTTTCGCACTTTTGTAAGTTTTAAATCAAATTTAACAGTGAGAAAAGCTCTAAATCAATTCGATCTGCATTTTCATGAATAATTCAACTCAATCTGCATTTTTATGAATATTTCAACTCCAGCTTAAAAACGAGACACAGATCTTTCGAACACATCCGTGTAAGTTAATTCAACAAGTAGGAAGAAAGAGTGAGTTAAAGAGTGAATAAAGCGTTTTTTTGGTGGTTGTATTACTGCGCTAGATATAGATTACCAATAAAACGCGCCTTGTGTGTGTGTACGTACGGACGTACGAACGGTACCATTTTTCGTCGTCGATATCTCAAGAACGAGTAAAGATATCGACTTCAAATAAATTTTGTTTAATAGATAATAACTTCGAAAGAGACTGAAAGGGCGTTTATTAAAATTCGGTGAGTAGTTTTTTCACTAACAAAAAAGTAAAAATTTTGGTTTAGTTTCAAATATCTCACGAAAAAATAATGCTATTGATTTCAAATAAAATTTAATGTACTCATTATAAGGTCACACAGATTTGGTATGAATTTGGAAAAAAAATGAACATATCGTTATTTTTTTAAATAAAAAAAACTGAAAAAAAAATTTCATAACCCAGATATTCTAAGAACGGAAAACAATTTGAAACTGAAAATAATTTTATTTTACGAAAAATAATGTGTTTGACAATTCATATGCAAATTGTTAGCATTTAATAAAATACATTTTAAAGCGTAATTTAAAAATTTACTCGTGTATCGGTTTTCAAGATATTGAATTTTCAAAAAAAAAAAAATATTAAAAAATATTATTTTTATTTTTAAATCAAAAAACTATTTTTTCGAAAAAAATTTTAGTTCTTATTTTTTCAAATACAAAGCAGCTCCTGTATACAAATTTTGGTTAAAATCGTTAGAGCCGTTGGTAAGAAATTCGAAAATCAAAAAAACGGTTCTATGACAACATTTTTTTTTTTTTGAAAACTCAATATTTCGAAAACCCCATGGTAGATTTTTTTCAAAACTTGATAAATAAAAGTTTCTTGAGATAATCTACAAGATATGAGAAAAAAAATTATTTTACCTAAAAATAACGATACCCACCATACAAATATTAAAAATGGTTTTCGAAAATGGTATTTGTTTTTTTCGAAAACGGCGGCGCCTATAATATTGATATTTTTTTTTCAATTAATTTGTATGATCTTTAATTAAATAAGAAATAAAATGTACGACTGGGTCGCACGAACTTGCTCCTATGTAATAGACTAAGAATTTCAAAAATGAATGTTATTAGAGAAAAACTGTTCATAAGCATAAAATAAACTTTTTAAATGACTAAAACAACCTCTTAAGTAATTGGAGGTAAAAATAGGATGCCATGTGATTTAAGTAAATATAGGTTTATGCCAGAAGAAAAATTATGGTGCTTATTTTGACATTCTCTTTCGTTCGAAAGTGAGTCGAATTCGTTGAAACTTAATTTTGAGACTCGGCGATTAGAATGTTAATCGAACAAATCGAAAGTTCACCCAATCCATAGAAAGTTCATTCATTTGCGAAAGCTAATTCAATTTTGACATTCGAAAGAATAGAATTAAATGTCATATTTGTGTCGTTTGAATTTTTCTGTCGAGTAAGAAACAAAACATGTAAGTTTTTAATTATTTCATGGAAAATAAATTACTTTTATTAATTTTTTTGTTGTTTTATGTTTAAAGGTCGCATTCCAACTGGACAAACCGCGAACAAAAGGAAAAGTTTATCAAAATAGTGGAAGAAAACCCGGAGGTAGCAAAGGGTTTTTTTTAACACCCGCGTTGATACGGAAAGCATCCACTATCCTTCTCCTCTGCACTTCTTCAACACCATCTTCATTTATAAAGAACACAATTACCATATTTTTATTTTTTATTTATTATTTTATGTTTTTATCAAAGAAATTTAAATTATTAAACAATAAACAAAACAATTACAACTAAACAAAGATTTCACTTTTTGGTTTTGACTTTTGACATTTCACAAACACTTCTCTTTTGTTTTTGATATTTTAGTGTGACCAAGTGTATACGAAAAAAAATAAAAATTTAGAACGCGTCATGAACAACTTATTTTTTTAAGCATAGTTTTAAAACAGCTGAATTGACACAAAAAATGTAATGAATACGTAGTTCTTTATGGTTAAACTTTACTTTTTAATGAAAAAGTGTATTATTTATTTTGTTTCTTGATTATTTATCCAACATCTATAAAATGTTTAGAAACAAAAAAAAAATGTAAGACGGTCATACTAATACAAATAGAAATATAGTAAATGTCAAAGAGCTGATAATGAAAATGAATGTTTTTTGAAGTTCATTTTATGCTATCTTTCGCAAATGAATGTTATTCGTTCGAATCTCAAAATTAAGAAAGTTCATTCGAAGGAATAGAATCATTCTAACGAATAGACTATTCATGAGAATGTCAAAATAAGCATGTATAAGTCTTTGTATTGGTTACTTAAAAAAATAAACTTTTATATAAAAATTTTTTAAAACATTTTTAAGAAAAAATTTTGGTACGCCAGTTTAAGATTAAGATTATTGTTCGAATAATAATTAAAAAAAAAAAATATTGAGCCGTTTTCCATACATTGAATTTTGCAACAAAAAAGAGAGATTTTTTTTTTCAAAAATATTTTTTCAAATTAGCTTTTTTGGCCTTTAGTCCACAAAAATTGGCGTTTCGTCCGGGTGATCTCACATGGACTTATCAGTTGACTTGTGAGGACCTTGTCAATACGCAATTTTTGTTAAGTTCAGTTCATCTTACATGAATTTTTTGACAAAAATCCAATGTGAACTATATCCAACAAAGATGAGAATTGTAATCATTAATGTTGGAATTTTTTTGCCCGTGGCCTGGCATTGAATATTTATATGAAGGTTTTTATAATACAAACTCTATATACTACTGAAATAAATCAGCCAAGTAGAAGACTTAGCAATATTATTGGACTTGTTGAATTATTGATTCAAATTAGCTTTTTTGCAACCAAAAATAGCAACTTTGGGCGAGCCAGTGGGGGGTGCTTATATGGTTATGAACTGCAACGATATATTAATACTACAAGCTACTTTTGGTAGTTCAAGAGTCAACTTGGCACGAGTACGATAACTTGGCCGCCAATATTTGATAACGGATTTTTGTAGAGGAGTCAAAAATAAGCACTTTTTACTACAGGTGGGGGGGTCTATCTCCCCCCGTTTAGGAGGTAGGGGCACTTTTAGAAAAAATGGTTTAAATTGAAAAAAAAAATATTAAAAAACAACGGCAACACCTACAATAAAGTGCTATACTGCGTTTGAAAGCCAGAAGATTGTTCTATTTTTTTTTTTTTTTTTTTTTTTTTTTTACACTATCAGAATTGGTCGAAGAAAGCTTATAGCAAGCTCCGTCTTTCGATCCTGCATTTAAATTAAATTACACATGTCAATTGTTTTTGAGAAATTCGCATTTAAAGTCCAAATTTTGATAAAAAAAAACGTGAAAAAAAAGTTTAGACCGATTGTTTTCAAAATTGTGAAATGAAATTGTAAATTAGTTTATATGTGTTTCTTAATCGAACACAAAAAACCGCATGGTTCAATGTCTTCTGGTTTTTGAGAAAACCTCCGTTTAGGAGGTAGGCGCACTTTAAGAAAAAATGGTTTAAATTAAAAAAAAAAAAAATATTAAAAAACAATGGCAACACCTACAATAAAGTGCTATACTGCTTTTGAAAGCCAGAAGATTGTTGTATAATCCTGCAATTAAATTAAAGTACTCATGTCAATTCTTTTTGAGAAATTCGCATTTAAAGTCCAAATTTTGATAAAAAAAAAACGTGAAAAAAAAGTTTAGACCGATTGTTTTCAAAATTGTGAAATGAAATTGTAAATTAGCTTATATGTGTTTCATGTATCTATCAGTTCTTAATCGAACACAAAAAACCGCATGGTTCTATGTCTTCTGATTTTTGAGAAAACCTCCGTTTAGGAGGTAGGCGCACTTTTAGAAAAAATGGTTTAAATTGAAAAAAAAAAAATATTAAAAAACAACGGCAACACTTAAAATAAAGTGCTATACTGCGTTTGAAAGACAGAAGATTGTTCTATAATCCTGCATTTAAATTAAATTACTCATGTCAATTGTTTTTGAGAAATTCGCATTTAAAGTCCAAATTTTGATAAAATAACGTGAAAAACAAAGTTTAGACCGATTGTTTTCAAAATTGTGAAATGAAACTGTAAATTAGCTTACATGTGTTTCATGTATCTATCAGTTCTTAATCGAACACAAAAAACCGCATGGTTCTATGTCTTCTGGTTTTTAAGAAAATCGAAAATAACTAAAACTACTTTTCTACAAAATTTGAAAGATTTTAACGGGACCGACATTGCAATAAATACGAACTACCTTCCCCGGCTTAAATGGATTGTCAAAAATCTTGAAACAGCCTTAAGAAGCAGTACATTTACATCTTCATCAATAGAAAAACGTTGCAACGCAAATTACAAGCCAATGGTGACTACTGGTCTGTGAGACCGGGTATGCAAGAAAATGCGAATAACTTTATTCTACGTTATTGTTTTTTGTTGCCGTTTTGAGTAGCTGTCGCATTGCACGTCCCCCACCATCAGTTAATATCTTTGTTTTGTTGTCAAGGAGTATATATTTAAAAAAAAAAAACACAAAAACTTAGTAAGACTTTTCAAAAAATCTTCATTTGAAAAACCCGGTCCGTGAGACCGGTTTCACCATTGATCAAAGTCAAATTTGCGTCACCAATGGCGGGTTAAAGACTGCATCTATGAAGCGAAGTTTGATCCAAAAAAGCCTTGGTTTGACCTTGTTTGTAATGTAGCCCGAAAAACAATTTTTAACTCAATACGTTCAGAAAATTTAATCTTGATGTATAACGGATTAAATACACTGCTGCTAAGAAACATTACAAAAACCTATGTAAAATGAAAAAAACGTGAGTATTATCAGAACATTATCACTCAACTGAATATTGTAAACACTTCAAAAAAAATGGTGGAGATTAGCAAAAGAGATACGTGTAGACAAACCAAATTCAACAACCCTATTAACTTCGGAAATCTTCAAATTCCATTTTCAAACACTCCTATCAGAAAAAGAAGAGTCAACACCATCGTATCCTGATAAACCTGCAATTTGCGCATAGCAACTGGATCGACATATAGAGAAGGACGATATTCTTTTAGCCATCACTACTTCTAAAAACACTGATTGATGAAATTTACAGGTTATTCAGTGAGATTTTTGAAACAGCAATCATACCTGCCTCGTTCAAACAATCGATTATTTATGCGCTATTGAAACTGTACGCCTTTTTTGTTTACATAAAAGCTGCATTTGACAACGTAACTAGAAATGTACTTTTTTAAAAATTGGCTACAGTTGGTATCTCCTCAAAAATGATAAATATCTTAAAGTTGATTTATAAAGACACCACAGCGGCCGTCTGGGATAGCAAAAGTAGATCTGACTTTTTTCCAACAAACAAAGGTGTCAAACAAGGATGTGCTCTGAGTGAACTTCTTTTTATCCTGTTTTTTACCACCTACATACCGAGCTCCCAACAGGATTGATTCTGGAAAGTCTAAGAATTAACGTTCTCTTGTATACTGATGACATTGTTTTACTCTCTGAGAGTGCTTCTAATCTGCAAGTCCTTATAAATAGTTTCATTGCCTATTGCACCGAATGGAGTTTAACAGTCAATCTTGATTAATAAGAAATAGTTATCTTTCGCAATGAAGGCCGAAGAGCAGCTTAAGAAAAATGGCTTTTCGGTGGTGCGGACAAAGCTGTTATAAACCAATATAAATATCTTAGGGTTATTTTAAATTACAGCATGTCTTGGACGGAACACTTTAATAACAGACTAACTATTTCGAAAATCTATATAAATTCCACATGGTCGCAGTTATTAAGAAACAAAACGATTCGACTCTCAGCTAAATTCAAAATTCACAATGCGGCTTCAAGAACAATAATCCTGTACTGTGCTCAAGTGTGGGGCTACAAGGAGCATGTCCAGGTGGAGAAGTTGCAACGTTTCTTTTTGGAAAGGTGTTTGCTTCTTCCTAATAACTCGAGATAGTCTCTTGATATAGGAGGTACTAAACTCAAAATCTTTTAGAGTTTTCAAGAAGTATAAAATTAACTTAACTCTTAAATATGACTTGTTATGGGATTATATGGACATATTTAGAGCTAAGTTTTCAGAAAAAGATTATTATAAGACAATAAGTTTATATAATCTTATTGCAAGAAGAGAAAATAGTTTAAATAGTTTCCTTCAATCACCTAGAGGCCTTAAGTTAGTTTTACCACGATTTACACATAATGTTGAAGAACGATCATATTTTGTCAATGCAATTCGATTGTGGAATAATCTTCCATCTCAATTGCAAAGAACCATCTCGTCGGGGGGATTTCGAAAGGAGCTACTCAAACACATGTCGGAATGAATTTAAAGTATCTGAATATCTAATATCTGAAACTAAATTATTATATTTTGCAACATTTGTTCTTATTTTTATTACTATTATTATCATTATTAACTTATAATTATTATTTATTATTTATTTATTAATTCTAGAACTTATTTATGTTAAAATTTATAAGAACGTCTACATCATTTATTCGTGCACATAACTTATTGTTATCATAATTTGATACTATTCATGAGATTAATCTCGAAGTACTATGTAAAATAGCTTTATATGAAATAAATGAAAATATAAATGAAAAAAAACTATAAGATTTAAGTACTTTTAAGCTGCAAAAGTGCTTAACTCTTAAAATAAAAGTGTTATGAAACACAGTTGGGTTAATACTTAAGTAAAGCAATGGGATATAAAAGAATTGTATGGGAGTTTTTTTCATATTTCAAGAGCTAAACTCTGGAAGTATGTTAGTTGGGTAAGCTTAGAGAGAAACACTGGAGCATGTTCATAAGCAACGCACAGCAGTTGCAATTCCATCATGAATACAGCAACTTATCTTACTGCGATATCCCTAACTGCTTTTTGGGTTCGAATCAACAAGAGATAATCAGTCTCATACTCAAAGCACGCAGTGAATTACTCAATTTGAATGCAAGAGACTTCCAAAGTGTCAGCATTGGATTATGTGCGATGTGTTACCTCAATGCATCCGAGAATACATACCACTTTGTCGGAGTTCGTTCCATATTCAGGGAATACAGAAAGTAATTTTTCGGAAGCCATCAGTTAACAAGATCCCGGTTCCTCGATTACTTAAACGGTCAATATAAAAATAAATATGGCTCTCAATAATGAATGAATTTATTTAAAACGTAAGCTCACAATGTCTTAATTTAGTAAGTCTTTTTTAACCTGACAGGCAACTTATATAAGTTATTGTCAAATTAATTTTAAAACCAGCACAACTGTTTTTCTACTACTACTACTCTAAGAAATCTTAAAAATGTTTGCTTCCGAAATAAATAATAAAAATACGTATTTTTTTTTTTAATTATTCACCCGACACATTGTTTTTGTTAAGACCAAAAATTATGGTACCTGCAATAAAGGAACGTCTAAAATGTTTAAAGGGAACTGAATATCAAAACTCTTACAAAATTTTATAAGATTTTTAATGATTTTCTTGCATAATATCATATTTGCTCAAGAAATCACATGACCTTATTTTTTTGTTTAAACTTTATTAAACTGCTGAAGGAGATATGTGATCTGAATTTCAAACTTGCATTGCATAGTTTCATGTATTTTTCTTTATTAAGATCCTTGTTTTGATATAATACGAGTACCTACATTTTTAAAATTTTCACCCTTATTCCGATAGTCGTTTTAATAAAACGCCTTTAAAACGAGAAGGCTCCAGAGACCACATTTTGGTGTTTAAATAGTACGAAAAGGGCAGCGTTCTCTATGTTCTTCACTTTTCTAAGCATTATAACGATAGTCGTTTCAATAAAATTCCAATTTTCGTTTCTAGAGCCTTGTCGTTTTACTGGCGTTTTAGTAAAACGACTATCGAAATAAGGGTGTTTAAGTCTCTAAAGCATAAGATGAAGTCCTTGTGAAATAGTAGTGAATTTTATTTTAAATAAAAATAAACACACTACAACGATTTATAATGTTTGTTCTTGTATAAACTTTTAAGTTTGCAAACATACTTGTATAACTTGCAAAATTGCTCAAAATATGGTGATTTATATGAAAAATTTATTTTTCTATTTAATAGGTAGGTAGGAACATAAGTCATTTTATTACGTATGAGAAATTTAAAACAAATAATTTGATACCAAATTTTATAAAACTTGATTTTTGGTGGTGTACATATTCCACCATAAGCCTAACTAACATACCTTACAATTAAAAAAAATAAACAGAGATTATTGCTGCAACTATTTGCAGGTACCTAGTTGATTATAATTAATAGTTCCTAATATGTTTGTTCTTCAAAAAGACACAAATCGAAATTTTTAATAAAAGATATACATACATAATAATTACACTTAATAATAAGTACCTAATATACCTGTGTTTGTACACGCATACGTTCATTTATGGATAACCAAATAAGCCTAACAAAAATCATTATTGAATAAATTATATAAGTTATATTTCGGCAAGACATATCAAAATTGAGCAACGTTGCTTGGTATTGATTCTCATAGAGCATAGGAAACAAAAAAATCAGAAATAAACAAACTGAGAATCCTTGCCAATAATATAAACAAAAATTTCATTTTCTCATTCTTATTGTTCTAGTCGCCATGACGCTAACAACTGATACATTACTATCCCACCTTAATTCTTAGTCTCCAACGTAAATTTGTATCTACTACAGCGCCACCATAATAGCCGTATATAGTGAAAAAACTACTCAAAAAAAAAAACGAAAAAATTGGGTTTGATGCAAAATTGCGGAGAAACGGTTTTTTGCACAAACTAAAGCTGTAATAAATTCTTGATTGGTTATAAAAAAATCTTACGAATCGGACGTAGTTTGGAAAAGAAAAAGCCAGTTAAGGTAAAAATCATAAAACCGTTATAACTCGAAAACGGGATGAAAACGAGAAAATGACCTCTTTAGCTTTTCGACTTAAAATGAACTCAGGAATCCATGGTTTTCATTTGGGGCGGTAACTGTGGGACACCCTGTATACAAGAGCTGAGCGCACTAAACGACGTTTTAAGAAATGGATCCAGTGTATCGAATTAATCGCTCTGATGGACGATTATAAGCAACGTAAAACGCATGTAACGCCCGATGTATTTCCCGAATTGAACCTTGGTTTTCAAATTTTTTTTTACATTTTTGCTGCTCTGGCATGAGTATATTCATTATAAATTGCAAAACTAAAACTAAAATCTAAACAAGTAAGAACTTTCAAATCCGCTCTCACAGAAAACAATATTGCCAGTTTAAAGTTCTCTGCATATAAAAAAATACACGTTAACTCCAATTATTCGGACTTATTTTAATGGACTAAGGGCCGTTTGCTGATACGAAACTTAAATATTTATGTTCAACTTAAGCGCTTTATGTTCTACTTTTTCCTCTACGTAAACTGTCACATAAGAGTTTATGTGGAACATAAGTACTTATGTTCCGTATCAGCAAATGGGCCTAATACACACAACCTATCAACACCAGGCAATCGTTGTCGTAGTTAGTGTTATGTTCGGAGTGTTACGTTTTCTAGTAAACAAAACGCAGATTTTTGGTGTGGGGATAATTATCCTGAACTCTTTATCGCAATGAGTTAAGCAAACGCAACGAGTCTGATACCACTTATACTTAGTTTTACTTAAATTTGGTTGGGGTGGGGAGATAATAATCCTTCTTCTGAAGTACTTTAACACGTTCCCATCCTTGGCTTCCCATAACCTAGTATATAGAAATAGATTTTTAAATCTTATTGACTTAACTACCTATCGTTAAAGTCTTATATGATGATGTTTGCCCGCCGATTGTTGTTTTTTTTTTTAGAAAATTGAAAATTATAACTCAATATTACTTGTCATAAGTCAAACAATCTGTAGTTAGCCCCAAAAAGATTGGTTTAATCTTTCAAAAAAACTAGTAAATTTCAATCTTTATTTGCTTCCTCATTTTTTAAATACATTTACAGTACTTTTTATGCATTCATTTAAATAATACAATAAAACGCATTATACTTCACTGGGGTTATCTACGTAATTTTCTTTTAATTAATAATTAATGATAATGGTTATTTATATGTATGTATTTGTCACAAAATTCTTCAATGATCAGTAACACTCTTTAATGAATAAGAAAATCCGTAAGCAACAATAGATTCCATAATGTAATTACACCTTTTTAGAGCTATCTATATGTAAGCTTTTTCAATTTATTCACTTAAAAATTATTAGACACCTCCTGCACAGAATTATATTTATTGAACCATACTTTTTATGTACATTCCCGATTTATTCCCGCCTTGTAAAATATTTACAAACTAACAAAAATCTAACAGCACATGACAAAACATTCAGCACATTTTTGTACGTACATTTGAATACAACAAAACCGAATTTTAAATACTCCATTATAAAAAGGAGTTCAACCACATGCGATAAGTAAGTGCATTATTTAGACATTTTTATAAGTGTTTTCTACGGTCTGATATGCAATTCAAAAAACATATATACATAACACAAAAGAAGAAAAATAAGCGATAAAAGGAAAGCCAATATTAAATAAAAAGAGAAATATTAAAAAGCTAATATATAATTGAACAAAAAAATAATTTTTTGAAATGTTAGGTACAAAAAATCTGGGTACGTACTTATATAAAAATATTTTTTTTTAAATTGCAAGTTAATAAGTCAATCCATAATAAAATTCACCTATTATAAACATTTATGTATTCATGAACAGCTATGAAATTAAAACTACTAAGCATCAATAAAATGGACTCTATTCGAGGTGGCACTTATGAAATACCTATTACTCCACTCTATAAAAGTAGTGGTAGTTATAATTCGTTCAAAAATGTTATTTAGAAGCATTTGCTTTTCTTTTCAAGAGAGGAATTGCCATTCTGACTACTAACAGAACAATTTCAAAAGATTTTATACGCATTTGCATGCACATTTCTTGAAAAAAAATGTAGTCATTTTCTTTTTCTCTAAAATATGGAATTTACATGATTAAACATGAACTTGGGTTAACTATTTAAAATATTATAAAGAAGATTAAAATATTATATAAAAAAAGGTTGTGTGTACTGACGTACGCGCGGTAGAAGTAAAACTTCTTTTCCCTCAAGCAAAGCTTCTGTAAGATTCTAACCTATAAACTTACAAACATTTTGTATTCGAAAAACATGTCGCTGTCTTTGACGGATAACGTGTCGTTTTGACATGTCACTGACAGCTGCATAGAAAATTTTTTACCCCCAACGCCGGAAAAGAAGTTTTACTTCAAAAAGTATTTTCTATGCAAATTTTTAATGAAAAAGTTACACGTAGTTTTAATTATTGCAAATTTCGAACAATTTTTGTTCTTAGATATATTAATAGCTACATGGGTGATTCTACAAACAATGGAATAAAATGTTACAAATTTCGGCACGACATTTTTGGAAGCCAAAAGACGTTAAAGTTGTTCTAGTTGATCATTAGAACGTCTCTTTGCGAACCAGTCAAAAAAAAATAAAAAATGACGATTTTAAGGACATTTTTTGAAAAAGGATGTTCAGGGGACTGAGTTTTTTTTAAGGGAACTGAATAAATCTTTATTTTTTTGTATTTTCTCTTAGGTACACATTGAAAGATAGAAATTAAATTTAATTAGTCTTCATAAGCATACAAATTCATGGTTAATACATAGGTTAGGTTAGGTTGGAGTGGCTGTCTAGTTGTTGTTGACTCACTTAGACCTCAAGGGTCCGTTGTGATACCACTAAAGAGGTTACTCATGGGAGAGTAATGAATTTAAACAAACCATTTCGTGCTTTTAATAAAGTTAGAGAGACATTTTGTGTCGATTGTTGCCAGTTCACTGGTATTATCGAAGAAGGGATTACCGAGATAATTATTCCTTCTATTGGAGAGTGCTGGACATGTACATAGAAGGTGTTGGACTGTTTCCTCTTCCTCCTCGTCCATGCAGCTTCTACAGAAGTCATTTGTGTAGACTCCTAGCCTCAAAGCATGTCTACCTATGAGGCAGTGTCCTGTTATAACTCCTATTGTAGAGCTTATATTTTGTCTGCTCAGGGAGATCAAACCTTTTGACCGTTTTAGGTCTATGCTTGGCCATATTTGTTTAGTTGCCAGGCAGGTGGTACCCTGTGACCATCTAGCATTTGTTGATTCTAGAGCATATTGTTTGAGAAGATGTTTGCATGTAGCAAGTGGTGTTCCTATGTTATGTTTTTGTCTAACAGTAGGCAGAAGTGTTCCGTTTTTGGCGAGCTCATCGGCCTTGCAATTTCCCGGAATGTCTCTGTGGCCCGGCACCCAAATAAGGTGAATATTAAACTGTTCTGTCATCTCATTCAGAGATGATCGACAATCGTGGACCAATTGAGAGTTAGTGGAGACAGACGCGAGAGATTTGAGGGCGGCTTGGCTGTCCGAGAAGATCCGTATATCCTTGCAAGATATAACGTTTTCCCTGAGCCAGGATAGTGCCTCTTTAATCGCCATTACTTCTGCCTGGAATACACTACATTGATTGGGAAGTCTGTATGAAAGACTGAGATTTAGTTGTTTTGAATAGATGCCACTTCCAACGCCGTAATCGGTCTTAGAACCGTCTGTATAGAAGTGTACAGCATTGTCTTCCAGGGGTCTCTCTTCTTCCCAAGACGATCTTGAAGGGATGGAAACCAGGAAGTTGTTATCGAATACCATTTTTGGGGTGGTATAGTCTAAGCGATCTGGGATAGATCTGAAGTTGTCTAAGATGGTTGTATGACCAGTATTGTTACTGATCCATTGAGAGGTGGCTCTAAGTCTCACGCATGAGTTGGCTGCCACCATTTTGGAGAAGATGTCAAGAGGTGTTAGGTTTAAAAGCACTTCCAGGGCTGCAGTTGGTGTCGAGCGAAGTGCTCCTGTGATGCACATACCTGCTGACCGCTGGACTTTGATGAGTTTATTTAGATTTACCATCTTGTCCAGTGCGGTCCACCATACGACAACTCCATAAATGAGTATCGGTCTAATAACCGAGGTGTATAGCCAATGGGTTATTTTTGGGGAGAAGCCCCATTTCGATCCTATTGCCTTTTTACAAGTGAAAAGCGCTACGGTAGCCTTTTTTACTCTTTCATCAATATTTGCCTTCCAATTTAGTTTTTTGTCTAAAATGAGGCCTAAATATTTGGCTTGGTCGGAAAAGCTTAATGGTATTCCTTTAATTTTGGGTGGGTTAATCTGAGGAATTTTGTACCTTCTCGTAAAGAGTACTAATTCTGTTTTATGTGGATTGACGTCCAAGCCACACTGCTTAGCCCACTTTGTTAGCCTGTTTAAGGCATTTTGTAGGAGTTCTGAGAGAACTTGGGGATGTTTCCCAGATACAGATATTGCAACATCGTCAGCATAGGCAATCACCTTGAAACCCTCTGCTTCCATTGATGTTAGCAGTTCGTTTACTACCATGTTCCATAAGAGAGGCGAAAGGACCCCACCTTGGGGGGTACCTCGATTCACCGATCTGGTGGTAGTAAAACTTCTCATGCTGGAAGTTATTGTCCTGCTTTTGAGCATGAGACTTATAAGATCAATGAGTGGTTTCTCTAATTCCAGCTTGTTCATTGCTGTTGTGATCGCCTGGTAGCTGACGTTGTTGAAAGCTCCTTCGATATCTAGGAAAGCTACTAGATTGTATTCTTTGTATTTGAGGGAATATTCAATACCGCGTACCAGCGAATGAAGTGCTGTTTCTACTGATTTTCCCTTAGAGTACGCATGTTGAGCTGTGGAAATGAGACATGGTTTTAAGTTATGTCTGATGTGAATTTCAATCAATCTTTCCAAGGTTTTAAGAAGGAAGGATGATAGGCTGATTGGTCGTAGATCTTTAGGGCTAACGTGAGAGGGTTTCCCTGCTTTAGGAATGAAGACTACTTTTGCCATTCTCCAGGCTTTAGGAATATATCTCAACCTTACGCAGCTCGTCAGAATGATTTCCAATGGTGGAATGATCATGTCAGAGCATTTTTGATGGTTAATACATATAACTTAGCATTTTATTAAAAGAATATAATATATTATAATTAAATATTTTTTTTCTACTTAGAATCAATTTAAAATAAATTATATTCTTTTTAAAAATTTTAAAAATATTTCGCAATGAAGTTCGAAGTTCAACATAACTAAAAATTTCTCAGGTTTCTGAATAAAATATCATTTGTTCATTTATTAGCCAGGGGATTGAGGTTTTTAATGGTTTTGCGCAAAAAAGATATTAAAGTTTTACTTAAAAAAAAAAAAAAAAACAAAAAATATATATAATATTACAGTTTTATTAAACCTATACTATACTGCTAACAAATATGCCTACTTACATACAAATTTGTTTTGTAAAACCTCACCAGAGGACTGATAAACTAAACGGACAATCCACGACTTCTTCCACTAATGTCTTTTTCACAATACTAACATAAGAAACAGAATCGAGTTGCACCACGATTTTATTGTAAGGAGACTCGATCGATATCCTAGTTTTTGATTTTTTCGACTGTTTCAATATTCTAGGGGACTGATATGAAATGCGGGGGACAAAGTTTAATTAAGTTTTTTTGTAATAAAATCAATTACTAAAAAATATTTATCTAATTCGTAGCAAAGATGTATTATTTGGCGTAACTTCGGTGGAATTCATTTTAGTATGAGACCTGAAGTAAGAGAACGGTAATAATTTTTCTTTGCGAAAACGCACTGGGGATACGTCAAGGGACTGAGAATCAGATATTTTGAAGAATTTTTTGAGCAAAATAAAATAATTGAATTGAGATCCCGACGTTTCGACAAGGTTCCACTTGTCGTGGTCACGGGTTGACTGACTGTTAGTCCGTTAAGTTAAGTCCGTTAAGCAATTATTATAAAAGTAAAATGAATAGTTACAATCGCGATTATAAAAGTTTAAAATCTAAAAAAAAAAAAAAAATAAAAAAAATAAAAAAAAAAAAAAAAAAATAAAAAAAAAAAAAAATAAGGTCACCCTAATAATATTGTTAGGCCAGATAGATATCAATCAGATTTAATTTTATATAAAAAAAAAAACAGATTAAATAATTGAACTGATTTTAAAATATTTCTTGGGCCGCCGAAAATTCCATCGTTTGTAGAATCACCCACATATATGTATCAATCGGCTTTCTTTATTTTGCAAACAAAAGTAAATATCTTGGTACAGCCCCAAATTAAACATTCTTAACTTTACTTTCGTAAACATATAGAAACACCATCTGTTCTTTTTAATTAATGGCTAAAAATTAAATATAAGCTAGGACATGGAGTTTCGTTTAAGGACATCATAATAGTATATTCTTAATACAGGGTGATTCACATAAGCTAAAACGTGTAGGTTGAGTTTAGAAAAAAAAACAAAATCGTATAGCAAGGAGTGGCCAGTGGCCACTTTTAGTGAACAGTTTTTAAAAAAATAAATTAAAGTAAGTAATTTAATTTAATTTAAGGTTTCGCGGTTGTTCACACATGACATTTTTAATTTCCGAAAATTTAAAAATGTCATAAAATAAAAGTGATTTATAGCTTTACAAAAAAGAATCGCATGGCATTGTAGGTGTTACCGTTGTTTCTTAATACGTTTGTTTTTCTTTTTCGAAAATTGCTTCTCTAGACTGAACGGGGGAGTAGTCTCCCCTACCATTCGATATTTTCTAGCCTAAACCCAGCCTATGGGCTTTAGCTTTTTGTCTAAAAACCATCTCATACTTCAATACTTCAATAATAAAAAGACCAAGTTTACTGTACCAAAAAATCTCTTGAAAGAAAGGATCCTAAATATTTCAATGCCATTAAGGAATTCAATATGTTAACAATATTAAATCATAGACTTGTGTGAAATTTATTTCAAATTTGAATTAATAACTTGCAATTTTTAACCATATGGAAACATGGCGGAATGTTAAAAGAACTATAAAATTAGATGCAAAAACATAATTAGAAAAAAAAAATAATTTTTACTTAAAACAACAGAAATATCTTTACTCACGATGATCTTGATTCTTGCATAACATGTCCTGGATCACGCTGTTTGATTTCTGATTCTCTTACAGCTTCTGTTAATGATTTAAACACTGTGTTATGAACTCTGAAATATTAAATGAAAACATCATTGTAAACATTCTTTCTACATGCAGTTGTGTAACAAACAGTTTCAAAACAACATCGACCAACAATGTTGCAACTGGAATTAAAAACAATCCCATCCAGAACACCGGTGTTGAAAAAAGTATTCTATCCATTCCACGGAAAACAGCAGCAAACGGCAGCGTCGGCCAAATGTTACTGTATGCAACAATGAAAATAAACCACAAAATAATCGATCCCCAGATAGAACAGTGCGTTAGCCACGTCCACGAATTTGTTGATAGCCCAGCTTTAAGGCATACAGTTACAACGACGTACTAATTTGAAAAAAAAATATTATGTTAAAAATATGTTAGGTATTAATGAAAATGTAAAAATTACCGTGTAGACCACGTTTCCAAGCACGAGGTATCCACCTGTTTTGCCATCGCCCCATATCACTTCCGATTGATAAGCCAGCATTGGCAACCAAAAGAGCATCATTGAATGCAGCAGCGCATTGAAGATCCACACCCAAAACACTTTCACATTGAAGAGTTTGGCATTTTGGGAGGGCTTGTATAATGCAGGATATTTAAGCATCGTCTCCGCCGAACAGACTTTTTCAAAAAGGCCCATAGCAAAGGGTGGTAAAGCTGTGAAGACTACATTATACAAGCCTATTGTCCACCGCTCAAAAAGAATCTGCCCAGACCTTTGAAAAAGTGTGAGTATTGAAAAAGCGGTATAATATTGACAACTTACCATCCCGAATACATAGCGAACCAAAGCTCAATCACATAGAGACAGACATTCTTGTAGAAGCTATACAGAATAAGTTTACACATTCGGCTATAGTTCCATGCTCCATGGACCAATAACAGTCGCAGCAAATACCGAAACTGTGCGATGGAATAGTCTGAAGCACAAGCCGCTTGCAGGCCTTCAACACCAGATATTCCAACTCCAACGTGAGCTTTTTGTATCATCGCCACATCATTTGCTCCATCACCTATGGCCAATGTGACAGAGTTCGTATTTGTTGTAACTAGATCAACTACCTTGAAGTATTCAAAGGTTTTCATAATTCGTTACACACTTTATTTTTCGTTTACATACTTCAGCCTTTTGAATTGGGGAAACACGGCAACATATCACGACACGACATGCTATACAAAGCTCTAAGAAGTCTCGACGCAAGTCACAACTTAAAGCGTATTTCAATGTTTTTCCGTCCACGATTAGTGCTACATTGCAGCCCTTTGCATCAGAATTTTTTAAGTCTCCACAGTGCCGATGGATGACATCCCGAGTGTTCTGCAAATAATCATTTATTATTCAATCTTGCGATTTCCTACATTCAGAACTAACATCTAAACTATCTTCGTTTAAGATAATCAAATCCATAGAATGTGATATCAGCTTGCAAGAATAACCAATGTTTATAGCTGTCTCTTGCTTATCACCAGTTAACACCCAGATATAAATGCCAGCTTCAAGAAGAGCGGCGATTGTCTCAGGAACACCTTCTTGCAATTTATCTTCGATAGCAGTTGCTCCCAGAAGCATTAAATTATTCTCAATCAAGTTGGCTGCGTCTTCAACTTTCCTTTCCCTATACTGCATAGAAGTAGATGCCTTGTGGTAAGTTTCTTTCCACTCATTGTAGACTTCATCGGGAATTACAGAAACGGCACAGCAGAGAGTTCTCAAACCTTCGGAAGCAAACTCTTCCAAATGCCGAAGAGTAACTTCACGGTACGCTTGACCGTCAGGGGATAGCCGTTCATAAATCACTGTGTCTGCACCTTTGCAGTATAGTTTAACTTCACCTTCAGGAGTCCTTACTATGACCGACATTCGTTTTCGCGTCGAGGTAAACTCAAGGACATTGAGGATTTCATAACGTTCACGATAACCTAATGCATCAATTTCAACATAATTAGGTGTTCGGGTATCAAATACAAAACCAAAACGCTTGGCACCATCGACGAGCGCCCGTTCGTCAGGGCTTGCAGCATGATATATGATTGAACCGTCCTCGTTTTTCTCTGGTATAACGGTGTGACAAACAGCAAGTAGGATCATAAACTCCCTGATAACAGGAGAGGTTTGATGTTTACTTAAGATGTTCTGAAAAAGGTGAGAGTAGGTTAAGAAAAAATCTTGTTGTGCTGTATAAAAGGTTTTATGAAAACAAAATAAAAAAAACATCCTTTTTTTGTTCTATTCCTAAGATAAATGTTTATTAAGAAAATTGCTTTAGTACGATATTAGTTAAAAAATGTTTAAAATTAAGAATGAGTTAGTAAACTACTTAAAAGTTAGCAAATTGTTAAGTAGCTGTTTAAAATTTTGCGCCAATATAAATTAAATTATTTTCCTTCAGTTTTTCTTAAAAAATATTATTTTTTTCTTTTAATTTTTTTATTTTTTACTTATTTTATTTCGATATTAAAACTGGGAGCGATTCTGCCTCTCAAGCATTAATGTTGTGAACTTAGTAATCAATTAATTTTATGTATCAAAATATTTATAATATTTTCTTCACTTGCTTATAAGTACTAGCTCAATAAAGACGTTTCCGCTCTGAGATTTATTTCATTTAAATTATTTTATTTATTTGAATAGAATCAACTTTTCTAAAGGTTATGGGCCCAGAAGATTAAAGATTCTTATTTGTTTGGAACTTTAAAAACGTTATTTGTTAACAAAGATTGAGCTTCATACATTTTGGTGGACGTTGAAAATTTTCAAGAAAAATGGCTAATGAGAAGAATTCCTGTTTTTTATCAGCGATTGAAAGGAAGGGAAAATTATGCGACATGGAAATTTGCTATGCAAACGTATTTGGAATATATTGGCTATTGGGAAGCTGTTTTGGGAACTGAAACCGAAGTGGCTAAAATTACAAAAGCAAGAACATCTATTATTTTGAGCATCGATCCAAGCCTCTATGTTCACGTTCAAGGCGCTTCAAATGCAAAAGATGTTTGGAATAAACTAGAAACAACATTTGAAGACAAGGGTCTAGCTAATCGAATTCATTTAGTCAAACAATGGCTGGAACAAAATTAGAAAATAGTAATTCAATGTTGATGATGAGTGGTTGGCAATTTTCTTAATGTGTGAATTGAATGAGAAGTACACACCGATGGTAATGGCTCTTGACAGCACTGAAACTAAATTGTCTAGCGATCCTGTTAAAACGAAGCTATTGCAAGGGATTTCATCACCAAATAGCGAAAATGCTTTATTTAATAGCAAGAACAAAGGAAAGCGTATACAAATAAAGGGCATTGGTTTATTGATTCTGGTGCAACTCAGCATCTACCGATGAATCAAAATTGGATTTACAATGGTGAAAAGTCAATTATTTCTGAAATCACTGCTGCAAATAACAACAAGATGAAAGTCGAAATGTGTGGGTCTGTAGAATTGTTAGTTGAGACGAATGGACAACCGAATAGGATAGAAGTGAGGAATGTTTTGTGTATTCCCGATATTTCTGCAAATCTACTATCGGTAAGTCAAATGACAAAACGTGGTAATGAAGTTTCATTCTTCAAAGATCATTGTGAGATACGAGATCAGAAGGGCTATTTACTAGCAAAGGCAACAATGGTTGATGGACTTTATCGATTGAATGGCTTAAGAGATTGCAGTTATATCGCAGTTGCTTCAGCTGATACGAGTAGTTCTGAGACGTGGCATCGTCGATTAGGCCATTTGAACTTCCAAGACTTAAAGAAAATGAAATCTGGTGCTTTTGATGGTGTTTCATTTGTTGAAGATTATGGGGAACACGTATGCGTTACTTGAAAGGTAAGCTTGAAAGGTAAGCAACATCGACTTCCTTTTAGCAAGAATGGTTCGAGAGCAAGAGAATTGCTTGAAGTGATTCATGCAGATTTGATAGGACCCATGGAAAATGTGTCAATTGGAGGATCTAGATACGCATTGCTTTTAGTTGATGATTTCAGTCGTATGACTTTTACATACTTTTTGAAATATAAAGATGAAGTATTCCATAAGTTCTGTGAATTCAAAACATTTGTTGAGAATCAAACGACTAAGAAAATTAAAAAATTCAGATCTGACAATGGGACCGAATTCTCTAATCAAAAATTTAAGAAGTTATTCAAATGTTGTAGTATCGAAAGACAAACTTCAACACCTTATACACACAGCAGAATGGTCTTGCTGAAAGAACAGTTCGTACAGTGGTTGAGCGTACAACAGTGGCACTCTCTACTGCCGAAGCGGAATATATGGCGCTTTCAGCAGCAACCAAAGAAGCTATTTGGTTACGACAAATAATGGGTGAATTACTCGAAAACATAGAAAGAAAAACAAAAATATATTGTGATAATGAAAGTGCAATGAAGATAGCAAGAACTGAAGTTTGTAGTCAACGAACAAAACATATTGACATCCGTCATCATTTTGTACGTCAGTGCGTTATACAACACAAAACTATTGGACTTCAGAAAATAGAGACTGAGAAGATGGTTGCCGACAATCTTACAAAACCAGTTAATAATCTAAAACATACATTTTGTACACAAAATATGGGTTTATCAAAAATTTAATGATTTAGTTACTTATGTTTTGTTATATTTATGTTTATATTTTATTATTATATTTATTTGTTTAGTTATCTTAATATTTTAATGAATTGATTAAGTGTAGATGTTGTGAACTTAGTAATCAATTAATTTTATGTATCAAAATATTTATATTTTCTTCACTTGCTTATAAGTACTAGCTCAATAAAGACGTTTCCGCTCTGGGATTTATTTCATTTAAATTATTTTATTTATTTGAATAGAATCAACTTTTCTACAATTAATGACAATGCTTTCTTAAAATCTACACCTTAAATACTAATTAACTTGTAATATTGCAGTTTCGCCTTTCCCACATCGTTGCTCCAAATTTTCAAGAATTGGATGTTGTCTCTGCAGTGTTCATTTGGTGTCATTGCCCAGACACTATGTCAGCAGTTTTCTGTGTGCAGCAATTTGTTGATGATGTTTTTTTAACTTCGCTATGTTGTCTTTAACTTACATCATTAAAAATTGTGCTTGACACCTGCAAGGCATTTACAGCTGCCTATTCCAACAAAAAACTTTAGAAAACCAATCAACAACAACAGCAAGTGCAAGTTCATCATCTTTCAAAGGAGCAAATATCGTCATCGGAATCTACAGTCTTGGCCAAAAGTGTTAGGCACCCTATATTTTACGCTCTATTCTCTTGGAGAATGAATTGTTCGCGTTTTGCCGTGCAAAATGCCTTAGATCGGTTGCGGAAAACTGGATCCCATCTAAATCGTAAAAAATCCGGCAGGAAAAAAGTAACCACGGTAAGAGAAAATCGGTTTTTAATACGAACCTCTATAAGAAAAACGTAAAAAAAAACATCAAATGAGCTAGTTGCTGACATAACACAACGTTGTGGGAAACAGTTTTCGGCTAGAACCTTTAGAAGGAGACTCGGAGAAGTTGTATTGAAAGGTTGCAAGGCGAGGAAAAAGCAATGGCTCTCAGAAAAAAAACATAAAAAAAATACCAAAACTTTACTGAAAAAGATTGGAGTAACGTTTTGTGGTCAGATGAATTAAATTTGAAGTAAGCATTATAATGAAGCTCCGAACTCGGAAACTTTAAAAACTGTTTTAAATTGCCATCCACTTAGTTATTTTGAGCTTTTGAAAAAGGTTATTTTTTTTTTATTTTTACAGGTGTTTGGAAACCCTGGTGTAACCTTTGTGAGGCGGCGAGTTGGTGAGGAATACAACCCAGAATGTGTAGTTCCAACCGTTAAACATGGAGGAGGAAGCGTTATGATCTGGGTTTGCATGGCTGCGGACGGAACGGGAAAAATGTTCATTTGTGAGGGTCGCATGGATTTAAAAAAAATATATTAATTAGCTGGAAAACACGCTGACGCATCCTTCCAGCATATTTTTGGTGATACAAATATGCGGGGCGTGTTGTTCCAGCAAGACAATGCACCCTGTCACAAGTCTGCCCTCTCAATGAAGCGGTTTGCTGAAAATGCCATTGACCTGCTTCCATGGCCTGTCCAGTCCCCAGATCTGAACCCAATTGAGCATCTATGGGGAATTTTAAAGCGTAAAGTCCGACAATACTCAACAGCATCAAAAGAGATGCTCATAAAGGTTCTTGAGCAAGAATGGCTCAAAATAAGTTCTGACGAATGCCATAAACTCGTAAGCTCTATGCCTAAACGAATAGCAGCAGTCGTAAAAGCGAGGGGTGGCCATACAAAATATTAAATTTTCTTTAATAAAAAAAATTTACAACATTTCTGCATACTTGTTTTTTTTTAATTTTACTTGGTTTTAAAATTATGGCATCTTTTTGGGGGTGCCTAATACATTTGGCCAAGACTGTATTATATCAATGGGATCTCTCGTCACTGGTACAACTGTGAATATCAACCATTTTCAGCTGCATATTTGCTTGAATGTAAAGCAAACTATCCTCTGTAGCACATGTCGCAAAAAAGGGCACTTTAGTAATTGGTCCAAAAAGGGAAACAACAACAAAATACGAGTAGCAAGCAAACCAGGAAATAAAAAACTGAATAACAAGTTGAAAGAAAAACTGTAAAAGCTCTTTCTAAAGGGAATTCGTTGGATCGGACTCAAGGTATTTTTAATGGAAAGCATATTGATGGGTTGAAAATTAATTTGAAAAAGCATTCTTGTATTTATAGATTAAGTTAGAATAATTTGTATAATTCAAGATGGACTAGGAAGTATCAAATTAATAATGAAATTGTAGAATTAAAAATAGATACTTGTACATTATGTATGTTGATTGTGTCCCTCTGAGTTTAACTTGAAAGTCTAAAATAAAATTGAATGAAGAAGCAAATAATTTGCGTGTTAAGCCTAGTACTTAGTTCAAGTGAAAGTGAAAATTTCATACAAAAGTGGCGACTGGTTCACTAGCATGAAAACCCCAACGAGAGGTGAATACCAAAATGTGGATTGGAAAAACAAATATGTTCCAGAACGTTTTCTACGCCATGATTTTAATTTCTCAACAACCATTAGGAAAAAGTTTAAGGCAGCGTGGAAAATTGTGATATTTGTCAGTTAAATTGAATATTTAGTTTCAAAATAAAAAATTTAAAATTTATAAACAGAAAGAAAGAATGGATAACGAAGTTTTTGATACGGCCCTCGAGAGTTTTCTTAATAAAAGTGTTGGAGAACGTAAAAGCTACACTCTAAATTAAGTGTAAGCAGCTTCTACTTTATAAAGTATTTTTAAGATAGCTTAGACTTTTGTTTTATACTAATTTTTATGTAAACTGGAATATTATTTTCCATTCAATATTCAACTTTTCAATGAACAACATGGTCTAAGGATATAAATAAACTATATATAAAGATTAATTAATTTAATATTTTTGAAAGGCAATTATTTTTTTGTATAAAAATGGATACGAAGCTAAGTCTAGAAAAGTTAGCTGAATCTGGAGAAGGAAATGGAAAGTCAAATTACGTGTCCTGGAAATTCAAATTGAATTTGTTATTGCGTATGAAGGATATTTTGAAAATTGCAACTGGTGAAACACCGAAGCCAACTGAAGCTGATGTCGAATCTAATTGGATTAAAAAGGACATAGAAGCACAAACAATAATTGGTCTGAAAGTAGAAGAGAAAATTGCACTAAAAATTACAACATGCAATTCTGCTTCACAAATGATTGAACGGTTAGAACAACTCTATGGTCAGAAAAATCGGAAATCTACGACAGCACTACAATAACAATTTTTTAGTTTTAAATATGATGAATCCAAGTCGGTTGCAGAAAATTGTCTACATATAGGTATTCTGGCACAGGAACTTAAAACAAATGGTGAAGAAGTGAAAGATAGTTGGATAATGTCAAGAATTATGAATTCATTGCCATCGAAGTTTGATCATTTTCATGCTGCTTGGGAATCAGTTGCAGAAGTTGATAAAACAATTCAAAAATTACGTGATCGTCTTCAACAAGAAGAAATAAGAATATAAGGTCGAGAGTCAGAAACGTTAAGCAATGCACTAATTGGAAAACATGACCGATATAAGAAGGAGCACCAAAGGGGGAACCATGTGTCAGCGAAGAAGTCAGTAAATTATAGTTCTAGTCCCCAAACAGTCAGGTCAGTTTTAAAAGAAATGCTTTGAATGTGGTGAATTTGGACATATGAAGCGTGATTGCCCGAACGAACCATGTTTTGAATATTTAGAATACTGTAAGAAAAATTATAAATGTAACTATTGTCAAAAGAAAGGTCATTTTGCCAATGAATGTTTAAGGAAGTCGAGTAATGAGAAGAATAGAGTAAAGTCATTTATTACAATCGCTTTATCATCAACTCTTCTTGAAAAATTACCAAATAAACGAGAATTGTGGGTCAAAGATAGTGGGGCTGCTCATCATCTGACTGGAAATCTGAAGTGCTTAACAAATTTGCGATCGTTGGACGTTCCCGTTCAAGTAGAGATTGGAGATTCTACAAAATTAGAAAGTGTTTCTTTTGGTGATGTACATTAGCAAGCGTACGATGGCAAGCAATGGTACCCAATTGTATTGAGAGATGTCTTGTTCGTTCCGGCACTTACTGTCAACTTATTTTCTGTGACTACTGTTCTTGACAAAGGTTATACTCAACAGGCTACAGCAGAAGAATCATTCATCATTGAAGGTAATCGAATTCTATTGATAGCAAAAAGATCTGGGGGTTTGTTTCAGATGTTGTTTTAACAAACCAAAGAATATAATTTGTCAGCAGTAAGTTTGAAACTTTGGAGAGAAACAATATCCGTTATATTGATGATTGGGAAAGAAATGTTTGCAAAGGATGTGTGTATGGAAAATAGCATAAAGAATCTCATCCAAAGAATGATGTAGTTGCGGAAAATCCACTGGACAGAGTTCATGTCGATCTTGGTGAAATGAATGTTCGATCACTTGGAGGTGCCAAATATTTCTTACTATTCAAAGACGACTTTAGTCGATTTCGAACAGTTTACTTCTTGAAGCATAAGTCAGAAGCAATAGACAAGCTTTACATTTTTTTGAATCAAGTCGAAAATCAATTTGGAAGAAGAGTCAAAGTTATTATGTCCGACAATGGAAAAGAAATCAAAAATGCTAAAAGTAAGAAAATATTTGAAGAACTTGGAATATTTCATGAACGATCAGCTACTTATACTCCAGAACAGAATGGCAGGATAGAAAGAGACATGCGTACCATGGTTGAAGCGGCACGAGCAGAAAATTTACGTCAAAGATCTTGGAACATCTTTATGGACAGAGGCAATAAATTATTCAGTCTTTACAATAAACCAAACAGGAAATAGTAGTGTTCCTGGTAAAACTCCTGTTGAATTATGGTTTGGTCGTAAAGTCAGTCTTAAGTCAATGAAACCATTTGGAAGTGATTGTTATATCCTAATTTAAAATAATAAACGGAAGAAATTCGATAAGAAGAGCAAGAAATCAAAATTCGTCGGATATAAAATCGAAGAGCATGGATATAGACTTTATGTTCCTACCGAAAGACATGTCGAAGTCTCCTGTAATGTTATCTTTGAAGAAAAAGTAAGTCAGACAAATGATAACACTGGTTACAATTTGAATACAAGTCAAGATAATGTATTGAGGGCTATCGTGAACAAAATTTCCCTCGGAATTCTCCCCATCTTCAAAAATGGGAAACGACAATATTTCTGCACTGTTCATTGAAAGCTGGCTGGTGGCCTTTTGAAATGAGAGCCAAAGGCCCTATGAAACTTAATTCCCAATATCAATAAATTCCAAGGAAAACTATCGACATTATTCAAGTTTACAATTTTGAAGGTTATGAAAAATTCCGAGGGAAATTTTATTCACGATAGCCCCCATTAACTCCAGAAAAATTGCCCTCAATTCAATTTCTATTTCATGAAGAAAAACATCAATCGCAAGAGGAGAATTTACAAAATAATGAATCGGAGTCAAGCGAAGAAACAAATGAAAAAATACTTGAAGAAGAACAACATCAATCTCAGGAGGAGAATTTCGAAAGCAGTGAAAACATTCTGTCAGAGCATCAAGAAAGAAATGAAAATTCAACATTATGATCTACGAAATCGTCAAACTATCAAACCTCACCCAAAGTATAGTGATTGTGCTATGATCGGTGATGTTGAAGATATTTCAGTCAAGAATGCACTAAAAGATCCTGGATGGAGAAAAGCAATGGAAGATGAAATTGAAGCACTAAAACAAATGTAAGTATGGGAGCTAGTAAACCTACCAAAATACGTGAAAAGGCAGATGGTCGCCTGAAAGCACGTGTTGTTGCTAGAGGTTTCGATCAAATTCATGGGATAGACTACAACGAAACTATTGCACCGGTCGCAAGATATGCAAGTCATGCTGCCAACAAAGAACTTAAGATTCATACTTTCGATATTAACACAGCATTTCTTAATGGAAAGTTATCGGAAGAAATATACATGTTACAACCAGAAGGATTTGATGATAATTCTGGAAGAGTTTGTCGTCTTAAAAGAAGTCTCTACGGATTAAAACAAGCTCCAATGGACTGGAATGCCACATTTACCAAAACCTTGAAAAGACTGCAATTAAAACACACGAACGATGATCCTTGTATTTTCTATAATGAGGATAGGTCTGTTATCCTCGGAATATTCGTTGATGATGGAATTATTATCAGTCATAATGAAAACACTACAAAATTATTATTGCTAGAGCTAGAAAACAACTTCAAAATGAAATCAACAGAACCAAAAGAAGGAAGATTATATTATATCGGAATGGAAAATCACGTAAAAGAAAATGGACAAATGGTAACACAGCAAAAATACACCAATTGAACCAGTAATGTTAACAGAAAAACAAATAAATGACGGCCCTTTGAAGAACAAGCCTTATCGTGAAGTTATTGGAAGCTTACTTTATTTATCAACTATATCCTGACCGGACATAAGCTTAACTATAAATTACCTGAGCCGACAAGTCAGCAATCCTAGAAGATGTCACTGGAAAATGATAGACCGTGTTTTAAGATATCTTAATGGAACAAGCAATTTCGGAATATTTTTTGAAGGAGAAGCGAAGCTACAAGCATACACGGATTCAAATTATAGTGGAACTGAACCAGATATGATTTCAACTAGTGGAATGTGGAGGACCTATAGTTTGGATGGCTCAGAAACAAACAATAATTTCTATTTCATCAGCGGAAGCCGAATATCGTGCGGCAGTAACTGACATACAAGAAGTTTGTTGGATTCAAAGGATAATGAAAGAGCTAGGAATCGCTATGAAAGAATCTACTGATTTATTTATCTACAATAAAGCAGCTTGAAAACGTTGAGGAAGGAAAGATGACTAAAGGAAAGAAACACATCGAAATACGTCGGAAATTTGTTAATCAAAATATTGGAAAGACAGTGAACCTTGTTTATATTAATACTAAACAACAAGTTGCGGATATTTTCACAAAAGCCTTGAGCAAGAATGTATTTCAAGATTTGCGACTGAATCTGCTTAAGGAGGAGTGTTGGAGAACGTAAAAGCTACACTCTAAATTAAGTGTAAGCAGCTTCTACTTTATTATAAAGTATTTTTAAGATAGCTCAAACTTTTGTTTTATAATAATTTTTATGTAAACTGGAATATTATTTTTCATTCAATATTCATCTTTTCAATGAACAACATGTTCTAAGAATATAAATAAACTATTATTCAAATATTCTTCTTCTTCTTCCTTTGATTCGGCGCTGTTATGATCTCGATGTCGAGGGGATCATAACTCTCCCACGTATCTGCTTCACACTAGTGATCCGCCTGTGGGGTTCGCCGGGTTGACCTCAGAAATCGGCGGCAAGCCTCCCGGTTTTGTATTGTTCCATTTCTGAGGCCAACTGAATGCTGGTGTTTTTGCAATTGTTTGTACCAGGAGTGTTTAGGCCTACCTTTCTTTTTATTCCGAATTGGAACGTTGTATGATATTGCCTTTTTGACGGGGTTCTCAGGATCTCTCCTTTGAACATGGCAATACCAACTGAGTCGGTCGTGTTCAATTTTTTGGGAAATGGTATTCTTAACATGAAGGCTTCCTCGGATCTTCGTACTTCTAATTCGATCAAGCTTTGTAACTCCTGCTGTCATACGAAGCATCTTCATCTCAGCTGCCGTTAGTTTACTCTCATACTTTTTGTACATTGTCCAACATTGTGAACCGTATGTGAGTGCTGGACGCACAACTGAAGTGTAGAGCTTTCCTTTCAGCTTAGGGGGCATTTTTCGGTCACAGAAGATAGCAGAATTTTCCCACCACTTCATCCACCCTACGCTTACGCGATGATTGATATCGTCATCACAAGTAGCTTCGTTATTTATCATAGACCCCAGATATTTAAACTTTTCACACTTGGGAAGCACTACTCCATTCAAATAAATGTCTGGAATAGGCCTGTGTGGATCAGAAAATGGGCAGCATAGGTATTCTGTCTTTTTCGCGCTTATGCGGTACCCACTTCCTTCTAGAACATCCACCCATACGTCAAGTGCTCGTTGTAGGGATATCGGGTCTTCACTTATGATGGCTCCATCGTCAGCAAAGAATAACTGATGTACTTTTGGATCCGTCACTTTGCCTTCAAGCAGGTAATCAATTCATTATTATTCACTATTATTCAAATATTATTTGGACTGAATTAAATTAATTAATCATTGGTCTTTTAACAGGAAGCAAATACTCGTAATATGAGCCGATGGCTAAAATAAGGAAAACCAAACCACTAAGCGAAGAAAAAAAGAAAAAACCGGGCTTATAAACCTGACTTATGTATAGGTGTTATAAAGGACCACTTCCAAGTTTCGAGAATCTCACCGTAGCATAGAGATTTATTGAAAATGATATGAAGTGGCTTGAAAAGGCCAAGTTTATATTTTTTAAAAATATTGGAGGGATATTATCAGGTGGAAGAGAAGTACTCGATTCAAGGGAAGATAGTTTCTTCATAATAACTTTCTCTGTTATAAATATATAACCAATATCAGTGAGAGCTTCACAAGACGGTAAATTGGAACGTCTTATGTCAAGATTAACATAATTAGACTGAAAGAAAGAAGCAAGCATATTACACTCAAATCATCACTAATGACACCGTTTAGTTCCATTTCCGAAGGTAAGCCGAGTGATTTTGTTTTTGTATTAATGAATGCCAAAAACGCTTTTTGATATTGTTTATAAAGAAATTTTTTCAAGAACTCATATTCTTTTCTAAGATGATAAAACCTACTTTGAAGTGAAATATTAGTTCTGCTTTTTTTGTACATAGTTCTCATAGCGCGTTTTAAATTTTTTATTAAACCAAATTGGTCGATTTTGCTTTTTTATAACCTTAATTGGAACATACCTAGAAAAAGCGGATTCTATTACTTCACAGAAAACATTGTAGGTATTTTCAAGACTAGGTGTAGAGAGAATATTTTCCCAGTTAACTGAATAAATAAATTTATCTAACGACACGTAATCGGCTTTAGCAAATTATTACAATTAAATATAGATATTTGATTTAAAATTCTAAAATTAAAGATTAAAGATTCATAGCAGACATTGTGTCAGTTACAATTAATTCAACATCCTTACTGACATTAAAGGGAAAAATATATTTATCGTTTTTAGAATAAATCCTTTTAATATTTGGTAGATTAAAGTCACCTAGGAGAACAATGAAAGTGTTTGATTCTAAAGTATTAGCAATAAATTTAAGATTATCAATATGATTTTCATAAATTTGATCAATTAGGTGGAATATATGATACAAGAAAATATACATTAATTTTATTATTTTTAATGTAAGATGTGAAAAATTCAACACAAATACATATTTGTTTAATCGAACCTGACGAAAATTGAAGTTGAATTTGTTCAAACTCGAACGAACGGCTAGTAAAACTTCTCGTCCTCTATTTAATTCAGTTTCAACTGTACGACGATCTTTTATAAATACGAGTACCTCAAAATCCGAGTTGAATAATTCGGATGAGTTTATATTATCACTCAACCAAGTTTCAGTCAAAGCAATGATAGTGGGCAACCAGTCCAGTAGCAGCAACAAAAAAATCACTTACTTTTGTTCTCATCGCCCCCACATTATGATAGAAGAGGGAACAAGATGAGTAATCACCAAAATTTTCAGCAGGCATGATTCCACCATCACCAGCAACAACAGGAACATTAGCAACAACCGGAACATCAGCATCATTAGCAATAATAGGAGCATCATCAGCAGCAACAGGAATATTAGACTTGGCAACATTAACGGATTCGTTGGCAACAGCAATATCAACATCGTTGACAGCATTTTCATATATATTTATATCGGCAGGAGCAAGAGCAGGAGATTATGAACAATTCAGAGCTGTTTTGTCGTTTTGAAGCCGTGTAACTTCGTTTTTTGGAATGAATTTAAACGCACATAAATTCGTTTCTAAAGGCCAGCTATTTATTCATACATCGCATCATTGAACTCAGTTGCAACTCCAATTTTAAAGTTAATGAATTTCAAATTTTCTTCAAGTTCTCGTTTAATTAATTTAAAGCAAGATATGACTCTACTAGGGTTTGTGCCGAGTGCTGCAGCTAAGTGATTAACAATAACTTCAAAAGATACAGAAGGGCGAAAATTACCAAGGTGAAACCACTTAAGCTTGCGCACAACAACATTTTGCAAAACTAAACCAGAGACAGTTTTTGAGCTATTTTTTTGGCTTTCAACTTCAGCTTTAGAATCTTTTGCTTCAACTTTTTCAGATAGAACAGCAGCACCATAATCAACATCGGCATCATCAGCAACATCAGGATCAGAATAACTTCCTTTTCTCGGATCACTTCCAACATCAGCAGCATCAACATCATCAGTGATAAATACCACACTGTCGTCATTAACATTAGTACTATTAGTACCATCCGAGGATATTACAGTGGCAACACAGGTAGTAGGTTTTAGTTCTCCCACAGCATCAACAAGTGAGCGAGAATCATTTGCACTGACCGTTGCATTTTTGTCATTTTAGTTTTGAGCGAGTGTTTACAGGGTTCTAAGCTTTGCTTGCGTTTGCATCGAGGGAATCGCGAAATGACTTAAACTCGTTGTAAAAATTATCAAGCTTTTTGGTTAAGGTATTTAATTTAGCATAAGAACTTTTGGAAGAGTAATTGCAGCACAAGTCACACCTCCAGCAAATATTATCACATTTATTTATCAATTCTATTACATTATCGTTCAGCTTTAAGCACCCAATATGGAAAAATAATTTACAGACAACGCACGACAGGTATTCAGTTTCGGTCGTTACGATTTCGCAAATAAAACATTCATTAGACATTATAGGCTTAGCACAGAGAAACAATATATTGATTCAAACTCAACCGTGCGATACGAGAGCAAAGAATAGACTGAACGCAGTTCTTTACACCCTTTAAAATACGTATGCTTTTAAAAAAACACTAGCCGTACCAACCCTTCATTTATGGTTGTGAAATCTTTTCACAATGTGATTCGATCAGCAAAAGAAAACTTAATGTCGTATTCAATAGTTTTATCCGTTACATCTTTGAGTTACGCAGATATGATTGCGTTTCTAACTTTCTTTCTTTTGTTAATTGGTTAATTGGTTTTTTAAAATACAATTAAATCACTTTACATTGTATTTCTTAATGCTATTAATGTTCTTTTGAATATCATCTTAATAATATTAAAATTCTACCTTTCAAAATTTTTATAATTATTGGAATAATTTTAAGCATCGTTTTACTATTTGTTTTGAATGAACATAACCATACTAAAAATAAAACTCAATGACAAGTTTGGAGGGAAAACCCATAAATTTTATGATACTTGGTAACATTTCTTAAATCATAGGTTATTTTCAAACTGACAGCTGTTTCCCGCTCGAAATGTGGACAGAAAGTCAGTATCATACCTCCACGAAACGACGTCACTTAACGCTTGAAGAACATTGGGAAATATTGAAAACTTAGTTCCAAAGTGAGTGCTGTGTACCTAAAACAGTGCGTTTTTTGAAAAGAAGTTTTGGCTGAAATGAAGCACCCAACGCGCCCCCTGTAGATATGTTTGTGCAAAAAGCTCGTGAGACTGGTATGCTAGTATTGGCACCTGGTAAGTTGCTTTGCACGCCACATGTAAGTCAGTATGTGTACTGACAAATGGAGATAAAATTTTTTACGATTTGTCGTTCAATGTACATATTTCTCATAAGAAAAAAGCAAAAAGGGGCTCGAAAAACATAAATTTTACTAATTAATTTTATATTAGCGGGTATAAATATTATGATTTTAGCAGAATACAGTACAAACTCGATTTACGCAACTAATAGAAATTAAGGAAGTTGAAGTAACCGAGGTTGTTGCACTTACTGGGATATATTTTTTTTAATACAAAATTATACATAGTTGTAATGGCTTTCTTTTTTAGAGATAACGAAAATGTTATAAAACAACATTATTGAAACCAAACAAATCATTTTTGTTGTTTTGATGTTTTGAATTTAATGAACAGATGCATAAACACAAGAAGTTGCATTAATTGATGTAACATTTTTCAAAAGTAGCACTTATAGAGTAAAGATGTGCTTCAATTTAAGTGTTGCGAAAATCGAGGAGTTGCGCGAATCGAGGGTTGCGTTAACCGAGTTCGTACTGTAATAATATGTGATTATTTCTAAATCAGGTGGAAAAAATATCAAAAATATAATCAATCCTGTGCAATTTGTACTCAAAAAATGTAAAGAAATCGCAAGAAAACAACAACAAATACTTAAAAAAAAAATGGATACACATGATTTTTTTGAATTAAATCACAAAAATAACAAAGTTTCTTACATTTGTCTGCTTTTTAATTTGTCTTTTTTATCATAGAAATTTGTTAACAAGAAAAAATAAAAATTTTCACAAAACACGAAAACACTAAACGACGTATGTATGTACACCGACCGAATTGAATAGAAAAATTAATAGAAGTAGTATTAGTAAACTTTATTGTGTTTCTGTTTTGTTACATTTGTTTTCTTATATTACATAGTAATTTAATTACACTTGAAAAAATTGTCACACGAGGGTTTTATGTTTGTTTTATTTTTAAGGACAATATTCTGCCTTGAGACTAAAATACGGCTAGTCAAAGAAGACCATACAAATTGCTTTTTAAAAAACTTGTTTCATCTGTCATTCACATACGGTATGTTTACGATTTTTGAAGACAAATTACAAACAATTAATTGAGTTTCTTACTATATTTTCAACCTGATTTAGAAATTAACACATACTACTATTCTTTTAAAATCATAAAATGCATACCGGTTCATATACCATAAATTTGATTACTTTAATCAATGTTTTTCAGAAGCTTTTTTGATTTTTTCTTATGGGCAATACATTGAACGTCAAATCGAAAAAAAATGTATCTCCAATTGAAGGTTCACGCGCTGACTGCCAGGTGCAGTTACTCCATGTGTCAATACAACACTCATGATCCCCGTCGTCGTACGGTGGACATAGACGAGAATGTGGCTGCTCTAGCCAAGAGTGTGAGACTCAATTAACGAACATCAACTCGCTATCGATCTCAACAGCTATACATTTCACGCACTAGCCTGAAGCGAATTCTGCACAAAAGTCTCGGATTATTCGCTTACAAGGTCCAATTGACTCAGCAATTGAAGGCGCACGACCACCCACTTAGTTATCGTTGTGTCCCATAATTATTGGGAATGTTTGTTCTTACTAATAAAGCTATAATACATGGAAAACATTTAATTTTCTTCATTTTATTGCATTTTTAAAAAGAAACTTCTGTTTGGCGCACTCTTTATTTATGTGGATTGTCCTTAGATTTGTCAATGTTTGCCAGTATGCCAGTTAAATTTGATAATCAGAAAAATTAACTATCAAAAAGGCAGGAAACTCCAACTACGCTGGATACACCAGAGACTGTTGTATATTGGTACAACTATTTCCATTAGAACTACACCAAGTCCAAACATAGAAACGTTATTTTTAATAGCCCCACTTATTATTTTTGAAAAGAAGATGGCGATTATCGTTTTAAAAATTAAAGAATAATATTTTTAACTTACCTGCACTAGAAGAGATTGTTCAGGTGTCCTTTCTATCATATAAACGTAGCGCGCTATAGAACATCTCTTAAACTCCATCACATTCCGCGTAAGAGTGCCGGTTTTATCAGAAAATATATACTTAACCATTCCCAGTTCTTCATTAAGATTTGAAGTTCTTGCCATTGCCGGTGTATTTGTTTCTTCGTGATACATTTCAATGTCGAAATTGATGAAAATAGCCTAATTTAATAAATAATATTGTTAGATTTTATGGAATGTTTAAACTATATAATATTATACCTGTAAAAAGCGAACCAATTCCAGAGTGACTTGCAATGATATTGGAATCAAATTATTATATAAAATAATGAAGGTAAGTAGATTATATCCAAAATTTTTGCTTTTTAAGTCTGAAATGAATTATTGTTCTATAATTGCATATCAATGTTTTTAAAGATCAAACCTACCATCAATTCCGAGATACCAATCTGCTTTGAAATGATTACTTGTCCAAAGTACATTGAACACGGCACTTGTAAGGCAAAGAACAATCAAAATTAAAAATAACATTAAGATCTGCGTGTTCGTCAGTCTGTCAACGGTTGAACGTTTCAATGGTGCTGAGGTAGAGTTTCTCATGAGTTTAGTATCGTGACCAGTGTAAATGACGATACCAAATACCCAAGATGTATTTCGAAGAACAGCTCCACGTTGTAGCACTTGATCTGGTCCCAAAGCTACAGCACTAAAATTAATTTTTTTAGAAAGACTTCCGTTTATTCTCGCTTACTTAAAATATTTATCTGTGAGTTGACTTACGGTATTTCTTGATCTTTAAGAACCCCATTGAATTCGTAAAGATGACGATTTGGGAGCTCACACTCGACAACTCCATGAAAATAGAGAAGATCTTTTGTTTCAAGAAGTTTCGCCGTTGATGATACACCTTGGCGAATTTTTAAATTTGTTTCACCGTCTAAATTTGCTGTTTCAATAAATGACATTCCTTGTGGTTCACTAAAACAAAATAGAAGCTGGATTAATTAATTTATTTTGAATTATTTCAATAGTAAGTAGTGACTTCAGAGTTTTTCATATATTATATCGTCGCTGTAGATCGAATACCTCGTAACCCAGAAAAAACCGATTTTTAGGTAATGATGCAATTATATTGTGAACAAAATTCCGGATCTAATGAAAAACATCCTGTGAACCTAAAAACTATAATTGCAGAGCCACGCGCAAAATTAGCAACACGCCTCTCATTGCCTCTCATTGATTTGATAATAAGTTTTTTGTCTCTCCTGAAAAATCGAATTTTCTGGGATACGAGGTATTCGATCCACAGCGACGATATGTAGGTCACCTATGACTGACATTTACGAGTAATATCAAACAATATAACCCCACTTCTGTGATTTCACTTTGTTCACGACTTTTTCCACAAATGGCTTTTTCACAATACTAACATAAGAAACAGAATCGAGTTGCATCACGATTTTAATTTAACGAGACTTGGTACTTCAAATTGTCAGTACTGGAAACTCGATGGATATCCTAGTTTTTGATTTTTTCGACTGTTTCAATATTCCAGGGGACTGATGTGAAATGCGGAGAACAAAGTTTAATTAAGTTTTTTTTGTAATAAAATCAATTACTAAAAATATTTATCTAATTCGTAGCAAAGGTGTATTATTTGGCGGTGGAATTCATCTTAGTATGAGACCTGAAATAAGAGAAAGGTTATATTCTTTCTTTGCGAAAACGCACTGGGGACACGTCAGGGGGCTGAGAATCGGACACTTTAGAATTTTTAGAGCAAAATAAAATAAGGTCACCCTAATAATATTGTTAGGCCAGGTACTCGTAGATATCAATCAGATTTAATTTTATAAAAAAAATCTGATTAAATTATTGAACGGATTTTAAAATATTTTTTGGGACGCCAAAAATTCCATCGTTTGTAGAATCACCCATACATATCATGTTATATTTTCATTTTTGCTTAAAACGAATGAATGAATGTATGAACAAAATAAAGTGTATGCAAGATCTCACAAATGTGTAAGTGCGGTCTTTGTTTAAACCTGCTGCAACCTTCCTTGTACTGACAATCTTTATTGGACAGAGTATACCTGCGATTACGCTTAACCAAACAAAAAGATGGTTTACGAAAGAAATAAGAAAAAGAATTTAAAAACTTTTTTTTATGAAGTGCGAAGCTTGCGAAATAGTTTTGAATATAAATACAGGGTGTCCCACAATTCGTGCAGAATATTTTAGAGCGTGGCCGTAGTTCAGGGTATATTTTAAGAAAAAAAATCATTTTACAGCGGGGGCCTATTTCCAATTTTTATATCATACATATATGGGGGATTTAGAAAGAAAAAGTCTTACTTTGGCGTACCCTGACCCATGTTTACGGTAATTGCGCTATCTCGGTCTTGTGATATCCAGTTTCTAGCATGTTCCGTTTTTCCTGCCCATGCTACTTTTTGACTGTGGGCTCAATTTTCTCCAGAAAATGCGTAATAAACATACCGTGAATGATCGTAACAATAATAAAAATAAAACTCAATGACAAGTTTGCGGAAAACGCAGTAGATTTTATGATGCTTGGGAAAACCTAAAACAAGTAAAAAAGGGTTTTCTGCATTTTTTGGTTTTTATTTTTGTGGGAAAACCTGCAGTAGGGAAGAGTTTTCTGATTTTGGACACGTTTCTAACAACAGCTGTTAATAAGAGTGGTTTTCTAAGAATTTTGCAATATTTCATAAAATAGGTTTTAAAACGTGCTCGTTTATTTGTCAAAAACCGCAACTCCTTTCCCGTTTCTTTAAAAGTTCTCAAAAAAAAGTTAGGTTTGGAATGTGTTTTCTAAATATTCATGTGTAATGTTGGCTTATTGCATGACCCTATATATCCTAAAAACATTACACATAATGAGTAATAAGAAACAAAAAACAATAATGAGTAGTAGCAAACATACCGAAACGTCGGGAAAGATAATCTAACCTAGTTGTTTCATTGCCAAAATTACATAATTTCAAATCGGTCAATAAATCATCTTAAGTAAATGTGTTTTCTAAATATTCATGTGTAATTTTGGCTTGTTGCATACAAGATTGAAAAAAAAAAAATGCTTTTCTATCATTTATTTATTGTAGCCAAAATATCACATTTGTGTTTTTTTTTCTTACACCTATATACATATGTATGTATATTGCACAATTTTCAGCTTACCAACCCCTGAAGACGCTCAACAACCCACATCATAATACCTCCCCAACATGCTTTACAGTTTTCTGTGTGCATTTTGGATTACGGCCAAATTTCTGCAAGCACTAAGTCGGCCATCAGACCCAAAAATATCCATCAGTTTTAAAAAACAACAGGAGTGATACAACGATATTTAAAAAGCAAATTACATGGATTCATTAGAAAAAAAGAAAACCAATTTTAAACCAGGCGGGTGAGAAGAAGCCAAGAGGTTTTGTTTTGATAATCCTGTGAGTTACGCAAACTTGCAAACCGAGGAACTTACTGGCATATCTGACCGATTAAAAAAGAATAATTATTAATAGGCGAATCACCAAATAAAAGTACGAAAGTAAATTAGTGGGAAACTGCACTAGACGAATTTGACATCATAGCTATAATACACAAGTTATACCAGAGGAGAAAATTATGATATTCTTAAAAAACGTTGCGAGAGAAAAAGATCTGAAGCTAAACTGAACTAATACATCTCTCAATAGGATTCTAAGAAGAAATGGATTTTGCTTTAAGAAAACTCAAAATAGCCGCAAACTTCTTTGTGAAATAAATGATATCAAACTTTTAAATAAATATGATCGAATTAGAAGTACGAAGATCCGAGGAAGCCTTCATGTTAAGAATACCATTTCCCAAAAAATTGAACACGACCGACTCAGTTGGTATTGCCATGTTCAAAGGAGAGATCCTGAGAACCCCGTCAAAAAGGCAATATCATACAACGTTCCAATTCGGAATAAAAAGAAAGGTAGGCCTAAACACTCCTGGTACAAACAAATGCAAAAACACCAGCATTCAGTTGGCCTCAGAAATGGAACAATACAAAACCGGGAGGCTTGCCGCCGATTTCTGAGGTCAACCCGGCGAACCCCACAGGCGGATCACTAGTGTGAAGCAGATACCTGGGAGAGTTATGATCCCCTCGACATCGAGATCATAACAGCGCCGAATCAAAGGAAGAAGAAGATGGTACTGCAATATCTCGAGGAGAACCAGGACCTAGTGACTAACAACTCTCAACTATTCCTGTGTGCGTGTTACCAGGAATGGAGGGGACTGCCGATTCAGAACGGCTAATGCGGTAGCACTTATCATGACAAGAGATACTCTTGGAGGATTTGTCAATTCCTCCCAAAAGGCAGTACACCCCTGAAAAAAGACTTTTTTGCAGCGGCTGATAATCGAACCCAAGACTTTCTTTTTAAATGATTTGCTGTCTCAAAATTCTAATCTATTTTATTAATTTGCCGACGAATCTACCTAAGCTTTTCATACTCGTTCTCAAATTCAGGTCCATCTCATACTCGTTCTCAAATGTTTTTTATTTGCAAAATTTGCAAAGAAGACACTTTATATGTGATGAAGCAAAAAAAAAAAAAAAAAAAACAAATAACAGTCACTCGGGGTGGATGACAGCTACCACAGCAACAAGCCAACAACCAATAATTGTAACATACCAACAAGAAGTAACCTCAGCAGTTCAACAACCAATAATTGGAGCATACCAAAAAGAAGCAACCTCAGCAGTTCAACCAACGAGCCAACAACCAATTATTGGAACATATCAATACAATACGAAAAACAATCAAAATGCAGTGTCATCAATTAACAAATATAATAATTTACATATTTATAAATAAATACCACCACACTACAAGACAGCAGAGCTTAGTAATACGATACTGATTGATGAGTAACTGCAGCGACGCTAAGGACGGCGCACTATGGAGCAGCTCTATAGAGAGCCGTGATATAAAGTCCATCTCAAAATTTTTAAGCAAGGGAAAAAAATGTTATTTTTTCTCAATTGATACATTATTTTTCATAATACATGGAAGAACTTTTTTGGTAAGTCACCTATGCTAACTTAACCACGCTGTCAAAGTTGATCAAGTTGGTGCGAGAAAGCAAATAAAAAGAACAGATTTTGAGAGATTTTTTTGTTTATTTTTTTTCTTATAAAGAGTAGTGATAAAAATGTCAAGTGATATTTCTGATATTGATGAAGGTGTGTTATTTTTATTTTAAGAAGAAAAATCTGAAAAACTTGTTTAAGTAAATAATGGCAAGGTTACAAAAATTAGGGTTTTTCCAAGGTCTTAAAACTTAAAACTTAGAGAGCAATATTTTCTGTTTCTGTAAGAGTGAAAATAATTAATATCACAGAACGACCTATCTTGCCCCACTGTGCGGCGCGCGGCGCGGCGGGTTACTTTGAGGAGATTACGTAGGTATTTATTTAATTGTAATTTCTTGTTTTATTTTCTTACAGATTTCAATAAAGTATTATTTTGCCTATGGCGGTTCAATATTAAAATCAAGTGTTTTTTTTTTTTTTGCATTTTGGAAACCATATAACATATAGGTCCGCGGGGAGCCAACATTCCGGGCCGCACCGCACTTGCACCACGGATGAATGTTATTTGTTTCTTTTTACTTCATCACATTTACAGTGTCTTCTTTAAAAATAAAAAACAATCAATATTATGTTCAGCCCCAAGACAGCCGCCTGTAGCAACAGTTTTCTTGGGCAACAGTACATTGGATGGCCCGCTTCGCGGGTTTTCAGGATTTTAACTCCCTTTAGCCTTTTTAGCTTTATGTTTAAGTACTCTTCGGTAACCCGAGCGTATGATTTCAAAGTATTTTTTAACATATAATATTGCATGTTCTGATTTACACGCCCTCAAAGTTGAAAAATAATTGTTCAAGTCGCGAACCATATTTTCAACAAACTTTTAAGTGTCTTTTTCCGAAGTTCCGTTAAATAAATTCTGTAACTTCTTATATCATTTTATTGCTCTATTTTTGACTTTCTAGAAAACAAAAAAAATGATAATTTATAAAAGAAACCATAAGTAGCCTGAAACATTGGTACTAAGAAAAAAATTTTTTTTAACTTTTTGATTTAAGAAAAAAAAACTCCAAGACTCCAAGCAACAAAGTATACAAGCATGTGTTCCATACTTTCAAGCTACATCACAGTAAAGCTACAGATACTTGCAGATGTGGGAGTTATGTTCTACCTATAAATTGTCTCACTGAATCGTGTTGTTTACCAAAAAGTTTGATTTCTTCGGTAATGATTGCCAGAACGAACTGGTTGAGCCCATTATCAGCTACAGATACTTGCAGATGTGGTAGTTATGTTCTAAATTATCTCACTGAATCGGGTTTCAAAAAAATCCGTCTTGACAGTGTTGTTTACCAAAAAGTTTGATTTCTTCATTAATGATTGCCAGAACGAACTGGTTAAGCCCATTATTTTTAGAAAAAATGTTAACCTTCATTCACAAAATAAAATAAAATTAATACATTGACCCAGATCTAGGAAATGCAATTTTTTCGAAACCATTTATTTTTGCCTGCAAAATTTTTCAACTTTCAACTCAAATTTTTGCAAAATGTCAATAACTTTTTTACTAAAGACATTTTCTAAACCAAATTTTGAGCATTATGTATAAAACTTAACATGTGTGCCAAATTAGATTTTACAAATTTTTTCCGCTCTCCCATACAAACATAAAAACCCTCTAATTTTAGAAAAATGTTAATATGTAACTTTTTTCGGTCCTTATTCGGAATTCATTTTTATTTTCGTTTGAAAGGTGTTAGTGTATAAAATACATAAATGGATGACGGTTTTACTCACGGGCAATGAAATTTTTAAAATGATTGTTTTTTAATTAGCGCAGAGAACTTTTAAATCTACATAAGTATACAGCATGAAAGAAGAAATATTTGTTATTAAAAATCCGAAGACAGAAGTAAAAGTTAGGTGCGCTAATTCGAAATATCACTTTTTGAGTTCGCGGTTCAATAAATAAAGAATACAAAGACCGACAGCAAATTTTGGTAGTGGATGTTTAGCAAAATATGAGTATGTGGGCTTATACGAGTAGGTATGTTTATCATGATATTAAATCCAAAAATTCCGGCAGGTTTTTTTCTCAGCCTTGGATAGGGGGTAGGGGTGAAGTTCAAAACTGTCTATTTTTCCAATCTTTGTTCCAGGAATATAACAACTTAAATAGTGTTTTTTCTAATCCTCTTTTTTGTAATAACAAACTTTTTATTGTACATCAAAATGTTAGAAGTCTGAGAGAAAATTTCTCTACTCTTGTCACTCATGTCGATTCCTTTATGTGTATTCCAGATTTTGTTTTTGTTTCCGAGATTTGGATCTATGTCTTCGAATTATGCGACTTTTCTATGCCGGGTTTTAATTTTGTTGCCAACACTAATGAAGGTTACGCGGCTGGTGGTGTAGGATGTTTTATAAAAGACAAATTTGTTGATTGTGTTGCTACAGATGTGAATTTCACAAGTGCTGATATTCTTAAGGTAACTTTTGCGTTAAATCAAGAGACTTATGTTATTTTGTGTGTCTACAGAAGCCCTTAAACGTGCACAAGTCGTTCCATTGTTCAAAAAAGGATCCGCAAGTGAAGTTTGTAATTACAGGCCCATTTCATTACTTCCTGTTTTTAGTAAAATTTTTGAAAAAGTTATTAAAATAAGAGTAGTTAATTTTTTGAATAGAAATTTGTTTTTTAGTAATGCTCAATTTGGGTTTCAAGTAGGAAAATCTACTGAGGATGCTTTGTTGCAGTTTTGCTCCAGAATATTTTCTAATCTTGATTGTAAAAAGCTTACAGCTGGCTTATTTATTGATATTGCGAAAGCGTTCGACATGGTCGATCACAATATTTTATTGGTGAAGCTTTATAATGCAGGTTTTCGTGGGTTTTTTCTTGAGTGGTTTACTTCATATCTTAAAAACAGAGCACAAAGTGTGAAAATTGATGAAGTTAGCAGTGAAATCAAATATATCAATATTGGCGTACCTCAAGGGTCTGTGCTAGGACCGATTCTCTTTTTGATATATATTAACTCACTCTTTAATTTGAATTTTAAGGGTAAACTTACGGCCTTTGCTGATGATGTTGGATGTTCCTATGGCTCAAACAGTCCTCTCGACCTAATTTGTGATATCAATTTTGATCTAAACTTATTGCGGATTTGGTTTGCAGAACATAAGTTACCGATTAGCAAAAAAACAAAGATAATGTTCTTCAACTTGTCTTCACATAATTTCTTTGATCAAATTCTTTACTATCACGCACCTGAGTGTCATCGTTTCAAACTTCTTGACTGTACCTGTAGTTTAGATTATTCTCATGAATCTTTTTTTGAAAGTTCCAGTTGCTGTGATAATTGTTTTTTGATCGAAAGTGTCAAAGAATTTAAAGACTTAGGGCTTTGGATTGATTCAAGGATGAGTTTTAACTATCACACTGACAGTCTAAAAAAATATTTCCGTTGCGCTGTTAGACACTTCTTTTACTTGCGTTCTGTATGTTCTTCTTTTCTCTTGAAAATCATTTACTATGGAATTTTTCATTCAAAGCTTCAATATGGGATTGCTTGTTGGGGTGGTACTACTAAAAACAAAATTCAACCTCTTTTGACTTTACAAAAATCTGTTTTAAGGAAAATCTGTCGTAAAAATAGACGTGAACGAAGTTTCCCTTTGTTTGTTGATCAAAAAATTTTTCCTATTCGTCATTTATATTGTTTTAAAGTGCTGAAGATGTTTTTTATGCGTTCTGGTAATATGAATTACAGGTTAATTTCTAATCATAACTTGCGATGTAATCATTTGAATTTTGCATCTGTTCCACATTTTCGCACTACTGCCTATCGTAACTTTTATTCTGTGTTTTCTTGTCGGATTTTTAATAAATTGCCTCAAGCAATACGAACATCAACAAATCCTGGAATATTTTTAAAACTAGTAAAGGTTTGGCTTTTCAATCAAAATTATGATAGTCTTGAATCTGTGATTTCTAACATTTTGATCTAAATTTAGTTTGATTTTTTATTTATTTTATATTTTACATTTTTTTCATTTTTCATCTTATTTTTTATTTTTTCTTTCATTGTTTTCATTTAATTTTTTCTTGGTTTATTTATTGAATTAAATCTTTTGTTAATTTTTATGATTTTTTTTATTTTCTTTTTGCATTATGTACATATATTATTTTGTTTTTTTTTTTTTATATTTCTGAGGGTCACCCCACCCGTATTCATATTTTATTTTATTTTTAATTTTAACTACTTGTAGTGGCATTTGACACTATTTTTTTATACCTTGGTATTTAAAATACAAAATGTCATTTAATTTTTTCATAATTTTTAAACTACTTATGTATCTGAATTTTGTAAATATTTAAAACTGAATTTTATGTGAAATAAAACTTAAACTTAAACTAAACTTAACTTAAATATAAAATTTAAATATGCAATTTGATGCTCTGTAATTAAACCTAAGCTAACATACCTGCATGTTGCCCATCCGACTGATAAAACTTAAAATATAAGCTCTGTCTTTGGTACCCCATGACCACAAGTCTGCACCAAATCCTTATCAATGAAAGTGAAATAATCACTCATGTACTACTTCCAGTTAGCCAGTTAAGCGAGGAAGACCAGGACGCGCGAAATAGAGATTTTCATATGAGTATATCGGCAACAATTCAGCGGGAAGACATCACAAAAAAAAAGAAGGATAACATGTGGGATGTTATTTATCTCTGTCAATCACTTGATCACCCATTCACCCAAAAATGTTTTATCCTGAAGTCATAAATATGTTACTCGATGAACAATTGTTTTCTTAAAATAAATCTATCAATAACCTTGAAAATGTTTACTATGGTCAGAACTATATTCATTAATCATTATTAATAATATTTTCATTTTCAACAGCAGTTACCATAGTATCTATTTATAACAGTTCTCAGCATTTTAAATAGGATTTTGAATTTTGAGCACTGCTTAGTATGAAGGGGACCCACTGTGCTACGCCCCTCGCGCGTTATGTGCAGTAGAGTGTCACCCGGGTGACTGTTATTTGGTTCTTTTTATTTCATCACATTTAAAGTGTCTTCTTTGAAAATAAAAAACATTTTCTTTTATTTATGTTTTTTTTACTGATATAAGCTCAAAAGCAACTAAATTGTATTTCCTTAAATGTTATTAACACGTAAAAGAATGCCTAACATACAGTGAATCACAAAAGTAAGTAAGCGCCTCTTAGCTTAACGGTAATTTGCTTCAAACAATCGATAGTAATGTTAAAAAAAACTTAATATTTTTGTCTGTAATTGATATGTATTACGAACTAAAAAGTATATCATCTATATAAATAAAAATGAATCGCAAAATGTGTTGCTAAGCGTTAAACTCGAGAACGGCTGGACCAATTCGGCTAATTTTTTTTTTATGTTTTTGTTAAGACACAAGAAGGTTCTTATGGGGAGAAAAAACGTAAAAATTACAAGGCGGTAAAGAACTTTTTGAGTTTAGCGATTTGGAACAAACATACATTTAAATTTTTATTTATATAGATTACTGTTAGTCAATGTTCGAAGCCCAACATCGTTCCAACATTTACGAACTGTTAATGGCTCTTACAGAGAAGCCTGTCAGTGTTTGCAACTGTTAGAAAATGATGCTCATTGGGATCAAACTTTAAATGATGCTGTAATTTCTTCAAAAGCTTAATAAATACGAGCATTGTTTTCTATAGTTCTATCAACATGCTTTCCGTCAAACCCAATTCATTTATGTATCAAATACAAAGATGATATGTGTGACGATATCATCAAATACGCAATAGAACAGGAAATCAACATTTACAATTCACAGAAGAAATTTACAACGAGGCGTTGATATCAATTGAAGACATGTGCTTGATGATGTCGAACAAAGTATTATCTCAATTAGGCATGGCCGCGCCTAATCGCCTAATGCACGACGCTTTTAATCAAGGGTTGCAACGTGAAAAACTGTTCGATCAAGATTCTTTAAGGGACTCGGTTCGAATATATGTTCCGCTGTTGAACCAACAACAAAAGTATGTCTTTGATACACTTATGATGGAACTGGAGGGTTTTAATTTTTGGATACTCCTGGTGGTACAGGAAAGGCATTTTTAATTTTATTGATTTTAGCAACAATTTACTTACAGAATGGTATTGCACTCGCACTTGCTTCCTCTGATATTGCAGCTACATTATTGGAAGGCGGTTGAACAGCCCATACAGAGCTAAAATTACCATTGAATATTCAAAGAAACGAAACTCCGAATTGCAAAATTTCGAAGAACAAAAGTTTTGCAGCAATGCAAGTTTAGTATGGGATGGCACATAAAAAGATTTTTGAGGCATTAGACAGTACTCCGGAAAATTTGCGAAACAATCAAAACCAGCTCGGTGGGGCGATGATTTTGTTAACAGGAGATTTTCGTCAAATATTACCAGTTATTCCACGGTCTACACCAGCGAGAATGCATGTTTGAAGTCCTCCATTTTGTGGATAAAAATTAAGATACTAAATTTGAGCAAGAATATGCGTGTCGAATTGCAAAATGATTGATCTGGAGAAATATTTTCAAAACAACTCATTGACATTGGTAATGGTAAAATCCCTCTAGATGTTTTGAAAGGGTGCATTACATTTCCTGTACATTTTTGTCAGTTTACAGAATTAAAAACTGAGCTTATGGTAAAGGTGTTCCCAAACGTCGCTCAAAATTACAGAGATCATTGTTAGTTGAGTGAACGAGCTACATATATTACATAGCTGCGAAAAAACGGACGTAAATGAAATAAATTTCAAAATTCAAAATGAAATTGCCGGTGAATTAAGGACATACAAATCAGTTGATTGTGCAAGTAACCAAGATGATTTCGTCAATTATTCACCAGATTTTTTTAACTCACTAGATTTGCAGGGATTACCTCCCAATATAATATACTATTGAAAGTAGGATCGGTGGTCATAATGTTACGAAATATCAACCAACCAACCAACCAACTGAAAAATGTGTTAGAAGCAACCATTCTAAAGGGAAAATATAAGGGAGAGGATGCGTTGATAGCCCGTACCCCGCATCCAAATGGTACCAACTGACGTACCGTTTGAAATTAAACGACTGCAGTTTCTAGTGCGGAATCTGGAAAACCCATGTGTCTCTCATGGAAAGTTGTATGTTGCCTACTCTCGGGTCGGAAAACCGACAGCTTTATTTATTTACGCGCCAGGTAATCAAACAAAAAATATCGTGTACCACCATTACTACTACTACTAATCGTACTAAAGTTTTGCAATGTACAAAATAGAAAATTTATATTTGTAAGTAATCGTTGTTAATTATCTATAAATAAAGTGATCACTCTAAAATATATTTTATTACTGCAAAGGGCCAATAACTTTTAACAGAACAAAGTCTGTCGGGGAGGAACTATTAACATAAAAAATCAATGTTCCGTTCTTTTACAGAAAAAGGGCAGAGCAACGTCTGTCGGGGCAGCTAGTTTCAAATAAAAATTCAAAGAAAACTTAAGAAATATTCGATTTAAACTAAAAAAATAACAAATTTATATCACAAAAGTAAGTAAGCAGTTCAAATAAACCTTGAATTCATTACAGTTATTTTTTAAATATTGTCCATTTACTACTTCGTTGGATACCCTTTGACTTTTATAACTACTTTCATACGTAGAGGCATTGAGTTAACCAAATTTTGCGTAACGTTTTGTCCAATTTTAGACCATTCACCTTGAAGAACACGCTTTAAATCGACAGGCCAGAATTTTTTCGGAAAAAATGCCTGAAATTCTGGAAAGATTGCCAAAAGAGCCTGGGCTGATTTAATAGGAAAAAAGGCCAGAATTTGTATGAACACAATTTTGGCGGTTTTTCCAAAAAAAAAAAAAACTGGCGTAATTTCATCCGGGAGCCGTTTGTAAAGTCCCAATTTTCTTAATTTATTTATAAGTATTTCGTGACTTAACTTGTCAAAAGCTTTAGATAAGTCGGTAAAGAAAAAATCTATGTATTTAAAGGCATCTTAACAAAAAGAGGAAGAGAATTGTAACAAATTAGTGAGTTTGCATTTTTTCTTTATAAAACCATGTTGATTTTCACGTACATATAGCAGAAGATCAATAAAAAAATGTGTCACAGACAAGGGACTCGAGCAGTTTAGGAATAGCTGATAGTTTTGCAATAAGACTATAGTTTGTTATCAAATTCTTTTTATGGATTGAGTATTTTCAAAGAGTAGGAACTTTTTAACATTTAAGATACTCATTGCAAGGAACAATTAAGATATAAGACAGGTAAGAATCATATTTTGTTAACATAAATGACGGAACACCATCCGGGCTTAGCCTAAAACATTCATCAAATTTTAAATAGTTATCATAAATGTAGAGGCTATTGAAATTGAAAAGGTAATTATATTTAGATACATATCTATCGTTGACAATTAGAGGAGTGCTTCTCTTTTATAATAATCATCAAACATGTGGACTGAAAAAATCATTAAAAAGGGACCAAATAGGAGAAGTTCTTACCACAATCAATAAAACTCATCTTACAGTAGCCGAATCATTAAGAAAGTGTCTATCACATCTTTTAACTTGAAGGAGATTCTGTCAAATAATTCAGTATCAGCAAAATAAAAATTCAACCATGGATCCTTAGAACTATGACATCAGTAGTAGATTTTATTTGTATTTATAAAAACCTCGTTGGTTTTTGTCAAATGTTAATCAGTTTGGTAGTATATTAGTTCAGTTCCTTCGATGAGAAAATCACTCTTTCAGATGTTAAGGAAAGTTTTCATTTTTTTGTGGGAAGAATTTGATTCGGTAAAGCTGTTATAATATTTGCAGAGATTATTGAAGGGGTTTTACGAATTACACATTCGTTTTCTGAGAAAGATACTGCTTCACTATTGATGACAGTTGAAGAATATGCTCTTAAAGTTGATATTTCCGTTGAAAAAAAAACAATACTGTAAGGTCAGGAACTGGTTCGATTACCATATTCTTCATCTAACCAATTCTTAACCTCTCAACTACAGTGGCCTGAGGGTCAATTCTCTATCTGTGAAACTACGAAAGTGATAGAAAAGTTATCATTTCAGTTTTCACAGCCATTTTTCATTTTTCCATTTCATGAACTCACATAATGCGATTCTTAAGCTCATTCTAATAAATGTTTGTCAAAACATGTTCTAAACAGTACTAAGTATGATAAATGCTTTCATTTTGATGTCATTTGTGAGTTTAATTTTGTTTGTAACTTTCATATTTTATCAGGGCTTTTCACAAAATCGTTTGAGTGTGAAAACAAATTTATTAGATATTTGAAAAAAAAATTGACATTTTATTATTTTTTTTTTTCATAAATTGCGAATCGCACAGTGTGTTAAGTTGGGAAAAAACTTATCACTTCACAGTTTCACAAATAGAGAATCGACCCCTGGAGCCCCATCTTGTTGAAAATATGATGAAGCTAGTTGAAACAGTGGAGTGTACAATAGTTCTGGGAAACCGTTTCACAAAAACTCCAGAAGGGGTCGCTTTAACTGTTTGAAATTACACCTGCCCACATATTGACGCCAAATATGTGTTAAAATGATGTCTATTTTCTTTCGCGTGGATTCTCCGCAGCCCATTGTATGAAGATTGAGAAAATTTGTGATTCGATGTCTTGTAAATTGAGAACCGTCGATCCAGGGAATCCTACTAATAAACTAGTTGTAATCCAAGCAACCAGTAAGTAAATGAAAGACTCTTTTCTAAATAATCGATAAGCAGTTCTTGGTTATGTTATATCTGGAAACATTGAATCGTAAGATTACATAAGCGTCTGATGATGATTAATGGATCAGTTGAAACAGCTTCCAGTTTTTTTCATCAGCCGATATTCTTAGTTGTGGAGCTCCCCGTTAGGTCACGTATTTGAAAATAATCCAGTTTTCAAAGGCTGCTACACGTATTTCCAAATACTCCTTGACTAGGAAGTCGTCGGAAGATCCCTATTCTACCAAAGGAATATAGAGTAATAAGGTGGATGAACTAGTTCTCTAGGCATTTCTTAAGTACAAGCATCGCTAAGATTAGCAACGAATGGAAGGCTCAAGAAGCTCAAGCTTTTCCCGGCTAAGGAAACCTCCAGAAAACCAAAGGCTCCTATTTAGTTGCCCCTCATGGACATCAAATCGAGCGAAAAGGAACTGACCCGAGGTCTTCAGAGGCTTAGTCCACTAATTCCTATGCATGAATGGGATGTTGTTAAGGAAGATGAACCGTAGAAGAACAGCGGATCTTATTTTTTAAGGATCAGCGAGTAAAGCTGGGAAGCCCTCGACAGATCAGACTTCAAATTAAATTGCGGCATTAAAAATCAAAAATAAAGATTCTGCAGATTAGGGAGAAGATTTTTACACAGCTGATGACAAAGTCGACCAGGTCACTGGCGATGTCAACGTTTCCGGTAAGCCACTGGGCCCTAGCTCTTCAGGGTCTTCAATGAATTAAAAACACGCTGCGATTTAGATTAATCTGAAGCGCTCTTAATGCGCTTCGAATAATCTGCAAGATTTCCTGAAAGAGAAAATTATCGACGTAGCAGCCATACAAGAAACGTGGATAAATGGTCTTAGTTAGAGGCCTCCAAAACCACCAATATGACCCGATTTATAAAGCCACAACCCCAGACCAATGTTAGCCTAGAACTTGTGTTTTAGCTAAGAAACACTTGAAAGTACTTTTGCGTCGTAATCTTAGCACCCGCGATCTGACAGTTGTCAGGCTCAAGGACAAAAAGCGTACTCGGCCCAAGACTGAGAGTTACCGCCACAAGTGCTGCGAATCCTAACCAAGAGTACTAACTTTTTAATTGCAAATGATGCTAATGCACGTGATGCTCTCTGGGGTAGTTCAGAGATCAATGAAAGAGGTATTTAATGTTTATATTAAATTGAAACTTACCGTACGATCTACAACAGAGGTAACACTCTCTGTTTTTCCAAAGCTCGGAAAACTATGAATGGTTGATGGATGTACCAGATGTAACGATAGTAAATAACAACCTTAATCCATTGGTAGAAAATTCCTCTCCCCTCTGAAATCTTTTTCGGAAAACAGATAGGTTTTCTTTCACATAAATTTCGAAGCCGAAACTTCTTTACCTTTGAGAAATCCCGAAAGAATTGACTGGAAGAAGTTCAGTTCGAAAGTTAATTCTAAAATCCGAAATATACCGAACCCAAGTATAATATTCAATTATAGACCTAGAGTAAAAACCGAAATCCTTTGAATCGTGAATGAATATTGATTTTAAAGTCTCTTCCTGAGGAAAATGAGAAGAAAAATCTTCAATATCTGCCATAAAGTTAGATAATAAGTTAATAAGTTAAGTTAGATGATAACAAAAATGAAGGGCCTGATGGCATTCCTGCTATTTTATTGAAAAACTGCGCAATTGCAGTAGCACAACCACTTTCATGGATTTTTAATCATTCCTTAGCTACTGGGAAGTTCTTGGACTGTTGGAAAATTTCCTTTTTGACACCAATTTTTAAATCAGGGTCTAAACAAGATATAACTAATTATAGACCTATTTGTAAGATTTCATGCATACCTAAAGTATTTGAAAAAATAGTTTGCAGTAAGTTATCTAACTTGTTTCAAAATAACATATCAGTTTCTCAACGTGGTTTTGTTGCCGGAAAATCAACGGCCACCAATTTGGCCATAATGTGCAATACCATTATTTCGAATATGGAAAATAAATCCCAAACTGATATTATCTTCACAGATTTTGCTAAGGCCTTTGATAGGGTCAACCATCAGATTTTACTTCACAAGTTGGCTTCTCTGGGTATTCACTCTTCTTTATTAGAATGGCTTGAATCTTATTTGACTAATAGAGTTCAAATAGTAAAAATTGATAATTCGTTATCTAAAAACATTTCTGTACCATCTGGTGTGCCTCAAGGAAGTCGTCTAGGGCCTTTGTTATTTTTATTATTTGTTAATGATATACCTGATATCTTCCGAAATTCAGAATGTCTTCTTTTTTACTCTTTCGTAAAATTACTTGTGAGTCCGACTGCTATCTTCTCCTAGAAGATTTGTTGTCACTTGATCGTTGGTGTAATCAGAATCACCTTTCTCTTAATGTGTCCAAATGTCAAATTTTAACGTGTCACAGGATTTTTAATCCAATTTTGTTTGACTATAATATCAATAATAGTAACCTAGAACGGGTTACTAAAAAAAAAGATTTAGGAGTTATATTGGACACAAACCTTTCATTTCTGCCTCACTATGATTATATGATTAACAGAGCTAACCAAATGCTTGGTTTCATTAAAAGAAACACAAGAGATTTCTCAGATCCATATTCACTTAAATCTTTATATAACTCTTTAGTTAGATCAATTTTGGAATACTGCAGTATAATCTGGAATCCTTATTATAGTAACTCAGTAGACAGAATTGAGAGAATTCAGAAAAACTTTACAAGATATGCGTTCTTTAAGTTAAATTGGAGGATTCCTAGACCATCGTACAATACCAGATGTCTATTGTTTGGAATGAAATCTCTTAAGGATAGGCGAATTTATTATTCTGTTATGTTTATAAAAGATGTTGTTACCAACCATATTAATTGTCCGCCTTTAAAAACTTTAGTTGGTTGTGTGGATGCTCCATCGAGGACTACACGTTATAGATTTTATCTTTACGAACAGTTTCACCGTTGTAATTATGGTCGAAATGGACCTATATCACGTTGCATCAGAGAAGTCAATTTAATTGGTAATAGTATAAACTTGTTTTTAGATGTTAATAGAGATTCTTTTAAATCATATGTTTTAAATAATCTTTAATTAGTTTTTCTTTGTTATTAACGTTCGAACTTGTTTTTTCTTTATATTTTGTTAAAAATTTAATGCCTAAATTATATTACGTTGATTGAGTGTAAATTTAATTGTATATATGTATCCACCAACATAAATGTATAATTATTTCTTATAGTAGTCTAAAAAGATTGTTATCTGATTGATGAAAATAAAGCAATATAAAAATAAGTTTGTAAGGATTGTCTCAGAATTTACAAGCGAACTCTGACATAAGCCTAGCAACAAGGTTGGAGAGAATTATGTCAATCAATTGAAAACATAAAAGATTCTGCAAGGCTTGGTAAAGTGCTATCGAGAGAACATTGCACTCCGTCATTCTTGAAAAAGCCTAATGGACTCTGGACAATTTCTACGGCTGTGTCCTTGGAACTACTAATTGAGACAAACTTTCCGGGCTGTGAGAACTGCAGCTCTTACCTTTTCCACGTCAATGGCTTGTGCAGGGCAAATCAACACCGTATAACAAAGGACAAAATTGCCTGGGCAACTAATATTAATATGGAGCTTCATATGTGCTCCCCTTCCACTCCGTTCCAATTCCTTACACAGTTGTAAGTATAGCCACTGCATGCATTGTATGGTAGGCACCATACAGTGTTGCATTTGGCAATTTTATATAAATTGTGCTTATTGTTTTTGGTTGTACAGGAGTGGATCAGTGTGATTTGTCATTAAGGCATAACACTAATGGTAAATTGCAACTGTGAATTTTTTGGTACCCACAATTAATACCTGCATAGATAACTGTCTAGTCTTGGTTTTCTTTTGTGTATTATAATGGCTGGTAAGTTGTCTGTCGAGTATAGTAACATTCGGGGGCCTCGAAAAAACATGCAGTTTTGGTGAAACCCAGGTTGGTGAAAACACCGATCATACGGAGTTTAACCAACATGGTTATAGTTTTCTGCCATTATTCTTTGCTCTCATGGTCTAGCCAAATTTTATAAATTTTAATTTAGTATATGTGGTTTGAATTTACTGTTCAAAAGCGCATCTTTCATACATGTTTCATCTATCGGTGTCTAAGTTTAGATAGTAAATCGACTTCTAATGACTTTGATGCTCTGTCCGACTTTATCCAGAGAATTGTTCCCATTTTCCGCACAGTGAAATCGTTATTACTGGCGATTTCAATGTACACATTCTTCGTGGCTGCGCTCTTTTGGTTAGACAACACTCGAAGGAAGGTATGTCGAGTTTTTTGCTGAGTTAAACAACTTGTTGACGAGCAAATTCCGATTCATAACGTTGCCAGTCAATCCTCTAACACTCTAGACTTGTTCCTTACCTCTGGCCCTGATAAAAACACCACAAGGATAAGTGTATTATGGCACATCAGTCCATTTTGTCATATCTGGAAAGAATATCTGTTAAAGAAAAAACCCTATGAGAAACGTTTGGCTGAACAAAAAACCAACTGGGAAGGTCTCAATGATTTCTTCGTAAATTTAATTGGTCACTATGCTTCCTCGATCTGATTATTTACGGTATGAAACATTTTATTCGGAATAGGATGAAATCTATTTAACCAAAAGAAAACTCCTGGTTTTATTCGAGCTGTAAAGAGACTATCAGGATTAGAGAAGTAAGTTTCCGTAGTTTTAAGGCCAACCCTACTGAGGAAAACCAGAATAAGTACAAAAAAGCTAGAAAGACCTGTAACGTTCATATCCGATGAACTTAATTCTTACATGAAAAAAAAAATTCCGGCGGAAAATACTACTATGTCCCAAAGGTAGTAAACATTTTTGGTCGAAATCTTCAGTTCCAACGCTCGTCTTCAACGACACTCCTGATGTAAGCTCGATAGATAAATCCTATTCACTCTACCCAAACACTCAACTCAACGGCCAAACGTTCTGGACCTTTTCCAGTGTAAAATATCTAGGTGTTATTATAGACCCTAAGTTGAACTGGAAACTGAATATTGAAAGAATAAAGAAGGCCTGCGTAGCTTTCTACGCATGGAGTAAAACCTTTGGTAAAAGGTGGGGCCTTCAATCTAAGATGATTTTGTGGACATACATAGCCGTACAGTTCGATTACCCGCGATTACTCGTACCAAAGTACCTATATAACATCGATAAACTGAAGAAGGTACAAAGAACTGCTAGCGTTAGCACTACAGGGCCTCTAAGATCTGCCCAACTGGAATTCTCATCAGTTCACTCTCGAGCCTAACTTTGGTCGTACAAATATAGATTCGTTTTTTAGTCGCACAGCTTGATTATGAAATAACTTACTTGGAACTTGCCCTTGCCATTTCAATTTGCAAACATTCAAAACCAATGTTCATCGATACCTCCTTTCTCTTCCCCCTAATTTCCTATCGCCTCTGCTGTGTTTAGCATTATAAGGCCCTTTACGTGTGAATTATATTTGATATGCAAACCCAGGCAAGACATAGCCAGGATCGTAGCTACCTATAGCAGACACTACTCAATCGCATGCAGCGACGCTAGGCATTTAGATTTTTAGTTTTTAGAACACAATCATTATGAAGGACATTTTTTGACGACATTGACCAACTTTCAGAAATGAAGTTTAAAGACTGGCTCTAAGACGACCATCGGTTACTTCTGTGTCGTGTCCTCTATTTGACTCCTTAGTTTACGGTGCGGGGGCCGGATGATTACTATATTGGATTGGCTACTATTTAAGCAACAGTCAACAAGCTGCCTAGCTTGGTACAGTATAGATGGTGTGGCATGAGTGTTGTGGTTCGGTTGAGTGAGTGATAAAATTTCCAGATGATTGTGTAAAATGGAAATTGAACGAAAATTTTGAGCAAGCGTATGACAAAGCGTTGTAATTTTCCGAAATTAATTAAATTACTAAAAAAACCACAATATCTGGCTGTGGCAGCCAGTATCGATTATGTCCCGAAGTAAACGTACGAGTATACACACACTTTTGTGATTAACATTAAATTTTTCTTTAAAACTGCAAAATAAAGTTTTGCACCACTCTCATTGCAAACATTTTTTTCTTTGATAATATTCTTTAAATATTAACCGGTGTAAATTTTATCAGAATCTGCCCAAAAATTTAGAGGAAACCGTTTTTCGTCCTTTATCTATAGGTACTATAAATTTAATTTTACCATTTTTTCTCGAATTAAACTTCTTGCGAGGATGTGTCGTGGCAAACACGTATCTTTTCGAATATTTTGCATTCGAAGAAGATATGCCGTTGCGAACATTGAGCTTTTCGAACATTTGGCTTGCGAGCATATTATTATTTCTTATCTGCACGAATGCGAAAGAATATTTCTCATATCAAATCGTGTACGATCTCAAGTACAGAAGGAGTCATGACATTTTCTGGGAGTTAATTAGTAAACTGTTCTGCAAGCAAATTGGTTTTTACTTGTGAGCTGACAAAAGGAGTGTCATTGCAGACGGTCGAAGGCTCCGAAGAAAAAGTAGTATTTCGTAATTTTTTTTACAAATGACCAACATTTTTTACTACCTTTGGGACACTAGTATTTTTTTTCCTTAATTATTGATCAAGCAAAAAATCTGGATCGCTTATGATATGATCGTTAGAGGTCTTTCTAGCCTGTTTGAACTTTTTCTGGTTTTCCTCAGTAGGGATGGCTTTATATCATCTGAAACTTACTTCTCTGACAATAATAACCTCTTTCAAGCTCGCATCAAACAATGAATTGATAGAAGCATAGTAAAGACAGAGCTGATTGTTTTTTTTTTTTTTAAGGTACTAGTACGGTCTAGAATGCCAAGAAAACGCACGATTTTTGGGAATTTTTTTTTCTCGGAAACCTTATTAGGTAATAACATAATTTTTTTTAAATAATGAATACATGCGTCGAGTACAAAAAAAAAAATTCGAATTTTTGCCGAATTGAAGAGGGCACAAAGTCGACTCATCAAAAAATACATGGTCCTATGGCGGACAGTTAATTGGCTGGACTGAAACAAAAAAACAAAGTGGGTTATTTGAAGGAAGGTTTCTTACGAGACAATTTACTACAATTTTACCAAAAAGTTATGAACAAAAAAAATGGCCAACAAAATTGCCAAAAAAAAATTAGAGTCTCCTGCCTCAAATCCCCCCATAATCAAAGTCTGAATGTGGCTGCTAAGTTAACGTAGTCACGCGTCGTTAAGATATGCTAATGGACACTTCCATCAAACACGTGTAAAAGTTTTGATTTCCAGGCAAATCTATTGAAATAAAATTGATTCAACAGCTGCACGTGCGTAAACTAAGTTAAAGAATTTCTGAGTAAAAATTCCTAAATAGTACATTGTTAGACAGAGATATGTCAACACTATTTATTTACTTGAAAAAAAAATATTTGCTTGAGTGAAAACTTTTTTTTCTTGCTATTTAAGATAGTTAATAAAAGTAATTTGTACCAAATAAAATAAAATTCAGCTGCCCGTTGAGTTTTTTTTGTGCATTAAGGTACTAGTACGGTCTAGAACGCCAAAAAACGCACGATTTTTGGGAATTTTTTTCTCGGAAACTTTATAAGATAATATCTAACATATTTTTTTTTAAATAATGAATACATGCGTCAAGAATACAAATTTTTTGAAATTTTTGAATTTTGGCCGGATTATAGAGGGCGCAAACGTCGACTCATCCAAAAATACATTGTCCCATTGCGGACAGTTAATCTCAGGATTGGCTGGACTGAAAAAAAAAGCAAAGTGGGTTATTTTTTCTTACGAGACAATTTACCACAATTTGTTTTAAAAGTAAGAAAAAAAAATGTAAAGCTTTGAAAAAATAATTTTTTTTTGGAAATTTTTTTGGCCATTTTTGGGTCGCCATTTTTTTGTTCAAATTGTGGTAAATTGTCTTAGAAAACATAAAAACAATCAAGTTGCAACAAGTTTTTTGAAAATCGGTAGATCCGGAGATAAACTGTCCGCAATGGGACAATGTGTTTTTTGAAGAGTCAACGTTGGCGCCCTCTATAATTCGGTCAAAATTAGAAAATTAAGACAAAAAAAAATGTTCTTGTACTCTTCACGCATGTATTCATTATTAAAAAAAAAAATTATGTTATTATCTAATAAAGTTTCCGAGAAAAAAATTCCCAAAAATCGTGCGTTTTTTGGCGTTCTAGACCGTACTAGTATCGGGTTTTTCAGTAAGAGCGCTACAAGTTTTTTTTAAATAAAACAAAAACGGTTTTGGATATCAATGAAATTCTTTATTCCTGTGAAAGTACGTTCGATGCCATTATGTATGGAACTCGATTTCTTTTGCATGGCCACCACGGGCACGCTTGCAGAAGTCCAGACGCTGAACCCAATTTTCGACGGTTTTCAGGCGCCACAACGACGTTACAGAGATGCCCAACGCTTGAGAACGACGTGTGAGACACATTTGGGCTTTCTGCAACTGAAGCCTCAGCGGCAGCAATATTCTCGACACTACGGGCACTTCTTTGTCTCGCTGGCACAGGAACATTTTGTACTGTGCCTGTGGATGCAAATTTTTCCACTAGACGCTCAATTGTTGATCTGCTAGGACGATTATGACGACCATAAATTGGACGTAGCGCTCTTAACGTTGAGGTCACTGACTCCGAATTTCGGTAGTAAATTTTAATAATTTCGACTCGTTGTTGGCTCGTATATCTTTCCATCATGAAATGGCAAACCTTACTGAAGAGAAATGTCATAAGAGCGGCAAGAAATATGGCGTCGTTTGCTGTCCCTGTCGCTCTACTTTTGTAGCGTCCCCGTTGAAAAACCCTTTACCTTAATTTACAACAATATCCCTGGTATTGTATGCCCACGTTAGTTCACAAACTTTTAATTAATGCCCCCGAAATAATAAAATATACAGTGTTACCTATCTGTCAAATGTCGGAAGATGCACAAGAAGCATGTAATATTTTTTTTTTAAATCTATCAAGCTAATTTCGCAAGAAACCATTATCGTCAAAAGACAATGGAGGATGTTTTTAAAAGATTCCTAATCGCATCCGTTCCATTAATATCTAGTTGTCGGGAATTACCTCTAAAACCACTTAAATCTTTGTCTAAGGACTGTATCAATTCGTTAGCACCTTCACCTGTAAATAATCAAACAGAAGATGAACAATAATCTTTTGACAGCTCTTCCACTTCTGAAACAGATACAGATGTATGTAGATGATTGTAACTGTTACGAGATGGGCAATGAAAAATTTTTCATGTAAATATGGGATTAACTTATATACCTATTGTTTGCTCATATTGTATTTTGTATTTCTAAATTTATGATTTATAAATTACTGTGTTCGATTTCAATAAAAATATATAAATAATTTTTTTTCCATTTTATTGTTATATAATATTGCTATACAGGGTGTCCCAAAATTCAACGTCGAAACGAAAACGGGTGATAGGGTAGGTGGTGACAGTTATCAGAAAAATAATAAAAAAAAATCGTAGCCATGTATTTGTGAGTTATAGGCATTCGAAAAAAAAATTAAAAAATGGTCAACCTGTGACAGTCTTGCAAGCGCCGTGATTTTGTAATCAAAAATCCAAAACTTAGCTGAGCTGCGCCAAAAAATCACGGAGGCTGTTGCAAACATCAACTCATGGAGATTCACCCGTCTTGTAAACCGATATTTTTTTAGAAGATGTAGGTTTTGCGTTGCCGTTGGAGGCAAACAATTTGGACATTTGTTATAGCTTAATGTAAATAAACTTTTGATGTAATTTTTGTTGAAAAGTTGAATTTCATTAAAAACTCGAACCAAATAATAGAAATGAATCACTATCTGATAGCCCGCGGTAGTAGTTACTTATAAATTACTCTTCACCCCTGGAACACAAACTTAGACACGAGGAAGCCTAGAGTGCATTCAAAGTTTTTTTTAATGAATTAAAAGAATTATTTTAAGACCGGGTTACTTGAGAAAAACATTTTTGTTTCCGTTATTTATGAAATATTCTCAAAAATGTTATACCATTTTGAAATGAGAATAGAACGCGCCAACTTTTAAGGTAGTTTGCCACAATTTCGTAGTACGTTTTTTTTACACTACAGTCCATTGAATTAGGGTCATGTAAAAATTTTGAGTACTCAGTTGGGCAAAAAAGCGATATTTTCTTTAAGACTAATGCAGATGTAATTAAATTTTTGAATGCAATTGTTAGCAGGGTTATTTAAGGTTCCATAACAACAACAAAAATTGAGAAAAGTTTATATTTGTAATCACGGCGCTTGAAAGACTGTCACAGGGTGATCATTTTTTCATTTTTTTTTTCGAATGCCTATAACTCACAAAATACATGGCTACGATTTTTTTTATTATTTTTCTGATAACTGTCACCACCTACCCTATCACCCGTTTTCGTTTCGACGTTGACTTTTGGGACACCCTGTATAGCATTCCACCATTTTGAATTTGTTCATTTTTAATAAATTTTCAAGTCTATGCCCTAATAATATCAAAACATGACATGGCGCCATATTAGGTCGGCCATTTTGAATTTGCTGATTCTGATAACAGATTCGTAATCAGCGACCCCAAAAACCTCTTTATACCAATTTGTGGATCATTCTCTACGTTTTTCGACTTTTGGCCGCACAAAGCGGCTTTCGGTTGCACTGTGCGACTGTGAAACTGAGCCTAGAAAATTTTAATCAGTTGGAATGGAACTGCAAAACAGTAAAATTACAAGCTAAGCGGCATCTTGCCTACGCCGATAACTTGAAGGGAGCAATATACATATAAAACTAAACATTTTTCAAAAATATTTTTTTAAATAAATACTAAATAAATTATAAATACCTTGAAGAGAGTAATAATAGATCAGCTGGAAAAAACGTATTGTTTTGTATTTTGACAATATCTCCCACAGAAAGCTCTTGCCATCGAACTAGATTCCATGCACCCTCACGCAATGTTTCAACGTGTCTGTGATTGATTTCATTATCAGCTCGGTGGCGTTTCTAAATAAAATAAAACAAACATAATACCAATATTCTATGCGAAATAATAGAAAATAAGCTTACAAAATCCTCTACAATTTCTTTAATTGCACTGACAGCTAATATAAATATTAATGGAACTAATGTTGTGTATCTACCAGTTGGTGATACATCAGGAATTTGTTGTAGTAATGCAATCAATAGGAAAAAACAATTCGAATAACGTCTGAATTGTTCAAAAAGGAACGAAGGTAAAAAGCTTATAAAACTGGAAAGATATATAAATAGTGGTGAGCAATTTAAAATAAAAAAAGAGTAACTACTTACTTATATTTTGCAGTTGATATGTGATTACTGCAGAATTTTTGTAATTGTGGCCTATTTATGAATATTACCCTCTTGTCTGTATCGTCGAGTGTAACACCTGATGTTGTTGCGTCATCATCATCTGGAAATGGAAACAAACAATAATCCCAAATAAATGTGAAGTGTGTTGTAAAACTTGAGCAAATGTGAATTGGATTTTATTTTGATTCCTGAATTACCAAAGTAGGGGGAAAATATAAAACACGAAAATGGTGACTAAATATTATTATTCACGATGTTACAACATAACTTTTTATTGTGAAATGAAGTCATTCAGGGTGTGGACTAGAAGTCGTAGCGCCGCGGCGAGGGAGTGGTCTGATTTCAATAGGCATGGTCAGACCGCATCGTGTGCTGTATTGGAACAGCGTGCGTTTGTCGAGAAGGTCTACTTTGAAAATGCCTTCGTTTTGAATATAGTTATTTATGTTGCTTATTATGCATACATGTATGTATATGTTAGAGTCAAGATAATCATAAAATTCTGTGTCAAAATTTTATTTAAATCGGTTAATGTTCATGCGTGTACCATAATAGGTATGTACCTACTACACGTAGTTCAACAAGTATTTTATACATCATTTTGTTGACGGAAAAGGTATAAACTTTGTCCACCCAGTGCCGAGTTGTGAAAATCTCCTAATACTCGTATGGTTTTAATTTCGTCTAGGTTGGATAGAAATGTCCATTTGCCTATACCCCTTTCAATAGAGACGGATTTACTTTTCTTCGCAACCGTGCTTTTATCTTCTTTTTGTAAGTTTCGAATACTACCATTTTTGTCTTGTTGTCTTGCGGCTTGCAACCTCAGTAAAATCAGGATATATCAAAACAGGTGGGGATGTTATTGCTTTTTTAGATCGTCAAAAACCCTTTGACATTCATCACTCCATCTAAATTGTGTGTTCTTTCGGAAGATATTGTTTATGGGAGAAGCTATAGCTGCGAAATTTGGTACAAACTTACGATAATAACTTACAAAATCCCAATGTCGAATAAATCTTTCGCCTTTAAAAAAAAAATAATTTAGTTAAAGCTAGGTAATGGTGAAAAAAAAAATTTAAAAAAAAGTTATTTTTGGTACCCCTTTGGAACCATTTTTGTTTTTTGTTATAAACGGTACAACCGATTTTGATAGATTTTTTCTTAGCAGTTTTAACATTATTGTGTATTCAAATTTTCAATTTTTTTTTAGAAAAAAACTCAATGTTTCGAAAACCTCATGCTAGATTTTTTTAAAACTTGATAAATAAAAGTTTCTTATTATAATGTACAAGATATGTGAAAAAAACTTCATTTTACCAAAAAATTACGGTACCCTCCATACAAATGTTAAAAAATGGTTTTCGAAAATACTATTTTTATCGAAAATGGTTCTGAGAATTTTGCTAAAACTTTTTTCCTTTCAATAATTCTTTCGATCTACAATTTAATATAAACAATTTTGAAGACAAGATATTACTGACTGTACCTACCATAGAACGATTTGTTAGAATTTCGAATTTCTCATCATTGGCATAACGGATTTTAATGAAATTATTCATAGAAAAGCTTCTAAAAAGTTTAAAAAACATTGCATTTCAAAACTTTAAAAAAATATTGTTTTGAATTTTGAAAAAAATATCTATGTATTTCTTTTTTTTGAAAATTCAATAGCTCAAAAACGAGGTAATATTTGATTTTGTAAATTTAATTTTTATTCGAACTATTTTTTGGAATTTTTTTTTCAAACCATTACCTAGCCTTAACTAAATAAAATTTTTTGATTTTTTTTTTAAAACATCTGTGGGACAGTTTGTAAGAAAGAAAAATAAATTTTAAAATTTCGAGAAAAAAAAATCGTATGGCCGGTACCGTTATTTTTGATCTTAAAAAAAAAAGAAAAAAACGATGGGGGAGGGGGAATTTAAAAACGATATCTACGAAGTTTGACAAAAATCGGCCGAGCCGTTTAGGCGGTAGTCGAACAGACAGACAGGATTGTGAGACTTTGATCAAAATCTCGAGTTCGATTTTTTTACGAATGCATAACTTACCTTATAGTATGTACCTATAAGTCACAAGTGAAAATATTTACTTTCTACTTATTTACAAATTATTAAGAACAACGTTGTAATATTTCGAGCTACAATATCAACATTTCTGATAAAAATGAAATCGCACTTGGAAATCACACCACGTTGAACATATTATAGCTTTTAATTATTACGTTAGCTCATTGTTCTATGAAAATAAAAAGAAGTTCTGATACAAATTTTGATGCTTAGATAATTTACCAATACAAATAATAATTTGTTTTCATCTTAAATAGTATTATTTGTATTCACTTTTACTAATCTATATATATAAAAATTAATTGCTGTCCGTTTGTCTCGCTAAAACTCGATAATGGCTCGACCGATTTTGCTAATTTTGATCTTGAAATATTTGTGGAAGTTCAAGGATGATTTAAACCAGGGGTCGCCAAATAGCGGACCGCGGTCCGCATCCGGACCGCCGACCCATTTTGTGCGGACCGCAAGAACACAGCAAAGTAGATAATGTATTTAAAATGTATCCCTCCCATTATCTTTGTTGACGTCAATTCGAAAATGGGCCGATTTATAGAATCCGTTGCGTGCGTTGCGGCAGCTCGATTAATTATTACACACGTTCTTATGAGAAGCGAAAGTGACCCATAGGAAACGCATTCACCGGACGCAACGCAAAAAGTAGCTGAAATTTTACTTTTCCTCTCCGGCAGGTCCGTTGACATCAATTGTCAATAATAGGCATGTTCGATGAAGACATTGCATTTGGAGCATCGCTGTGCTCCGAACTCGTTCTGATGAGTCTTGTTTACTCTAGTTTACTTGCAATTAGTTTAAATGAGTTTTGTCCACGCACACAAAAATCCGAGTATACATACAATTTTCTGATTTTGCATATTTTTATGGATAGTGTATTAAGCGTGAATAAAAAATTTAAATGAAAAATTATTCACTCTTTAATTTTACTTACTGATTTCTTATAAATATTATGACTGCTTTTACGCGACAGCGATTTTTAATTTTCTTTTCGAAGTCGAAATGAAACATAATTGAACAAAAAGAAAAAAAAAATCTAATAAGGGTGCTAATTGATAACTCTGTAATTTTTGTAAACTATAACGAAATACAGAAATTCGCTTGCTCATTACATTCTGGATTTTGTCTATTATTTTGACGCTAATTATGACATTTTTGTCAGTTTTATTAAATCCAGCATACCTTCGCAAACAAAATTTAAAATAAAGCTTTAGCATTTCTATGAAATGCGCTACTATTCATCAGTACGCACTGAGTTCGAGAAATCGAACAGACATACTAATTTAAAGTTTGTCTTTTTAAAAAAATGCGTTGCCGCAACGCATTCGACGGATTCTATGGCTCGGGCCCTGAAATATCGAGGTAACAAGCATGAACGAGTTTGCGGATTTCGAAAGCGTTGATCGTCAGTGTTTTGTGTCAATTTTGAGTGACGAACGCAGCGACGACCCAATTGCTTGATATATGCGATGTGGCTGACAAAGCACAATGAATTATTTTTGTATGTTACCTAGACCAAACGAGGGAAACTTTTGTTGAGAAAATATTGACTCTTTTGCCTCTATTTGGAAGAACCCAGGGAGAAGACATGATCAAAGCAGTGATGGATTATTTTGATAAAGATGAGTTAGACTTGAAAAGCTTTCATCGGTAACTACTGACGGTGCGCCAGCAATGGTTAGGAGTAAAAAAGGACTAGTTCCCCTGTAGAGTAGCGATGCAAGATATAATGAAAATTTGATTTCCTACCACTGTATTATTCATCAATCAGTGCTTTGTTGCAAGCTCAATCGTGAAAACTCGATCTCTTTATTAATGATCTTGATAATTAATGCTTACACTTCCCCAATTTAAAATAACATAATCAGCAGTGGCAACGAGATTGACCTCGTCCGATACAAGACGTTCAGCACGGATCTTAAATCGGAGTTTCAAAAAAGGTTCGCAGATCTTAAGAAAATTGAGAATGTTGTAGAAATCCTCAGCAGCATTTACTCTCTGCATCCTGATGGTGAATGGAGTAATGAAGCTGCAATTGTTTTCTGCAGTGATAAAGCTACTGTGCAAATGGAAAGGTGAACATTTCAAACAGATAGTCCTCAACAAAAAATGTGATTTTTCTCATTGATGTGTAAAAAAATACCTTTGTTATTTCCGTATTTCAACTTGTTTAATAAATATTTTTTTCTATAAAATGTGGTACGGACCGCGATGGTCATTTCATTTCTTAAAACGGACCCCGAGCGAAACTAATTGGTGACCCCTGGTTTAAACGGTGAGAAACATAAATAATAATTAACGTAAGATACTAAAAACGGCAATTTATAATCCCAATACAAAATGTTCCTAGCTGTGAAGCATTTGATGTGTTTACACTACAAATTACTGCGGAAGATATGTCTTTATTGATGGTAAATAAAGTATTGTGGTGTTTGGGCATGACAGCACCCAATCGTCTTTTGCGCGATGCATTTAACTACAAATGCAAGGAGAACAACAATACGGTACTGAAGTATTGGCCCAAACAGTTCGTTCTAATGTTCCGCAATTGAATGAACAAGAAAGAATTGCGTACGATACTTTGATGCAAGCTGTCACCCATAAACAACATAGAACAACAGTTTAGAAACCATAATTGGCTGAGTGAACGAGCAATATTGGTGGCCAAAAACAAAGATGTCGATGATCTCAATGCAACCATTCAGAACTTTCTGCTCAGAGAGTTGTTTTCTTACAAATCAGTTGACACAGTTACAAACCAGGATGACGTAGTCAAATATCCCACACAGTTTTTAAATTCCCTGGATTTACCTGGACTACCACCTCATAATTTACAATTAAAAGTAGGATCAGTTTCGATAATGCTGCGTAACATTAGTCAACCTCGGCTGTGCAATGGAATGAGACTGGCTGTAAAAAAGCTAATGAATAACGTCATCGAGCCCAAGATCTTCAAGGGAAAATACAAAGGAGAGGATGTATTGATCCAGCGTGTACCGATGATTCCAACGGATTTGCCATTCGATTTTAAGCGTCTATAATTTCCCTTCCGTCTGGCCTTTGCGATAACCATAAATAAATCGCAATGCCAGTCGTTGAAAGTTTGCGGAATCAACTTGGAGTTTCCCTGTTTCGCACGTGAGCAATTACACGGCGTGAGTTCGCGAAGAGGAAAACCATCATCTTTATATATTTACGCACCACAAAAAAGACAAAAAATATAGTACATCTGAAAACTTTAAATTGATTAAGTGTAAAACTGTGTTGCATTTAATGTAGATACAAATTTTGTAAAAGATTAATGAAAAATGAGTAAAATAAAATTTGGTGGTGCAACAGCTCGGAGTGAACCAGGACCTAGTGACTTACAACTCTCAACCATTCCTGTGTGCGTGTTACCAAGAACGGAAGTGACCTACAATTTTCTGCCGATTCCGAAGGGCTAATGAGCAGCACTTTCCATGACAAGAGATACTCTTGGAGAATTTGTCGATTTCTCGCAAGAGGCAGTACACCCCTGAAAAAAAACTTTCTTGCAGCGGCTGAGAATCGAACTCGAGACCTTCCGCATGACAGTCCAACGCACTATCCATTATGCCAAGGGGTACTACTAAAAATGAGTAAACCTTTAATTAATATCTTCAAGGAAAGAAGCATTGAAAAGACTGATTTTATGCATTGCTGAGATGTGTGCATTTCTTAAGTATGTTTTTTCAGTATTGAAAAAAGGAATGCATATACCAAGGGGATATTTTATTAGGAGAAGGAGTATGAATTAATTTTTTTCAATAGTAGAAGAATAGAAGTGTCCGAAATGTAGGAAAATTTATCGCTTGAATGAAAAACAAATTAAATTTGTGTTATGTACCTATCTATTATTAACTATTATGATACATTTTAAAGAAGTTAGTAGATATACTGGGTGTCCCTTAATTCGTGCATAATATTTTAGGGCGTGGTTCTTGGGTATATTCTAATAAAAAAAAATCGTTCTACAGTAAGGGCCTATCTCCAGTTTTCATATCATACATCGGGGATTTAAGAAAAGGCCTATTTTGGTGTATACCCTGACACATGTTAACAGTAATTGCGCTGTACGCACACATGATAGAAACTTTATTAAGGCCTTTATTTTTAGAAGAAATACTAGCCTTTGTATCTGTTTTTAAACAAATTTAACATCCTATCTAAATCTTGAGATATACAGTTTCTAGCATGTTCCTTTTTTCTTGCCGATGCTATTTTTTTTACTCTGAGCTCAATTTTTCTAGAAAATGCGTAATAAACATATCGTTTTACTATTTTTTAATGAAGGTAACAACAATCAAAATAAAACTCAATGACAAGTTTGCTTAAAAACTCATAGATTTTATGATACTTGGGAAAACCTCAAACATGTAAAATTAAAAAAAAGTGTTTTTTGCTTTTTTGGTAAAAAAAAGGGGTTTTCTGATTTTGAACACGTTTCCAACAGTCGACAATATGAGTGGTTTTTTTTTTAGAAAATTTACCTAACAAAAATTGTACGAAAGATTAGAAAACTAAATTCATTCATCAGTTTAATTTTTTACGCCAAGGCAATAGTTGATAAGAAACGCTGTTTGAAATGTCTACAATAACAAACCCAGAATACGCAGACAGTAATTTTTTAGTTTATGGGCTGTGCAATGGAACCTCAACTAGACCGCTACGAAGATATCAGGAACTTCATCCGAACCGCCTTCCTAGTTTACGAGTATTTGGAAATACATGCCGAAGGCTTTGATAAACGGGAGAAGTTTCAAATACAGGACCTAACGCGGGTAGGCGCAATTGGAAACAAATTAATCGGCCCTTCAAACTTTCCCCAAGCTGAATCTACAAACTATCTGATGTTTTTGCGTAATGATTTAAGAGAACTATTTGAGAACATGCCACATATTTCCAATAGTATGGCATTCTAGGTTCTAGCACACTATGGTAATGAGGTTAAAAATATGTTAGATGAAGAGTACGGTAATCGTTGTGTACGAATTTATGTACAGGTTCACTTGGCTCTTTTGACCTTACAGTATTGGATTTTTTTTGTATGGGGAAGAATGAAATAACTTGTTAATTCAGTATCAAATTTAGGTGAATTAGAAAACCGTCACAAAAAATGAAGCAGCAGCTATCATCAGTAAATATTCGCAGTGAAATCCAAAAACGGGCTCTAGCATGCATACAAAACCAAGGAGGTCACTTTAAACATATGTAACACCTTTTTTAGTACACATATAAGATACAAAATATCTAAGCCCATTCAAAATCATTTTTTATTCATAGAGCATTTGGAGCTTAAACCAAAAAAAGAACTTTTTCTTTTAATTTTACATGTTTCAGGTTTTCCCAAGTATCAAACTTGTCATTGAGTTTTATTTTTGTTATTGTTACGTTCATTCAAAAAATATAGTAAAACGGTATATGTATTTATTACGCATTTTCTGGAGAAAATTGAGCCCAAAGTCAACCTGTATGTCTTACATTGTTTTCAAAGTCGGAGAAAAAGCTCTTGTTGTAAGAGGTAACACAAACAGTTGGTGGAAAAACTCTACTTTGACTCTTGGTAGTATTTGGGGAGCAGCTGTTCATTTGAGATCGAAGAAAAAGAGGCATATGAACTTTTTTCAAATCAATAAAAAGAAGGTTACTGTTGGTGAATTGTTTTCCTTCTCCATGGTTGTTATTTTGTCTTTAGTAAATAAACGTACGCAATTAATTAAAAACACTTCAAAACACGGAAATACCCACACAACTGTTTTCTTTGACCACAGAATCGACACTAAATCATTCCAAAACAAAAGAAATTACTTATGACAAAAAGGACCTATTGAGCGTCGCCGACCCATCGCGGGAAAAACCCAAGAAAAAAAAAAAGGATTTTTCTGTTGCAGGTCAAAATCCCTCTGTTTCCTCCCAGCTGACGTAGAATATTTTGCCCAGCAAACGAAGTTCATGAAAAGACACATTCCTTTTCCCTAGCGATATCACCATAGTTTTGCTCTATTGAAAGGTTGTTTATTGATTTTCAATGCCATAGAAAATAAAGGGTTGTTTTCTCTTTCATATCGCAGGCATTAAACATTCAATGCTATGTGGATTAAAATATCCGCAGGAATAATTATGTATGTATAACGTGTTCAGCATTGTATTCATTAGCGTTAATGATGTCACAAAAGGATATTGCTATGTTTCGTGTCTTCTTCACCTTCTTTCGAGAACAAAGCACAAGATGCAATTGAAATTGCAAACTACTAGTTAATTGCATGACTTTCGATGAATGAAATCAATGCAGACCTGTACCTGACCTACTCAATGAAAGTGCCACATGATTTCCACGACGAATTCACCTTTATTTTTCCTTGAGGAGCAAATTTCTCACTGGGACTCTACGTCACAGCACGCAGCTGTATGGCACTTTTGAAGCGTATGATAAAGGTTTTATCTGACAAAACATATCTACAAGCACTATTAAGAAGCTCAAAAGTGCTCTCAAACTCAATGAATTAACTGCAAGAGAGAGCTCCATTTTTGCTCTAAAGGCGCATCTACAGCGTATTTTCGAATAAACAGGCTTTAATATTGGCTCTAAATCAGTGTTACCCCCCTCCACTGATTGAAAGTGTAGTGTTTAGGAAAAAAAGTATAGTAGAAACGCAGTAAAAAATAAACTAAATAATTTTACTTTTTTTTTTTATTCGTTTGGTCGTTTTCTAAGAAAAAAAATTGTTCTACAGTAAAGTCTGATTTTCAACTTTGACATCACTTTTTGACGATTTAAAAAAAGGCTAACTTTGGTATACCTTGACCCATGTTAAGGTCAATTTATCTGTTAGTACTAATGGTAAGGACTTTATTTTAGAATTTTTTTAGTAGAAATACCAGCCTTTAAAACTACGTTTTAATTGAGCTGATATGTTTTTAGGGTTGCAAGATATTCAATTTTAAATGGTGATCAATTTTTCTTGCCCGGGCAAAATTTTGACTTTGAGGTCAATTAAAAAAAAAAAAAAATGCGTAATAAACATAATGTTTTCTTATTTTTACCTGATGAATAAAACAATAATAAAAAAAAAACTCATTAATAAGTGCACCCAAAAACCCATACATTTTATGTTACTTGGGAAAATCTAAAACAAGTAAAAAATCGAATTTTGGGTTTTGTACCTACTTTTATTGCAGCACTTGGCAATTGGAGTGGTTTTTCAAGAATTGATAGTTTTTAGGTAATTTTTAAGACTGTGAACTCATGAAAAGGGTAAAAAAAAGTACTTATGCCTACTTGACCTGCTGTCAAAACCCTAATTACCTTACTCCTTCTCAGGGAGAGTTAAATTTGGGGTATGGATGTTTAATGGGTAAATTAACTAAATAAGTGGTATAAAAGAATAGAAAAACAAATTCATTTACAAATTATCAAGTTAAGTCACGATTGCAGTCGGATAAGAGCGCTGTTTGAAATGCCTTCATTTACGCATTTTTTGAAAAAAATTCACAAAATTTTGATCGGGCAAGAAAAATCTGGCAATTTAAACGTAGTTTTAAAGGCTGGTATTTCTACTAAAAAAAGTTCAAAATTAGGTCCCTACCATTAGTACTAACAGAGAAATTGACCTTAACATAGGTCAGGGTACACCTAAGTTAGCCCTTTTTTAAAACGTCAAAGTTGAAAATCAGACTTTACTGTAGAACAATTTTTTTTCTTAGAACACGACCAAGAATCACATCCCAAAGTATGGCACACGAATTACCGGACACCCTGTATATAAAATACTATGTCTACACAACTCATAAAAAATTCGTTTATGATAACACAGGTATACACACATTTTGGTGTCGATACTTTTTGAACTGTTCTTTAGTAAATTTGACCTCCTGAAAACGAATCTGTAATCGGTTTTTGCCTAGCAGCTCCCGTTTTCATGTTATGGGGTAGGGTGTTGCAAACCTGACACCACTTAGAAATACTCAAAATAATTGGGAAAAGAAGAAAGTAAAACATTTTTTCTTTGAAAATCCAAGCTCATTTAGTGATATTTACATATAAATATAAAAAAATAATAAAATAATAATTTTAATAACAAGATACTAGCGAGTACATTTCATGTACAATATATTTTTCGCTGCTGATTTGATGTACTGGAACCCAAGAAGCTTCGTTTTTTGCTTGATCTGCAATGTGGTTTTTTCGGACAATCTCTTAGCAGATTCCAGCAGTAATCTGCCATCATATGCGTATCCCACTTGCCCTGGTATCGTTTTTCCATTGTCCTTATATCCTGGTGAAATCGTTCACCTTGCTCTTCACTCAAGTCTCCCAAGTTTTCAGGAAACCGGTCCAAATGGTTTTGCAAGTAATGCACCTTGATGCTCATGTTGCATTCAAGCTCACGAAAAGCAGTCAGCATGTTTTGAACTAAATCCTTATAATTTAAAGCCTTCTTGTTGCCTAGAAAGTTTTCGACAACTGACACAAATGATGTCCACGCTTTTCGCTCTTTTTCATTCATAGATTCAACAAAATTGGTGTCCTTTATTAACCGTCTGATTTGAGGTCCATCGAATATGCCAGCTTTTATTTTTTCAATGCTTAATCCTTGCATCTTTGTAGATATGAATTTAAAACATGATGAATCCTTATCTAGAGCCTTAACAAATTGCTTCATTAAGCCAAGTTTTATACGAAGTGGAGTCAGGATTATTTTATTCCGATCAACCAAAGGCTCATTAATAACATTTTTTCCTCCAACAACCATGTTCTCTCTTTCAGGCCAGTCTTTTTTTACCCAGTGATCTTGCTATCCCAAAGGCACGAGAAGCAGGGATATTTTGTGTATCCACCTTGCTGTCCAAGGAGAAAGTTAACCATTTTCAAGTCAACACAAATGACCCACCCATGTTCGTGATACTTAATCTTTTCCAAGATTATAGCTATATTCTTTCTTCACAAATTCAGTAATGGATTTTCTGTTCTGATTTGCCGTGTATTCACCACATACAATCAAAATTGCTTGGGATGATTTACACAGATTCTGCGGCTAGATGACATTTTTGAAAATTAGCTCTTAATCACTTAAAGTATTGTAATGTTTTACCAAGGGTTCCTAATAAATAAAACCTATTCACTTTGTTTAAAACTTCCACTTATTTATTTCGTAAATAAAACACTTCACTTTTTTACAACCAAACAATTTATTATTCAACATTCAAATATACCGAAACTAATTTTCGAAAACAATTTACTTATCTCTTTACAACCAACTTTACCCTTTCACTATTAAAAACAAACTGTGTCCAGGTCGGCAACACAGTTGTCTTATATAGCAAAATTTAGGTTCTATTATTTTAATTATATAATTATCTTTTTATAGCAGGTAGAGGGGCTAATAATTCCCCTTCGAACATTCTTTCATATGAATTTCTTCCATATGAATTTTTTTAAATTAGCGTAAATTGAATATTTCTGTAACTCAAAAACTAGAGCTGCTAGGGCAAAATGGTTTTCATTTTTGAAATCAGCGCTAGAAGTATAAATAAAATCAGCTGCAAAACTCAAGGCACCAAAAAATTTTTTTTTTTTGTAGACCTGTGTAATAAATAAACTATTTACATCTTTACAAACCAAAAGTATACATTTAAGGATTAATTTTTTTTTCTAAAGCCTAGTACGCAGATCGAGACAAGACAAATTTTATCTCTACAATTTTAATATCTACAAAACTTTTCCAAATCTCGCGCAAAAATTTTGAAGTTGGAGATGAAATCTAATTTAATGTGTTTTTTAGTGTATCTCTGGAATGGGTTGTCTTACAAAAAACGTTCATACCTTTTTGGAATCTCCTCTTGATGCTTTCAAGCATCAGCACTTGTTACATAAAACCAGTTTTCACGAAAATCACTTTCGGAAATACGTGGCTGTCAAAATTTGTCCCGCAAAATAATGCTTGTATCATTCTTTTTCCTGGCAAAATTTAGTAGAGACATTTTTTACAGCAATTCACAATAGTATGAATTTTGCGCGAAATGCGTACTGCTCGGAAAAATATTCGAGACAAAAATTTGTCCCAGGAACAAAAATGTATGGGAGACAAAATTTTTCCCGATCTGCGTACTAGGCTTAAAGGCTTACATTGTCGTAATTGAATTTGTGTGCAAAATTTATTAATTTTGCGTGTGGCTCGAAAATCCCCTCTAAGCCTTTCAAGAGTTCTTTTGATTGTATAATTGCATCAGCTGTTGCTCTTATGTTCTGATGTAAAAAAGTGTAGTGTTTTTAGAAACGAGCGTAGTGTGTGCTTTTGAAAAGAAAAAGCGTAGTAAAAACACAACAATTGTAGTAGGGGGCAACGCTGCTCTAAATACGCTTTTTAACAGCGAAAAATGTTTCTTGGGTAGCTGCCCTTAATGGTAGGTGTCTCAAGCCAGTCAACTCATGTACGAGTAAATGAATTTGAATGTGTAAGTAAGCTCTCCTCACCAAAATTCGACATTTGAAACTTAAATTTACTCTTTATGCTCTATCTGCTTTCACTGTCGAGCCGGAAGTGAAGACGCAAGGGCAGAATCAAATAAAAAGAAGAACAACTAGCAAACACAGCCAGAGACAAAGCAAATAGAATGAGGGTTGACTACTCGTACTCGTACGTGTGGCTGGCGGCTGTGCTGTGCGCGGGGGTGTTTTTTTTTTTGCTTGATTGAATAAAATATAAAAAGAAACTTATGAGGAATGGCTTTCTTATTTTCTTAAACATATGCGTAGACCTTCCCTAGGTCACCCTTTTTCTAAGGAGTTACGAGTATGTAGCTACATAAATTCATGAAAGGAAGGAAAACATTTTTTTGGGCGAAAATTCGTTTTTTAAGTGACGAAATGGATTGCTTTTGAAAATGTTTTAATAATTTTATTAATATATAACAGGGTAGCGAATTTTTGAATTAAAAAAACCATAAGTCATAAGTCTGTAGATGATTTGTGATTTAAAAAAAATCTAATTCATAAGTTATTTAGTGACTTATGATTTAAAAAAAAATTATTCATAAGCTACTAAGTGACTTATGAATTAAAAAAAAAATTCACAAGCTACTAAGTGACTTATGAATTTAAAAAAAATTAATTCACTACCTATAAGTGACTTATGAATTTAAAAAAAATTAATTCACAAGCTACTAAGTGATTTATGAATGGAAATAAGTTGCAATTCAGGTGAAAGAAAAAATATTTAATATTACTTAACGATTAAATGTAGGTTGAGTAAGGTAAATTATTATTCAATATTAGTTATTGGAACACTGGATTGTATTCAATCAAACTAGGTCAATAAAGAATGAAGAAGAAAAACAAAAAAGGGAACGTGAACTTCACATATATATGAGGTCAGCGTTGTTGGGGGACTAACCTCAAAATAATTCTAACTTGTATAAGTAAACTTTAAGCCTTAAACGGTTTGGACACAGCACTGTCCTTGTCTTTGTTTTTTAGTTTTTCTTTTTTATGACAGATTTCACCTTTCTACCGCCCGTTAACACTTTCTTGAGGGTTTTATAGTGCGATAAATCGAAAAATGAAACGCGTCAATGGGTTCAAGACAGAGACTTTCAATTTTCTTTCGACCGATTACACTTCCTTAAGGGTTTTTCGGTACGATATTAAGAAATAAAAAACTTTGTTAATTTGTACTACTTTAGGACTTTAATTAAAACGTGATCTATGCCCCTGCTCGGGCGCCAATAAATATTTCACAAATTTATTTTCATTAAAAAAAATTTATTGAATTTATTTCTAGGAATACCATGAGAATGACAAATGGCAATCATCAGCATTTTATTTGAATGTTTGTGTCGTTAACTTATAAATATATACATATGTCCTAAACCATTAACTTAATGAAAAACACATTTATGTTTAAAAAATGATTTTAATTAATTTTGTGGATACAAATCTTTCTTAGTCGGTCGTTTGAGAAAACATCCATAGTATTTGTCTCGCTTAAAGAGTTTTCATCACAATCGTACATTATTTTTGTTTTTCAAAAAGACACCCAAAAATTAATTTTTGAAAAAGCAAAAATAATTAAAATTATAACCAATAACTTTGCTCAGTTATCACAATGGGGAGTTGAGGATCAAAAGGTGACATTTACACCTTAGCATTTTTTCATATAATGGAAAGAACTGAATTAATTTTTTCTTTTTTATTTCCCTTAAATTTGGCACGTAATCAGACTGTATAAATTGCATTAATAAGTTTTTCAGTAAGCTTTGAGAAAGAGTTATTTAATAAAATAATTTGTATAAGACACCTTTGGATCCCAAGCCAAAGTCATTGCCACCTTTTGAAACAATGTTACCTTTTATTACTTAATTAAATGAAGAATAAAAATACAATTCGATTACTACATTTTTGTGCTCAGAAAATAACAAAATATTTTTAATTTGCAAATTTATTATATGATATATAAAAAAATATATTCATTTTCGAAGTCGAAATATGTGTATTTCAAAAACGACTAAATTGTTTTCTTTAAATTCGGTATTTAACACTATCTAACGGAAGAAAGAAAATTATTCTTAGGACCAAAAATAATTTTTTGCCTTCCAAAAAAGCATTAAGCAAATTCCTTTTTTTTTTTCTTAAAAAAAAAACTTTGAATTCAAATTTGAAGTTAGTAATAATCGACAAGCTAATTTTTAACAAAAATCGGTAAGCCGATGTCGAAAAAAATATTTTTGAATACCAACTTTAAATTTGTTCAATAAATCAGATGCCTTTCTATTTTTTCTTCAAACTATTTAAGAGTTCATTAAAGAAATGAATTTCTTGTTAAAATATTCAATATCAATTTTTCAGAATTTAAGTTCGAAGATCTTACAATTTTTGGAGTTTTATGAAATAATAGCCGTGTTTTTTTCGCTAGTCTATATAGAATTGTAGAAAAAAACGACACTGGGACTTAGGAGATTTTTTTCCAAGTATGTAGCTGGAAGCACTGTGTACGCTATCGCTATGTCAGCTGTATTGACGACTAGCATCAACCAGCATCCAAAAACGTCACTTTTGACTTCTCTGAACAAATTATCGATAACATATAGATAATATTATTTTGGCATCTCCGTTTTTATCGCGTCTTAGATTAAGTCTCGAAAATTATATGGTGGTTTAGCTAACTCTGTATAGACTTAAGTAGTTGTATTTGTATTTGTATGTAAAGCGCTTAGTCCCGATGTCGTTTTTTTTACAATTCCTTATGAACTGGCAAAAAAAACACGACTAAAATTTTAAAATTTCGCGGCCTTAAGCCGTAATTTTGAATTATAAAAGTTGGAATAGTATAATAAGAATTGCAAAGTAAAATAAGCGGAATTTTTTTTGATGTTGATCTTATCTAACGACATTACGCTTCATGCCCTCGCACATTACAGATTTTTTTATCGACTAACAGCCGTATTTATTAGAATTCCCTAAACGCATGAAAGAGTTATGCAATGCATAAGGACTTATTCATTCACTATGCATATTCATATTAATAAAACATTTGCTTACCCTGCATAGTTATAATGAGCTTGTGTCGAATAAAGTACCAAAAAGTAAGAATCTATTACATTTAGCCTTCATAACACTCAGCTGTTTATCAAAAAACAAGAAAAAAACATCTTGTCTGTCTATCGAATTTAATAAACAAAAACGAAACTACCAAAAGCTAAAAGAATTCCAACAATTAACTTTGATGCATTAGATAAAGTATGTATGTTATTATCTCTAGCACAATACTGGAAATCAAATTGTTATTCGTTTCATCCTAGCTGGAATACTCCTCAGACAAGTTCTTGAGGATAAAATTCAATAATGCAAAATAAAAATAACAATACTAACACACCGGATGAAAAAGAATGCGTGGAGAGAGATCACCAACAAGTTTATTTATCTATTTAATTCTAAACAATTTTCAATTCAATTTGTTTTTAATATATTAGTATAACATATTTGTTTCAATAAATAAAAATAACACAAAGTTTTAGTTTCAATATCAAGTCAAAGGCATTTTATTTTGTTGATAATCTTTATAATTCAATGTGATGTCAAAGTGAATGTGACAGTTCAATACTAAAATGTCCTTATGTAGGCACTATTCAACCTCCAAACGCGTTAAGCTTATAATGCCTCTATTCAACGTCACATAAGTTTTATAAATAACGATTTTGCGTTTGTAGTATTTTTTTTATAGAAAATTCACCTCCTTTTTAGAAAGGAAATTTTTATCTTTTCCGGACTCAACCTTAATGCTCTAGACTTTTTTTTGCATCTTGCGAATACCTTGCTTACCTTAAACTATGAATATCAACGAATATTAATCCAAATTGTGTAGATTTTGGTAGTATTGGGCAATACGCGAAGAGACATACGAGTATTATTATATGAACAAAATTATTATTTATAAAAATTTTTATATTTATGCGAGTCCCTTCCCGAATATTCCAGAATTTAAAATATAGAAACTGGGAAATAGACCCTAATGCATACATAATTTCCTTCTCTCCTTGAGTTAACTTAAATGAACAAAATTTCCATTTTTGGTAAAAAAAATTTTATATCAATTTTAAGAATGCAAATAGTTGCGATTCATTTCTATAGTTTTCCTGACTTTAAATTATATAAAATAAACATTCCCAAAAAATAAAATAGGCAAAATCGGAGTTGTAATTCAAAAGTCGAGGTGTTAAGCCCAGTTTACATCACAATGAAGTTTGTCGTGACTTCATTAATGTTGAGGTTAATACTTTGCTTTTATATTGTGTTGATGATTATGCGTTAACCTTTTTGAAGAAGCTGGACGGCTTTGTAACGCACCTTCTTGAGAAAACAATTGAAAGAAACGCATGACAATTATTTTAAACGGATTTTTGATGAAGTATTCAAACATCTTTAAGTCACTGTCAGTCCTAAATCTCTACGCCATCGATAGTTTTTTTCTAACTTATCTAAAAAATCAATGAGATCGACATTTTTTTTAATATCGTATGTTAACTTTTTTGTGAAAAACCTGTTTTTTAAATTTATTATTAAAGGGGTTTCTGATCAAACAAAATTAAATAAATGTAAGGCAACATACATGTGTGAATATAGATAACAAAAATATAAATATATCTTACTTACGGCTAAGGCGCAATCGAAGAGCTTTATAAACATTCCGAAAAGCCATATCTCAACTCGTATATTCTTTTTTATATCGCCTGAAATAAGGATGCGTAACTATACTGGTATGAGTGCGACTTTAATTTATTTGCGTGTTCCTGTCGAGTGTATTTATATTTTTTAATGGGTATTTTCATTTTTTTAAATGGTACGCCGAACATGTAATTATGTGGAAATATTTCCAAGCTTCTATCCTTCTCACTTGCGTTTGCGTATGAATTTGGATAAACTTTGAAGTTCAACTGAAAACTGAAAACACATTTAGTTTTTTTTTTTCATATATCAAGCCACACAAACAATGATATTTGATAACATTTGAAAATATTCATTAATCACCTATACATTTAAAGCAATACAATGGCATTCATGATGAAAGAACGATTAAGAAATACTAAAAAAGGGACTGTTTTCTTAGTGGGTGGAATATATGTAACTCAGAAACACAGACACTTTGAGATGTTATTCACATTCATAAACGCACTGATTAACTTTCAAATTTGTTTGAAATCATTAGCAATTTTCATATTTTTCTCATAAAATTATGAAACATGTTTTAAAACTATCTTGTTTGTTTGTGTATTATCGAAGAAAGTTGAACTAAATAAAGGTTAAAAAAGATTTTATCACGTCAGTTCGGGTACTCCTTAGTTTAGTGACTAAGAAAAGATTTTTCGAGAAGCTTTGCGTTTCTATATGTAAGCTTTTAAAGCTTTTTTTGTAGAGTGTTATTGCTTGTTAAGGCAATGGATTTTTTGCTTGATGTTGAATAAATGTTTTAAAAAATAAAAACATTTTACGAAACCGCCACATTGACCTTAACAACTGGAAACTGTTTGTATGTTTGCATGAAATTTCAATTTGATGAGCCAGATAAATGCAATGTAGCTACTTTTGAAATTGATTTTCTGCATGGCCAGTGCTTAATATTTATTATTTATGAAACGTGGGGCTTGCGTAATCACAAGTAATATAATTTATAAATATTAAACGGATCCGATGAAGTCGAAATTTAATTTTTCTTATGAGGAACTGTGGTGGGAATGCCTTCAAGACGTAAGTGTAAGTCAACTAAGAATACCAACATACATATGTACCTAGTTAATATAATAATTTAAGCAATGAAACAAAATTTGTTAGATACTTTGCCCGACGTTTCGACAGAGATTTTTTTGGAATTTGTTGAAAAGCCAAAAAAAAAAAGTCGAAATAAGTGAGAATGAAGTTTTGGTTTTTTTTTGACGTGCTATCGCTATTTACCAACATTCTAGTACGATTGGCGGTAAATATAGATAAAAATGAATGGGAAGTAATTAGACAAAACACCAGGATTAACTAGAAGAAGTTTCTCGATGTTTGCATAAGAGAAAACAATTGTCTACAATTTAAAAAGGATATTTTTATTAAGCAAATTTTCGGAATGCCTATGAGCAACCCACTTTCACCTACCATTGCTGACCTTGTTATGGACGAATGTTTTGCTGATTCCGAAGAAAAGCCTACTTTTATCAAAATATGTAGATGATTTGTTCTCGGTGATGGGCAAACCAAAAATTGATGATGTTTTGTTCATCCTTAACGGATTCAATCCAAAATTACAGTTCACTATCGAAAGAAATAATAATAATGCCTTAGCTTTTCTCGATATCAAAATCTTCAGAGAGGAAAAATCTTTTCTTCAAATGCGGCTTTCAAATTATTGGTGATGAAAAATTGGTCGATTTGGATCTTGAAAAGATTCCAATCATTTTCTTTAAGATTGTAGGTTGGAATTCTGCCCAAGTACGCCATGACTTCTGTTACTTTTTTTTGTTAATTTCCTTCTCGCCAGTTATAACTTAGTAAACTTACTATGTTCTATGAATTTCGGATATTCTATAGTTATCGTATAAGGCTACCTATATATGGTACACTTCAATAAATAGTACTTTTGTCAAATGCATGCCGGTAATGAGAAAGTCGCAAGCCAAAAAAAGGTTCTATAACAGATACGGTTAATATAATTTTTTCTAGATGCTTTGCCCCCCCAAAATGTAGGCCTTGCCCGTAATAGCGCACTCAATTTTTCTTATCAAAATCGTTAGAAACGTTTGTGAGATAAATGGGTGATTCTACAAACGATGGAATTTTCGGCGGCCCCAGAAATATTTTGAAATCCGTTCAATTATTTAATCTGATTTTTTTTTATAAAATTAAATCTGACTGATATCTACCTGGCCTAACAATATTATTAGGGTGACCTTATTTTATATTGCTCAAAAAATTCTTCAAAGTGTCCAATTCTCAGTCCCCTGACGTGTCCCCAGTGCGTTTTCGCAAAGAAAAATTATTACCGTTCTCTTATTTCAGGTCTCATACTTAGATGAATTGCACCAAAGTTACGGAAAATAACACATCTTTATTACGAAATAGATAAATATTTTTTAGTAATTTATTTTATTACAAAAAAACTTAATTAAACTTTGTCCCCCGCTTTTTGTATCAGTCCCCTGGCATATTGAAACAGTCGAAAATATCAAAAACTAGGATGTCGATCGGATTTCCAGCACTGGCAATTTGAAGTACCAAGTCTCCTTACAATAAAATCGTGGTGCAACTCGATTCTGTTTCTTATGTTAGCATTGTGAAAAAGACATTTGTGCATGAAGTCGTGGATTGTCCGTTTAGTTTATCAGTCCTCTGGTGAGTTTTTACGAAACAAATTTATATGTAAGTAGGCATCTTTTTTAGCAGTATAGTATAGGTTTGATAAAACTGTAATATTATATATATTTTTTTAATTTTTTAAGTAAAACCTTAATATCTTTTTTGCGCAAAAACCATGAAAAACCTCAGTCCCCTGGTCTCAGTCCCCTGGCTAATAAATAAACAAATGATATTTTATTCAGAAACCTGAGAATTTTTAAATTATGTTGAACTTCGAACTTCATTGCGAAATATTTTTAAAATTTTTAAAAAGAATATAATTTATTTTAAATTGATTCTAAGTAGAAAAAAAAATTTATTGTAATATATTATTTTCTTTTAATAAAATGCTAAGTTATTATGTATTAACCATGAATTTGTATATGTTTATTAAGGCTAATTAAATTTAATTTCTATATTTCAGTGTGTACCCAAGAGAAAATACAAAAAAACTAAAGATTTATTCAGTCACCTTAAAAAAAACCTCAGTCCCCTGAACATCCTTTTTCAAAAAATGTCCTTAAAATCGTCGTTTTTAATTTTTTTTACTGGCCGCTTTCAATAACGCAAAGAGACGTTCTAAGGATCAACTAGAACAATTCTTACGACTTTTGGCTTCCAAAAATGTCGTGCCGAAATTTGTATCATTTTATTCCATTGTTTGTAGAATCACCCAAATAAGATTTTGCTTAACGGCTGTTAGTTTTGGAGCTAAAACAAAATTTTAATTTCTGCTCTAGGGAATCACTGAAGACCCTTAAGCCTGAGTTTGAGAAGAAAATTCATTCAGTAGCTTAGGCTGTAGATCGAGGAACAGATATACAGACATACAGATAGACAGAAGGAATTGCCGGACCAACTTTTTTCGTGTTCCATATCATCGTAATGTCAACTTTGATCAAAATCTCGAGAGCGATTTTGTTTCCAAATGCAGAACTTGCCGTATAGTACCTATGTATATCTCAATAAAAATAATAAAGCAAACAAATTCAGATGCTTTAAGCACAGTGAAATTATAATATTGTGGCGTTTTCAATAAAATACCTGTAATGTTTTTTCTTGTTTAGATAATTTAAAGTAGATTATTTTTGTCTCAAGAAGAAAATTGTATAAATAAGTTTTCGTTCCAAAATTTCTAGTTAGTTTTAAAATTTTACTTTGAAAGAGGAAAACTTCTTCACAAATATTATAATCAATAAATATTTAGATTTAATTTAACCAGCAATAGTCGTTTGATTTTCTATCGTAATCCAGAGATACGAACAGGAAAAACGTAACAACTGGTGTCAGAAGCGGAATTGCGACAGAGAAAATTGACAATGGTTAAATTCATTCAATTAAAAGTTGACCAACTCAAAAAGGAACTATAGGACCAACTCAAAAAGGAACTATCAGCCTTGCGATAAGTGGTTCAAAATCTGAGCTCCAACAGAGGCTTCGCAAAGCCTTAGAGGATAAAGATGTTGATTTGATGAATCATGAGTTTGAGCATGAAGTTCACGGAGAAACCAACAAAGATGAAGAAGGACTGTCTCAACATGCGAGGATGGACAAGTTATTCGGAGCTGTTGAGCGTTCAGTTCAAATGACAACGATGATGTTGGAAAAACAAAGTTCCGCCGACGAAAAACTGGCAGATATTTCTGAGAGTTTAAAAGAAAAAGTAACTAAATCTGAGGACCAACTTGACGATTTAGAAAACCAGATGAATCAGAAAATTAAATGCATCGAAACAGAAACAGAGCTATCATGGATTCATTCCCATCTCTTGAACACCGTCGGAATGTTTCATGTATTTTCCTGTTTTATCGCTTCTTTCACAAGCAATGCTCACTCGAAGTAGCCAGTTGCATTCTTCCCCTTTATCAATTCACCCGTGATACCCGCTTCGCTAGGAATGTTCATCAGTCCACCCTTGAGCCTAACTTTGGTCGTACCGTCAAATATAGAGATTCGTTTTTTAGTCGCACAACACGATTATGGAATAACTTACCCGGCACAGTTTTCCCTTGCCATTTCAATTTGCAAACATTCAAAACCAATGTTCATCGACACCTCCTTTCTCTCCCCTCCTAATTTCTCTCTCGCCCATGCTGTGTTTAAAACATTATAAGGGTCTCGTAACATACCCTTGAGCGCGAGTGAATTATAAAAAAAAAATCGAGGACAAATTTAATTTCAATGTAAAAAACATTGAAAATCGGTTTGGGAATTTAGGGATTTCAATGTATCTTAAGACCATACCAGTTTCACAAAAATTAAGCCACCGATTTTTGATGGAACAACTTCATTTTGAGACTGCGATGTCTCGAAATAACTGGAATCAGGAAAATAGTGCAGCTGATGTCCTGAAGACTATTCCCAGAGGTGAGGTTAATTACCAAACAATAAAGGGTGTCTTCATAGAAAATATGGAAGCGACCATAAGAAACAAATATACAGAATACAATTGAAGAACCGACAACAGAGAGCTGGAGAGGCTCTTCAAGAATACGCAGCTGACATCGAACGATTAGCATATTCGGCATACTCTGGTTCATCATGTGATTTCATCGAGAAATGCAAGATAGACGCTTTCAAGGATGTTATTCGTGACCCAGATACCAAACTTGCTGCAATTATATTGCCTATTCCAACATTCCCGGAGACTGTATCTACAGCAATGACTCAAGAAACTGCAGCTAAGATGTGTGGATTCAATTCAAAAGTTCAACTTTGGATACTAGATATTTGCATTAAATTTTAAAAAATGATCTCATTAAAGATGTGAAAAAAATAACTGGAATTCGACTTAGAACATCTATTGGAGAGGATGCAGCAATATTGGGGATATTTGAGCACATGTTTCTGGTGGCTGATATCATGGATGAAAACAAGAACTACCCCATTTCATCCGCAATCAGAAGGTATGTTTGAAAGATTCAACAGAACACTGGAAGAAAATTTAAAAAAAGTGGTCAATAATAACCAAAAGGACTGGGACGAAAACATACCGACATTTTTAATGGCGTATCGGTCGCCAGTTCATGATACGATATCAAGAACACCAGCTAGTGTAAGCTAGTGAAGTTTAGAGTGTGTCCACCATTAGAACTTAACAGTGATAGCTATGCTGATAAAACAAGAAAAGCACTAGATTTTATTCATCATTCGGGACTGAAACGGACCCAACTTGTAAGCGATAGAATGAAAGCCAGATATGACATTAGGACGAATTCCAACGGTTTTCAAGAAGGCGACATGGTGATATTGTATAATCCACAATAAAAAAAAGGACTTTCCCCAAAATTGCAAACACACTGGGAAGGTCCATACAAAGTTAAAGGCATTATATGGAAAAGAAACAGCAGGGCATGTTCGGGACGATCATGTCTAAGTGGGGGGTGGTGTGGCGTTTTCAATAAAATACCTGTAATTGTAAATACTTGTTTTGATAAATTTTATAGTATATATACAGTGCCGGTAAAAAAAATAGCACCACCGGTACAAGTTTCATTTTAACTTTTTTAAAATAGTAAATGGACACATATTTCCAGCCTATACTGCATTTTGTTATTGCTTGAAGTGTTAACTCTCTGTATTGTGTATCTCTGGCACTTAAATGGTAACGGTTCTTTTTTAACGAGGCCATATTGGGGAAAAACCCTTTTTTATTGCGGTACAAATAATAGCACTGATCGAAGTTTTCGCTAGAAAAAAACATTTTTTGGTGTCATATTTCAAGGTAAAGTAACCAAATGTTAAGATTTGTTAATTTTGAATAGGTTTCTTCATTTTAAACAAAAAAATTACAGTTTTTCAAAGACAATGGGACGTGGAAAACATTGCACAAACGAAAAACGTGAAATTATTAAAAAAATGATTTCAGAAGGTAAAACTTACGGAGAAGTTCGACGTTTTGTTGGCTGTTCCAACAAAATGATTCGAAATTCAATAATATACGCACCCAAAACCGAACCTCGTGGCGAAAACCAGTTTTGTCGAAAACTCTTGTCCGACGCCTAGTCCGAGAAAGCCAAAAAAATCCTTTCAAGCCTGCAACTGAGCTCAAAAAAGACCTGAATATTACAGCTTGCGTTGAAACCGTTCGCCACAGATTGAGAGAACATAATTTAACAGCGTGTAGTCCCAGAAAAGTCCCTCTTTTAACTGCAAAACATGCAAAAAAGCGTTTAATGTTTGCAAGACAGCATTTGAACAGGCCAGCAGCGAAATGGCGCAACGTTTTATGGACGGATAAGAGCAAAATCGTGTTGTTTGGCGGTAAAGGATCTCGCTCCTACGTAAGAAGACCCCCAAAAGCGGAATATAAACCCAAATACACAAATAAAGTGGTTAAGCACGGAGGTTCAAGCATAATGGTGTGGGCTTGTTTTTCCTACTATGGAGTTGGACCCATATACTGGATTAAACCCATCATGGATCAACACGTCTACGTGAATATTTTGGAAAATGTTATGCTCCCGTATACAGATGAAGAAATGCCGCTTTTGTGGGTCTTCCAACAAGATAATGACCCCAAGCACACCAATAAAAAGACAAAAAAATGGTTTGGAGATCATTCAATTAATGTAATGGAGTGGCCAGCGCAATCGCCTGACCTAAATCCCATCGAAAATCTGTGGGCGGACGTAAAGAAAAGAGTCTCAGATATTAAACCGACCAGCAACGAAGCACTCTGGGCTGCAGTTAAGGCATCCTGGGAGAATATTCCGGTTGAAAGGTGTCAAAATTTAGCTAACTCAATGACGAGACGTTGTGAAGCAGTAATAGCCAACAAAGGCTATGCAACGAAATATTAATTTTGTTGGACTACCTCTAAGGAATAAAATCATAGAAAAAGATTTTGGATTTTTACGATGATTTAGTTTAAGTTGTACGATGAAGCAATGGTGCTATTATTTTTACCGCTTATTTGTTTGATTTGTTGCAGAAAATATAAGTTTTTTTCAAAAAGTTGATGAATAAAAATAAAAATTCTTTTTGAAATGTGTTCTTTTAACTTAATATAAACTTTTTGCATATACAAAATTTTCCTCGATATATTGGCATACATTTTATTTTGCAACGAAATTTTTTTCTCGTAATGGTGCTATTTTTTTTACCGCAGCTGTATATAGTATAAGTTTTCGTTCTTAGATTTCTAGTTAGTTTTAAAATTTTACTTTGAAAGAGGAAAACCTCTTCAGAAATATTATAATCGATAAATATTTAGATTTAATATAACCAATAACAGTCGTCTGATTTTCTATCGTAATCCAGAGATACGAACAGGAAAAACGTAACAATATAAAACTAATGTCGGAATTAACAAATCTGCTTCTGCACAAGCAACAATAACGGGCCAAGAAAACCTTGAATTGAACAAAGTTTATTTATATGTATGCATATATTGAAATTATTTATTATTTGCAATAGAATTGAAACAGAGGCCAATTTGTCTATTGAAAAATTTCGTGTGCCCATACAAGTTCTCGATTGTTATCTTCCTGAAAGTTTCTCGGAAAAATAATTGTTTTACTTTCACTTTTTGAAACACATTCTTAATGTAGGTTCAATCTTTACTTCAGCAAATGTATTATTTTAGTAATTCACACGCACTCAAGGCCATTGCTTGTGTAAGAAGCGATAAAACTAGAAAATTCATGAAACATTCCGACGGTTTTCAAGAAATGGGAATGAAACCATGATAGCTCTGTTTCCTACAGGTTTTATCGCTCGGTTCTGAATTCAATCCAATTAGTGGGGAGAAGTTTGTGCTGCGCCTGCCCAAGATGTGAGTTATACTCTAGTTTTGGACATATAAACACCTTTTAAATGGTAGCCAGATGAGAGAGGGTGAAAAAATTTCTTAGATCGATACAGAAATCCAAAACATTTAGACACATACGTATTTGGCGGTCTGGAGAATGTGTTCATTCCAACAAATATCGTCGAAAATTTTACCTTTTTCCGCGTAAGACTGATTTGTTGTTTAACTGATACAAAAAGTCAAAAGGACTTTTTTTTGGAAATTGTTACGGTTGTGATTGCGTTACTGAAATTTTTTAAACTTCTTGAACAAATATCGTAGAACAGATACTTGTTAGCTAATTGACTTGTTGGTATAGACCCAATGACATATTTGAACTCTATTTGAAGATTTTTTATACAATTTAATGTTCAAATCCATTTCTCTTCATATTTAACAAAGTGGAAGTAATTCACTTGTAGAAAGAATAAATTTAAGGGAAAAATACAGAATTTTCTTCAATACAAATATAAATATATACCATCAAGATATTCTACATGAAACACTGTTTGAATTAAGCTCCTTCGACTTAGAAGCGAATGTAGAAGAAGGTTCAATCAAATTTCGAAGAGAATGTAGCACAAAGTAAAGGGGATAGTAAATGGTATAGGCTCAATTATAAAGAGCATACCCAGGACATGGAGCATACATGCACGAAACGTTGCAATGGTTATCCACAAACAAAATGAGAGTCTTCAATTTTTAGACAAAACTTTATACTTAAAAACAATGAATAATAGATAAATTGGTACGTATAAAATTACGAAACATATAAGCACAACAAGAAGTACTGAGCTGGTACATTTGTCAACAAATATCATTTGCCCAGAACAAGTGATCTTCTAACATAATCAGTATATTCAGATGTATCAGACAACCTTCCATATTTACACACTCAAAACTCATGTTCAAGATGTGCGAGTACATAGCAAAATCAATAATTATGGCAAAACTGAGTTTTAATTTTAAACCGACGCTAAATTCATTTGAAATACACTATACACTGTATGGCCGCAAAAAAGTATTCTAATTTTTAAATGTAATAGTGCTCAAAAGTTGTATTAGGGTCTGAGGTTTAAGAACATGTAAAAAAAATAAGATATCGTTCGTCTTTGGCTCGCTCAAATCGGTTGGAGTTGATAAAAAAAATTTAATTTACAGTTAATTTTTTTTTTATTTTTTACGTATACTAAAAAAAAAAACTAAACAAAATACAGAAAGAATTTTTGTCTTTACAAAAAGATATACGATCATATTGTAGGTGGTTCCGTTAGTTTTGTTAAGAATTTTTTTTTGTAAAAAAAAAACGATTTTACATAAAAAAATGATTTTTCTTTATTCTTTTATTATTTCATAGCTTCTTTATCAAGTGTTAAATTTAAACAAATATAAGCTTAAAAGTGTTTCTTTGGAATTATCTTTCACTTGAAAGCCTAAAAATATTTTATATAATTTTTTTGTATCCACACGGGGCAATTTAAAACAACACATATTTCAAAAATCTAGAAACATCAAACCGATAAATTCTTTTCTAAAACAACAAGCTTAAAGTTGTACACGGCAAAGTATGAAAATATATATTCCAAATGATATTTATCATTTTAAATCCTGAAAATTTCCTGTAATATTTTAAAAAAATATTTAAGTATGTACATACGTTTGCTTATATTTATATTGGTATACGTACATATTTATTAAAAACAGACAAGCAAATAATTTCAATTATAAACTTTTTGACAATTTACTCTCATCTGATTAAGTATAGGTTCAGTTAAATGACACAAATACTTAAAATTTAGGATACAATATATTAATAAATTAGACAAGTTGCTACTTTATATAAAATAAAATGGATCGCACGAACTTGCTCTTATGTAAAAGTGTTTTATAATATAAAATACATTTTATAAATATAAAACAAGGATTTATTAAGGTCAAAATGTTCAAATGCATGAAATTGACGTCTCATTTCCAGAAAAGTATGGATTTATGTAAACAAAGTTCAAAAATCGTTTTATTACTAAAGTAATTTTTTATATAAGAAATTTCTTTAAAATTTTAATTTGAGATGCCAATGTTAAGTATTTAGTAGTATAGATTTTAGGAAATAATTTCAAAATGGGGGGTACCGTTAGTTTTGAAGATATTGATTTTTCAAAAAAAAAAAAACGGATTTTTTTTTTCAAAAACCAAAAAAATATTTTTTCGAATATTTCTATATACAATATTATTTCAAACTTAAAGGGGCTCCTGCTTAAAAATTTTAATCAAAATCGTTAGCGCCGTTAATTAGATAGCCGAAAATAAAAAAAAAACTTAGTATGATAGATGCCTACTATAGTCTGTCAAAGCTCTTCAAATCCAGAAATCTCACCATAACTTCAAAACTGCTGCTGTACAGGACCATGGTCCTGCCAGTACTCACATATGGATCCGAGACTTGGGTGCTTAGCAAAAGGCACTCCGACCTCATAGCTGCGTTCGAGAGAAAAGTCTTAAGGAGAATTGTTGGCCCCATATGTGAGGAAGGACGATTCCGGAAACGGTACAATCATGAATTGTACGCAATCTACCTAGAAGCAGATATCGTGACAAAAATTAAGCTCGGTAGACTCCGGTGGGCAGGGCACCTAGCTCGCATGAGCGAAGAGGAACCTGCTCGGAAAGTTCTTTGTGGTACATTCTATGGTAGACGACAGCGTGGTAGACCATGCTTGCGCTGGAGAGATGGCGTAGACCAGGACGCCCGAAGCCTTGGGGTGCGCAACTGGATGGCGTCGGCTAGAGACCGGGATAGGTGGAGAGACTTGTTGAAAGAGGCCAGGACCGGAACCCGGTTGTCGAGCCGATGATGATGATGATGATGATAGATGCCGTTAATAACATTTTTTCCTAAATTTTTTTTTGGAACAAAATGTAGTCCATGCCCAAAATAGCACACTTAATTTTTTGTATTAGAATCGTTAGAGCTTTCAAGATAAATAAGATTTTGCATTACGGGTGTATGAGGAGTACCGTTAGTTTTGGAGCTAAAAAAAATCAATTTCGCCTGTAGGGAATCACCGAAGACCCTTAAGTACCGAGTTTGAAGAAAATAGCTCTAGTGGTTTAGGCTGTAGATCGAGGTACATACGTACTCGTACATACAGACAGACAGGCGGAATTGCCTGACCTACTTTTTTCGCCTTCACTATCATCGTAAACGTAATGTCAACTTTGATCAAAATCAAAATCTTGATTTTTTTTCCAAATGCAGTACTTGCCCTATAATATCTATGTATATCGCAAGTAAAAATGAAAGGTACCAAATAACAATACAAATATTTTGTATCGCTTTAATTTAATTTCGAAAAAAAATATATGGCAGGTACCTTATTTCTAGTTTAAAAAAAAAGAAAACAAAAGTTTAAAGAAAATCGATGTTTTGAATGTTGCCGAACAAACAGTCAGACTGACATACATAATTGCAAGGCTAACTTTTTTCGTCTTCCCTATCATCGTAAGTTTGGTCAAAATCTCTAGCTCGATTCTTTAACGAATGTTTCGTCCCCAATGATGAAAAAAGAATACAATAAAATCAATCTATAACTATAAAGTTAGTGTTGATTGATCTAACATATAATTTTTAACTGAGAATAACTGACATGGGGTACTATCAGCTTTTCATAAGTTTTTTTTTTTAATTTTTATTCAGTAATGAAAAATAATTTATAATATTGTTATCATTATTATAATTTAGTATTTTGTAGGAACCGAGAAGAATCTTTGTTGTGTGTGTATGTTTTTTTTGTGTTGTTATATATGTAAATCTATGTATGTATGTATATGTATATTATTAGGTTCAAGGAAGTAACTCTAAACAGTAACTCAATATCATTAAGGTCAATAGTAAAAAGCCATGATCTGACGTTTTTAAGAAATAAGTTGAAATTACTATTAGTTCTGATAGATAAGGAAAGCTTATTGAACAGTTTAGCGGAGGTGGTTAGATAAAAGTTTGTGAAAAGTGATCTGCGTGCAAACGGAACATTGAAAAGTGCTAAATTATTTACTCGTAAGTTAAATACGGATGATTTTCTAGATGGTATATTGCCGCTTTGTATAAAGAATTCTCTCAAAACTTTGAAAACATAAAGATATCTAAGAGGCAGGATGCGCAGATCATAAAACAGAGGCCAGCTATGTGTGAATCGATTTCTACCGCATATGATCCGTACGATATGTTTTTGAGCAACCAAGAGGGACTCAAAAGTGTTCATGTAAACGCCTCCCCAATTAACTATACCGTATTGCAGTTTTGAGTTAACAAGTCTGTAATAAATCATTGACAAAACACTACGTGAACAGTAAGGTTTTAAAAGAACATCTTTCGAGTTACTAAAGTCAGGTAGGTTCTTACTGTTTCAATATGACACTTCCAGTTCAGTTTTTTGTCGATGTGTACCCCTAAATATTTAAATGAATCAACAGAATTAATTTTAAAACAGGTTTTCGAGCAAAGATTAGAACCTTTGAAATTGTCTCTTCCACAAATATGTAGCGGTAAACTAAATTTTTTACAATTATATGAATGATAGGAAACTTCGTAGTCATAAAAAGTGTATCCTGATGTCTCAAAATGCATCATTTTAGTTTTTTTCAATCATTATTAGCTTGTGAGCTGCAAACCAGATTCTGAGCATTTGAAGGTCCTCATTCATCCTAACTATGCATTCGAAAGGTTTTTCTTTCCGCATAAGTGAAAGCGATATCATCAGCAAAAGCTATTTGATTATCATTAAACCTTGGCTGAAATAGGGAGTTCATATAAATAAGAAATAATAATGGCCCCAGAACAGATCCCTGTGGAACTCCATTCTTTATAAAAACCGATGTACTAAAAACTCCATTTACACGTACCTTTTGCTCTCTGCCTACCAAATAAGATTTAAACCACTCATAAGTGGAACCCCTAAACCCCTCATTATATAGTTTGACTAATAGCAAATCATGGTCTACCATGTCGAACGCTTTAAAAGTGCCATATTTGTTTGATTTTGTTCAACACCATTGTATAAGTTACAGCATACTTTTAGAATAGCATCTTCAGTGGATGGCAATTTTTTTCTAAAAATGATAGCATTTGCAGATTTATTAATTTTTCAAAAAGCTTTGAAAAGGTAGGAAGTAACGAGATTGGTCTGTAGTCACTAATATTTTTTCTATTACCTTTTTTAAATAGTGGAATCACTTCAGCACATTTTAACAACTTCGGAAATATACCACTCTCAACGCTATTATTACAAATAAAACTCAAAATATCAACAATTTCCCATGCAATTTCTTTTAAAAGTTTTCCAGAAATACCATCAGTGGTGCAAGAATTTGTATTTTTCAGGCTACTTATCATTTTAAAAACCTCTGCGGGCGTGTTAGCTTGGAAACAGAAGCTATTTACTTGCATTCTATCTTCTTTTAACTTTGATAAAATATTACAGTTGCAACTGTTGTTAATTGGAAAAGATGGTTTTAAGCTATCCGAAATATTAACAAAAAAATCGTTAAAACTACTAGCTATTTCGCTGGAATCATTAACTATATTGTTGTTTATTAAAACATTGTTAATTTCATTGCTTTATGGCTTTTTTCCTAGTAAGTTATTGACAACTTCCCATTCCATCTTCACATTACCTTTGAAATGATTAAAACGGTTAGTAAAGTAGGAATTACGGACATCATCTACCATTCTTTTAGTGTGTTTGCACAGTTTTTTATAATACTTTTTTAAACCTATATTTTGTGGATGCTTACTACATTTGATAGCAAATTTTTTCTTCTTATCTATTAATTTTAAAAAATGAGGTGTCATCCAGACTTTTAACATTTTTTTTTTGTGTGTCTATAAGAAACAAATTGAGACGAATCTTTGATGTGTTTATCTAAAACTGAGTTAAATAAATAAAAAGCTTTAGTAGGATCACATTCAAGGTAAACTTCTTCCCAAAATTCATACCTCAACTTTTCCCGAAGTATACAAAAGTCCGTCCGAACTTTTTCTTTCCTTGTTAAAAGGATTTGATTATCCGAGCTATGTTTGCAAATATACATATATAGCACAAAAAAGGTAGTCCGTTATTTTGTAATCGGATACATAACATTTAAAAACAGATTTATTATTTTTATGGAAACGCACAAACATATGGTCAATACAACTAGCACTAGTATCTGTTATACGGGTCGGTTCATTTATAACACTTTTGAGACCAAATGACGCCATTAAGAGCGAATAATTTTCCGCATATTTATCACATTTATCCAAAAGATATTAACATCTCCTAGTACTACGAGGGTTTTTTCTTTTTTTAGTTTAAGTATGTTTATTGCAATCGGTAAATGCAAATTAAAGTATACCAATTATTATTTTAGAGTAAATGTACACTTAAAATATCTGCACTCGTAGATTCAATTTTGTTGCAATCACACAAAAGATCACTTTTCACAAAAACTACTATACCTCCAGCAGAATATGATTCATTACAATTGTCATACAAGGTGTAACCATTTATATTATAATTACTCAATTCATTCTCATATATCCAAACTTCACTTAAAATTATAACTAGCGGCAATTTAACCAATGACTCAATGTGCACTAAAAAAATATCAAAATTTTTCCTAAGCCTACGAATATTCTAATGAACACAAAAAGATTCTTCTAAAAAAAATTCATTCATAAGACTACCATAATCGAAATAAAGTTCATTTACATTATTAAATTCATCTTAATTAGGGCATAAAGGATTGTTTACATGGTTGTTTACAATATTAATTGTACTCATAGTTTATTTAAGTCAGAAGTGCAAGTTATTTTTATAGAATTTGTATTTCTTTGAATCTTTGATTGCTGCTGCTGCCTTCAATAATTGACGCGAGCCATATGTCAAGCTTTCGTTGATGAACATCTTCTCTTCTGGTCCAGCGGTGATCATTGATGTTTTAAGCTGCACTTTGTTTTTGTAACTCGCTCTCATTACTTCTTCTTTTACGATGCGTGATGTAAATTGTATATGCAAAATATTTTTTGTTGTATTGCCATCAGCTGGTTGTTTGGCCAGTTTAATTTTTTATACATAGCACTGGTCTAAGTCTCCCTCTGTGACATTCACCTTCAAGACATCACAAAGAATTTTAAGAGCGAGATCGGTGTTGTTCATAGTTGGAATGGTGTTTGGAACGTTAAATACATCAATGCTGTTGCCTAGCAGCTGTTGTTCTAGGTTATTGACCTTTCTCTCAAGTGAAATGATTTTATGCTCATATTCTACATTTTTTGCAGTAAGAGCATCAATTTGTGTTTGTAACGAAGCGTTCCATGCTTCTACCAATACTGAACACATTGGGTTATTTAATTCACCATGACTAAGCAGCCGCCGCCGCAGCACCGACCGACGACACCATACGACGCTGCAGCTACCAACGACACCAGTTACCTCGCCAAGATAAAGGGATTTTATACCTTGTCTTAATACAATATGCAGTCACTATAAGATCATGACGTCACAGTTGGTTGAACACATTGGGTGATTTGCATTCGACCAGTATATAGTTCACACACGGTTTATACGAAAAATATAACAAGAGGACCTCCTTTTGGGAAGGAAAGTCACTTGTTTGCTACGGTCGAAGCTGACGAGCTTGATTTTAGTTTACAAGTCATCTGAAATTGTCCAGCTATTTCGTTCCATCAGTTTGGTTCGAAGAATAAAACGTCCTAATTGCCACCAGGGGCTTTGGTACCTGTTGATGTCGGTGTTTATACATTGGCTGTGCCTACCAGAGGCCTAAAACCTGTTGATCTAGTGCCTACCAGAGGTATAAAACCTGTTGATCTTGTGCCTACCAGAGGCCTAAAACCTGTTGATCTAGTGCCTACCAGAGGCCTAAAACGGGAGTCGTACGGAATCCCCAAAAAATAAATCCCCATCGACCTTAAATCCCCAAACATTTAAATCCATCTAGCTAATATCCCCACAGACATAATGCACATGGACGAAATCCCCAAATGAAACTATGTTTTTGCCAAATCCCCAAATCCCCAATGTCCGTGTACATCTACATCATGTGAAAAATTCATCAGAAAAATTCTCATCAAATTCTTTTATTCTGATACTAAACTTATTAATAAATGATAACGATTTACAGTTTCTAAACAGTAAATTACTATGAACGCATGATTGCATGCACTTTTCAGTCTAACTTTCGTATTCATGGAGAGTAGTGCTGTCTTAGTTTTGTAGTGTAGTGTTTTTTTTGTTTTTGAAATAAAAGTTGAAATGGATGATCATGACCTTATTTTGTTGTTTTGTATTGAAAATTTATTTTAACTTTAATAAATATTACAAACATTACATAATAAAGAATTTTATATTTACTCTTCGGATTACATTTTTGTAATATAAATTAAACGCGCGCGCGATTTAATTGCATGATTCACTACTTGAAGCAGGGACGAAGCGTCCATATATTGAGTGGAATGAGTGCTTCCGTTGAATCATTTGAAAAAATTAAATTCAAAATTCCAAATATTAATATTTTTATTATATTATTTGTATCTATTAATGAATCTTCATTTACTCTGTAAATTACATTCCAACATCATTATGACAACATTATCATCTTTTACTAAAATTACTAAAGGAAATCAAGATCTTTCTGGTTATTAAACTTAAAATGCCACACTGCAAACCAACTGAGAATGCTCAACATCACTCCATTATTTATAATGCTCAATCTCATGAAAGTTCTTGCTAAAATGCTTAACAGCTATGCATTCCTTATTATCGCCTCCTTAACTCAATTTCAAAATACCCTTCCACTCCAAGTCAACTGAAAATATACCTACAACATCACTCACCAATATTCACAAAATGCTCAAACAACAATGATTCTCAAATCTCAAACAATATATAGAATGCACAACAGCTGGGCATTCCATTATTTCGCATACTTAACTTAGATCTCAACCCAAAGTCAAAATAATTTTGGCTCGTTTCTTGCCTTTTGCCCAATGTGTGAAGAATGAGTTGAGTGAATGCATTACGAGAATTTCCTACAAGAGATAGATAGAAAAACAAAGATGTATCTATTGAGTTGCTTATTGTCTCAAACTGATAATGAGTTTAATTTCATGGACAAAAGGGGTAGAAAAATTTTATTTTAATATAGGTAATGTGTGTGCAAATTTAGGTGCAATTCATAACTATCAGAAAACAAACAAATGTGAATTTAAAAGGTGGTAGTTTTTTAATTATTTTCGTTGCGATAAATACAATCCACCTGTTTTCCATTTATTTTTTGTTACTATAAAAAAATGTTGTCAAAGATAGTATTTCTAATATTATCTGAGGTTTCTTGACATTCCAGCAGAAATATAACTTAAGGTTATTTTCAATTATGAGAATTTTAATCCAAAAAAAACTTTAAGGAATCTTAAGATTTTTAATATCCGGTAATAATGGCATCTGTAGAGAGATCATATTCATGTTTTAAGAGAATTAAATATTTTTTTAAAAATAAATGTGGACAAGAAAGGTTAGTTTCTCATCAAATCATAGGTACTTAGATAATTTTGCCTTAAAAGAAAAAGGATAAATCTTTGCGCAAGGCATCAAGCCAGCGGCGTAGCGTAGGGGGGGCGGGGGGGCGGTCCGCCCCAGGCGGCAGGCCTAGGGGGGCGGCAAAATGTCGCCGGTGATGCGGGTAGAGTAGAAATCATATGTTTCATGACAGATCGTTTGACAAGTCAACAAACAACAATGATGTAAATTTGAAATTTGCCACCCTATCTGTGGTTCGTCGTTGACCGCTTTCGTGAATTCGTAGACGGTGAGTAGGGCCGTAAGAGTGCATTCCATATTGTCGCGCTGATCGCGAAACTAAAACAAAACGTTCCGAAACTCTCGCGAAACTGAAAGGGAGTGTTCCGAAACATATGATATGCATATGCGAGATATGATAAGATAACTAGGATTCGACGGAAACGTTATTCTAGTCTCAGCCAGCTCAATGTTTTTGCTCCCTCCCGCATCAGAGAAAGTTATTTCGATTGTGTTGTTTATAGTTTAAATACTGTTGAATCTTCTAAAACTACACTCAGAGAAATAAATAGTCATTAATGACTATTTTTTGACTATTTCCATAGTCCGAATAGCGACAGCTATGCAAAATAGTTACAAAATAGTTATTTATGACTATTTCTATTTGTTATTAACTTTTTTATTTTTTTTAGTTAATATTAACTATAGAGAAGCTACATTCGACAAATAGTTATTTTGGTAATAACTATAATCCCAATTAAGCTTGACTATGCACATAGTTTATTCAGGACCGGCCCGAGCTAAATTAGAGCCCTGCGCAAGCTTTATCAGTGGCGCCTCTCATTTGGATTGGATTGCCGGAAAAAGTCATTTCCTCATTACCCAAGGAGTACCCTTTGCAATGCGTTTTTTTAACAAGGGATCCCCAAGAGGCCTATTCCTAGATAATACTTATATTTTATTAAAATAAATATGATTTTTATTAAAAACTAAGAAATCAAAAATATATCACAAAAATTTAGGAACTGAAAAAAGTATTTTTTGAAGTAAAAAATATTTAAAAACTAATTCAAAAACATAACAACATACAAATAAATAATGAACTCATTAATTGTTGCTCATGTAGGAAATAATAATAAGATTATTATTTTAATAAAAATAAATAGAACCGGCTATATTAACTTTTCTGGCTTCTGTTTTAGCAAACTCAGCTACCAGATCATCATAATATAATGACTTGACAAGCTCTTTCTCTATAGCCATGATTGACTAGTCAACTTATCTTTCCTGAGTCTTTGGGGTCCTGAAGTAGTTTTTTTATTAATTTTAGTTTCAAAAAACTGTTATTTGAGGAAACTGTGATGGTATTTATAGATTTAGAGCTATGGCTTCAGCTGATTGCACGTTAGTGAATTGTTCTTCTGATCGCATTTCCACTAAAGGGTTTTTAGTAGCATATTTAGTAGATAAAGTAGCAGACGGAGTTTGTAAATACTTACTAGTTATATTGGCGCAAAATTTTAAACAGCCTATTATTAAGGTATTAGTATGATACTACTTAACAATTTGCTAACTTTATAGTAGTTTACTAACTCATTCTTAATTTTAAACATTTTCTCACTAGTATCGTACTTAAAGAATTTCCTTAATAAATTGCTCTGAACACACCTAAAACAACGACATTTCGTTTAAAAAAATAAGTACACGAACCTTTTTTGATGTCTGCAAATGTCAAAGTTTCATATAAAGCTAGCTCGATACTAAAAAAATAAAGTAGGTATTTGATGATTTTAACTTTAATAAAAGGGTAGAGAAGTTTGATGATATCATACTAAAACAGCTTTAGCATCGTACTAATTCAATTAAAATTTTGCGCCATTATTTTTTTCTTAAATATCAAACTAGATTAATATGCAACATATAAACTTTAAACTAAAATTTTACTTCCTAAGTACAGCATGTTTCTATTCTCAACGTTTCCAGCCTCAGATATTTCAATAAGAGCTTCATATTATAGCTTCTAAGATTTTGAATGGTTTTAAAGCATTTAGTCTACTCCCATCTTGTTTCAGAAAGGGGTTTTAAGGTAAAATCAGCGAAATTTTTTGTATATATGTATGTCCCAACGCATTGTTGAACCTGATACAAAGTTTTATATGCATTGAACAATGTCAAAAAACTTAACAGCTTCCAATGAACAGCAAGCTGAATCATTAAAAACCAACAACAACCAAAAGGAATGCAAGCAGCCTGAACAAAATAAGCTCTTGGTTCAAAACACTTAATTTTGTTTTGAACACCAGCCTCTTTTCCTTTCATGTTTGAACCATTATCATAACCTTATACATACTCGTATACACTACTGGAATAGTAGCGTAGCAAGTTTTGTTGTAAATATAGATTCCCTATCCTTTCTTTTGTTTTGAGTTTTTTTTACCATAATACATAGACAAATAACTCCCTATGGGAGGGAAGTTAATAAAGTAATTAGACCAGTCAAAAAATCCCTTTTTAAATGTAAACAATAACTGGCAAGAACAAAAAAATAGAGAAAAGGAGAAATTAAATAAAACAGATTCACTCATTAACGACAAACCTCAACACTAATCATCGCATCATCATCACTCAAGTATTTCCATATTTCAACCCTTTGTCTCATTCTCGACACACGACAGTGATAAAATTTCACTCATAAACAGAGGCCAGTGCCAAACTAAAACATAGTACAAGAAACACTCAACCGGAAGAGTTTAAATTCCTAGACGCAACTTTTAATTCTGCATACTGAGTATGAATTTTGTACCTCAGAATTTCTGTTTGAGTAACATTGCTGACTTCGATTTCATATAGAACAATTGGCATCGTACTCATGTTATCAACTTGCAAACTGGTAACTGTCTGTATTTGCTGTTGAAATTCTGTTTTATGTTACACTGCATAGGGGAGGGATAACAAAATAAAATAAATCCCTTCACTCATACACGCGATATTGAGTGTGAAGAATAACGTAACAGTGGATTGATAAAGAGAAAAATAGCAAATATGTAGGTATCTGTTGTTAAGCGAACAAAATTTTGCACTTTGTAAAGATTTTGGGATGTAGTTTTTTTACTGTGGGAATGGGGGTGTGTATAGGAAATTAAACATCGACTTATTTTTGGAAAACTTGATATGTATCTTTATATATATGTATATCTGTATTTAAATTCAGAATTAGCTGTTAGTTATATAATAAATACCAATATTGGAGTGAGCTGTAAAAAGAAATGAAACTTAAAAAAGATGGTAGGTAGTGGTTATGAAGTAGTGGCTTTTTTAACGCTTGCCCAAGGCGCCTTTTGAGTTCAGCGCCCTGCGCATTTGCACAGCTTGCACGTATAGCTTGTCCGGCCCTGAGTTTATTTTGATTATATCGAATAGTTATCTATAACTATACATATAGTTCAACTTGACTACCTCCAGAGGTAGGTAAAAAGAGAACAGAGTATTTGTAAACGATATGTGCTAAGTCAACAACTTCATAGCTGTGGAAGTATTTATTTTGTAAGTCGATAAATTATCATAATATAATAGCGATGTATTTTTTTTATTATTTTGCACATATGGGAACCGAAATATAAGTGCGGTTGAAATTTTATCTACTAATTCTAATATTTTACGTCGAAAAAAACAAAGCGCCTTCAAAATGATGCATATTTAAATTATTTTATTTATAACTTTTATCAGACAAAGGGTTACCATATATTTTTTTTTAAATTACATAATAATATCTACTACACCATAGTCGTGTTCAACTATTTAAAGACATCTTTTGTGAAAACAATTTATACTACCTATTTAAAACTAATTTATTATTTTCTTGACTATTAAAATGTTATTAAATGTTAAAGAATTGAGTACTTATTTATCTACTATGTCAGAGTCATATTGAACTATTTTAAGTAGGTATTATTCTGTTTAAAATCAAGATTTTCTTATTTTGACTATTGGAAAGTTAAAACTTACTATTAAGTAGTCAGAATTCTCCATAGTCGCATTCAACTATTCTTAGTAGTGGTTTATTACAAGCAAAGCATAACTATTCAAAATAGTAATACATTACTTTTTTGTATAGTCATTCATATTTTTAACTATTTCATAGCTTAATTCTAACTATGCTTGAATATTTTTTAACGATTTTTGAATTATTTCTGATGAAAAATAGTCATTTCATAAATTTCATGGAAAATTATCAAATGACTATTGCAATAGTTACAAAAATAACTATTTTTTTTCTGAGTGTAAGCACTTAGTACTTCACTCAACCTTTGAACTAGTTTTTGAAAATGAAAAGAGTTAAAGGAAGCGGCGCGGAATACCGCAAGAAAAAGGCTAAGAAAGAAGCAGACGCGAAGACGCGAAATATTTCAGTTCTAGTTCTGGTTCAAAAGCTACGTTAACGTCTTCGGCGGCATCCAGCAGCAGCGGAAGTGATTCCAATGTAAGTAAGATTCCTCCATCTACAATCGTGAGTGGCCTAGAATTGTCCTCCGGCCAATATTTATGGGAATGCATAACTTATTTTACGGGCAGAAGAAGAAGACGTGCCTGCCGTCGAAGTTGGAAGTCGTTCTGGTCCCACCACAGAGCAGGGTCAAGACGAAGTCGACTCACCAGAAGTATCTCAAGCATCTAGTCACAAGCCTGCAGAAAAAGTGAACCTCATCATCATCATCATCATCATCGGCTCGACAACCGGGTTCCGGTCCTGGCCTCTTTCAACAAGTCTCTCCACCTATCCCGGTCTCTAGCCGACGCCATCCAGTTGCGCACCCCAAGGCTTCGGGCGTCCTGGTCTACGCCATCTCTCCAGACTCCAGACTCACCAGAAGTATCTCAAGCATCTAGTCACAAGCCTGCAGAAAAAGTGAACCTCATCATCATCATCATCATCATCGGCTCGACAACCGGGTTCCGGTCCTGGCCTCTTTCAACAAGTCTCTCCACCTATCCCGGTCTCTAGCCGATGCCATCCAGTTGCGCACCCCAAGGCTTCGGGCGTCCTGGTCTACGCCATCTCTACCACGCTGTCGTCTAAAAAGTGAACCTCGTGAAGCTGTAAAGACGCTTAAAGATAAGTTTGTGGAAGTTTTTGAGGTACTGGAAGAATTGACGGATCGGTAGCCAGTCTTCTTCTGACAGTCATGCAGTCATTCAACTTCCTCACTTTTCTTGGCTTTTGAGCTGCAGAGCTACCTGAAGAAGATGACGCATAGATTTACCTGCAGCAATGTGGACTGAGTGTGGATAAGTGTGCTCAGAAACTCTGCGTTTTAAAAGCTCTCCTGGTGGAGAGCAGAGACCGTTTCGTCCAAGCCGCAATCGACTTTTCTAAGACTTTTTGGAAAAAACTCGGAATCGATCTCAAAACGAGTACAATTCGCAGGAAAAAACGCATGCATGGAGATGAATCCGCAGATGCAGCTTTGTCTCACGAGCCTCATTCGTAAGGCTCGTAAGATCCGTTTATGAAACCGCTAATTCTATTTTAATTTCAATAAAAGATACTTCATTGCCTGTGAAATGATGTCTCGAAATTTAATTTTAATTTAGTATTGAATGGGGGCGGCAAAATGGGTCTCCCGCCCCGGGCGCCGAGATGGTACGCTACGCCACTGCATCAAGCTCTCTTTTTTTTTAATTAGACTTTACTGTAATATATTATTTATGTACATATATTATTTTATGTGTATTATCATTAAGTGGAATTTAAAAGTTTGGATCTCAAAGGTCTTTCATTTTTGGTTTTATGTTCAGTGCTTCCGCTATCGAAAAAGTCACGCCTCGTGCCTGACTTGAAGGTAATGGTTTTGGGGATATTGGCGTGGGGATTTTTGCCCTGGGGATTCTCTTTTTAGGGATTTTGCTGCTGGGGATTTTTCTTTGGGGATTTTGAATTTGGGGATTTTATTTTGGGGATTATAACTTGGGGAAAATGTCATCAACCCGCCTAAAACCTGTTGATCTAGTGCCTACCAGAGGCCTAAAACCTGTTGATCTAGTGCCTACCAGAGGCCTAAAACCTGTTGATCTAGTGCCTACCAGAGGCCTTAAACCTGTTGATCTAGTGCCTACCAGAGGCCTAAAACCTGTTGATCTAGTGCCTACCAGATGCCTTAAACCTGTTGATCTAGTGCCTACCAGAGGCCCAAAACCTGTTGATCTAGTGCCTACCAGAGGCCTAAAACCTGTTGATCTAGTGCCTACCAGAGGCCTAAAACCTGTTGATCTAGTGCCTACCAGAGGCCTTAAACCTGTTGATCCTGTAAGCGCCAAGGGCGTAGTCAGTAGTCCGTATTTATAAAAGAGTAGCCCGATACCGAATGCCAGTTAAAGAAGAAACCAGATGCCAGAATAAAGCTTTTTAAAGCAAACCAGCAGGCCCCCGATACAAGGAGAATAACCGATGTTTACCAGATACACCAGGCAGGGTGTAATTAATTGAAGTCAAAAATATTTATGTTGTTATACGAATTTAAGATTTGTTTTTAATAAAGATTTTGTATAAGGTTTTAAAGACCTTCCTACTGAAGTTTCGTGTTTTTCTTCAGAGCGACCCTGGAAATCCGGCGAGCAAAACCTGGGCTGGAAAGCAAAAAGCACATCACATGTTTTTAAAATCTGTTGAATCACTAGAATATCTGCATGAACCATTTCCAAAGTAAGAGCTGAATTAATATTGGCTGTTGTGAGTTTGGAATGTACATATATCTGAGTTTTGGACTATGGATATTGATGTTGGGCTGCTGGTAGTGGTGGTGGCAGTGGGCGCATATGTGGCGACGCATCGCGACGGTAGATGGTGGGGCAGATTGTGAGGTCGGTGCTAAAGAGTTTGGTGGTGGTGTGGCGGACGATGGAGAGTGTTGTGTACAAGGCAATGGTAAATTACCAGACATAGAGGCACGACGCTGAGTGCAACAGGAATTGCACCTATATGCTTTATTTGCTTTTTTCATGAAATAGATTTCATTTATTATTAATTTTATGCATTTAGCATGAAAAAACTTATTGCAGTCACTGTACTCCACTTTCAATTCCGAACCAGTGGACAAACTCTGCACGACATTGTATGTTAGGTTGAAATTATTTTTACGATTGACTTGAATAAAAATAAGAAATTACTAGTAGAAAACTCTCGACGTGAGTGTACCCCACAGCGTCACGATGAGAAATTAAAAGAAATGGAATAAAAAGAATTAACTAAATAGTTATTCATTGATCTCAATGTACAATAACGTGAAAAAAAGTCCCCAATTACAATCAGCTGTCAAAATATTAAGTAAGGTTTGCAACTTCATTTGACCGACCATAGACAACGCCGAGAGTTCCCTAACGGGCCGCTTGAAATGTTGAACATAGATCGGCATTTTGGTCAAGAAATCACCTATTTTGGGATCAGGGATACATATGTGAACAAGCGAAAATGCTGTTATTGGTGCAAATACAATCAACAAGTGTTCGACCAAGCTTCAATGTATTAATGCTTGTAATGTTTGGTGCTGGAGGGAAAGTTACCTTCTTCCAATTTATAAAGGAAAGGGTGATACTCGAAGCTGTGATAATTACCGTTCGATTAAGCTGATGTCACACACCATGAAGATCGTTGAGCGAGTCTTGGGTAGCCGACTGCGAAAAATAATTAGGCTATCTGATGACCAGTGCGGGTTTGTCGGGGGTAAGTCAACCACGGATGCAATCCAGAGTATAAGAATAATTATGGAAAAACATCGGGATTCTTTGGAGGATTTGCATGTCGTGTTGGTTGATTTTGAAAAAGCATTCGATCGGCAACCACGAGATCTAATATGGGTGGCCCTCAGGCAACGAGGAGTTCCAGAAACCTATGTGCGGATAATTATGGACATGTATGATGAAGCAGTTACTAAAGTAAGATGCGCAGCTGGAGTCACCGAAGAATTCGAAATCACAGTAGGTGTACACCAGGGAAGTGTCTTGAGTCCCCTGCTCTTTATTACAGTTCTTGATTACCTGCTTGAAGGCAAAGTGACGGATCCAAAAGTGCATCAGTTATTCTTTGCTGACGATGGAGCCATCATAAGTGAAGACCCGATATCCCTACAACGAGCACTTGACGTATGGGTGGATGTTCTAGAAGGAAGTGGGTACCGCATAAGCGCGAAAAAGACAGAATACCTATGCTGCCCATTTTCTGATCCACACAGGCCTACTCCAGACATTTATTTGAATGGAGTAGTGCTTCCCAAGTGTGAAAAGTTTAAATATCTGGGGTCTATGATAAATAACGAAGCTACTTGTGATGACGATATCAATCATCGCGTAAGCGTAAGGTGGATGAAGTGGCGGGAAAATTCTGCTATCTTCTGTGACCGAAAAATGCCCCCTAAGCTGAAAGGAAAGCTCTACACTTCAGTTGTGCGTCCAGCACTCACATACGGTTCACAATGTTGGACAATGTACAAAAAGTATGAGAGTAAGCTAACGGCAGCTGAGATGAAGATGCTTCGTATGACAGCAGGAGTTACAAAGCTTGATCGAATTAGAAGTACGAAGATCCGAGGAAGCCTTCATGTTAAGAATACCATTTCCCAAAAAATTGAACACGACCGACTCAGTTGGTATTGCCATGTTCAAAGGAGAGATCCTGAGAACCCCGTCAAAAAGGCAATATCATACAACGTTCCAATTCGGAATAAAAAGAAAGGTAGGCCTAAACACTCCTGGTACAAACAAATGCAAAAACACCAGCATTCAGTTGGCCTCAGAAATGGAACAATACAAAACCGGGAGAACCCCACAGGCGGATCACTAGTGTGAAGCAGATACGTGGGAGAGTTATGATCCCCTCCACATCGAGATCATAACAGCGCCGAATCAAAGGAAGAAGAAGAATGTTTGGTGCTGTTTATAGCATGGTGCCGCCATCGGACCTTCTTTCTTTCGAAATGCGAAAGCAGGCACGGTTACCATCAATGGTCTCGTAAATAGAGCGATGTTAACTAACTTTCTGTGAACAGAGCTCGACAAAATCGATGTATCCGAGCTGTGGTTCCAACAAGACTACATATAAAGGGTTGGTCAAATATAAGTTTCTTTTAAAATATACAATACAATGAACAAAAATATTTTGTTTCCATGTATTATTAAACATGTATTAGTAAATATTCCCATTAATTATAGAACACAAGGTCGTTCAAGTGGCTGCTTCGACTGGCTTCGCAGTAGCGCATTTTGTCACTCCAAGCAAATAATTCGAGATCTTTGTGCAGAATTATCCTCAAGCTAGTGCGTGAAATGTTGAGCTGTTGAGATCGATGGCGAGTTGATGTTCGTGAATTGAGTCTCACACTCAATTTCAATTCAATTCAATTTATTATTACTATAAATAATATGGTACATTAAGATTAATATCTTTTATAGTACTTAGAATTAAAAAATTAAGCAACGAATTTTTATAATATATACATTGAGATATAGAAGAACTTAGAAACTAATTTATAAAATTTATTTCAGTAGATATGGTAAGAAGAAAAGAAAAATAAGTATAGGAAAAATAGGAAGAATGAAAATAGTATGAAAAGTTAGTTTTTACATCGAGATTGAGAAATAGAGTAATACTGCTTTTTTAAAATGAGTGGCACTTGATATTGCCCTTATATTTATTGGCAAGGAGTTCCATAGTTTAATTGCATGTATAAAAAACAGACGGGATGAGTTAAGGTAACGATATCGACCTATAACATAATTAGTATGGTCATAACCTGATAGGTTATGATTTATAACAAAACCTAGCTTTGTTGCGGTTTTTACAATTTTTAGCTTTCTACTTACTTGAAAGAAAAATGTCAGGAAAATTGCTAAGAGGTGGTACTTTGAAGTATATTGGGATAACTTGTGACTTGGATGGGTTAAGGAGCAAGCCATTTTCTCTTGACCAAGTTTGAATGCTAGAAAGATCCTCGTTTATATTGTGTGTTAGCTCAGTTAATTTAGAAATTGGACTGGACGAGTACAACTGCACATCGTCAGCGTAAAGGTGTATTGTCGAGTGACGACAAACAGATGGCATATCATTAACGAAAATACAAAACAGAATTGGACCAAGAATTGATCCTTTTGATACACCCTGCTTAATAGGCAGAAATGCTGAAGAAGAATTAGAAGTTACAACTCGTTGAAATCTTTCAGTTAAAAAGCTCCTCAGAAGCGTAACTGCACTGTTACCAAAACCAAACAAGTTTTTTAACTTCCAACAAAGAATATCATGGTTAACTTTGTCAAAGGCTTTCGAGAAATCAAGTAGGCAGAGAAGTGTAACATATCCTTTATCAAAACTTTGTCTTATATCTTCGAATATATTCACCATAGCAGTGGAACAGCTATGGTTCGCTCTAAAGCCAGATTGACCAGCATAAAGTAAATTATGATTAGATAAATGAAAAAGGATTTGTTTTGCTATAAGCTTCTCGAAAACCTTTGACAAGCATGGCCAGATACTAATTGGTCTAAAGTCACCAGGAGTAATAGCATTTGCTTTTTTAGCAACAGGTACAACTCGAGCAGTTTTCCACAGTTTAGGAAAAGTTGAATTAGTAATGCAGTGGTTTATAATGTGGGTTAAATGAGATGCAATAAACGGCAGAATCATTTTTATAAAACGCATAGGTATGCCATCTTCACCAGGTGAGCAGGATTTTAATATGGCGATACAATTAACGACTTCAATTTCAGTTACTGCAACTATTTCAAAATCATTCATTAAGTTAAGAGATTGGTGCACCAAATTACCAAAAGAACCATTACTAGTATCATTAGTAGTGTCTCCGACGAAGTAATTATTTAATTCGTCAGGGTTAATTTCATAATTTGATCTACTTTTGTCACTTGAGATGCCGATTTGTCTAAGGTTACTCCATAGCTTTTTCGATGGAAGAGATGTATTGAGCTTAGAGGAATAATAATTACTTTTTGCATTCCTTACTAGAGCTGTAGCAAAGTTTCGCTTAGCTTTATAAATATGCCAATTTGCATTAGATGGATTTTGTTTCCACTTGCTATATAATTTGTTACGAGATTTAATGGCATTCATAACTTCAGTCCTAAACCAAGGACAGCTTTTATTACGGATTTTCACAATTTTAGTAGGTACATGTTCATTGTAAAGCTGTATAATCACTTCTTGAAAATAAATCAATTTATCATTGGGGTCAGAAATCAATCAACAGTTATTCCAAGGAGAATCAATTAAAGCACATTGTAAGGCATCATTATCAACAGAACGAAAATCCTTGAAGGAAAAGGATAAAGGAAGAGCGGAGTGAGAAAGATGTATGTCATACGTACAAAAGAGCAGGTCATGATCCGAAATATAATCGAAAGATAGTTGATCAAAGAGAATTACTGATGAGTCATCGGAAACAATAATTAGGTCAAGGAGGCTAGGAGTGTTATTTTTAGAAAATCTCGTTGGGTACATAGTGTTCACTATTTTAAGTCCTAAAGATGATGTAAAATCAATAATTTGAATAGACCGAGAATCATTTTTTAATATATCAGCATTAAAATCCCCACAGACTAAAATGTGCTCGTATTGTGCAGAGAATTCGCAGAGTTCAGAGAAAAAAGCTTGAGGAGAATAACTTCTATTTGGTACATACACACAAGCCACTAAACATTTGGTGCAACCATCCGCAACCTCGACTTTTAAAAACTCGGTATTCGAATCAGTAGATTTACCCACAATTTTGCATTTTAAAGAGGATTTGCAGTAAATTGCTAATCCGCCACCCCATGTATAAGTTATTCTATCATTCCGGAAAATTGAATAATTTGGTATATTATACTGCTCATCACAAATGTCGCTTTTGAACCATGTCTCACATACACAAATAACATCAACACCAGAATTCATAAATAAATATTTTAAGTAATCTTATTTGCATTGATTCAGACTACGCGCATTTAAATGACAAACTTTAAAACCTTCTCGATAATTTGATAAAATATTTATCATGGTGTAAGTCGATTTTACACCCCCACTGTGCGACGAAATAGAATTACTCATTGCAAATATAAAAACAAAAGAAAAATAAGAAATACCACTCAAGAAAAATATAAATTATAAAAGAGAAAGAAAGAAAGTAAGAAAAAGAGTAACAGGAGCGTAATAGGAAGGTAATAAAAGGGAAAAAGTAAAAATAAGAGAAAGAGAAAGAAGTTAGCACAGAAAAATATAATTTTATATCAATACTAATTAAAATAACAATAAAACAATGAGTCATTAATCAGCCACAGCAGCAGCAACAGCAGCACCAGCAGCGATGGAGTGAAGATCTTCCGAGCTTTCAATAGAAAAGCTTTTTCCATTTTCAGTTTTTTTAGCATACATTATTCCAGATTTAGAGTAAACAGAGAACAATTTCTTTTTCCTCTTTAGACCAAGAGCACTTTGCAATAAGAATCGAGAGTATCTACTCAAACTTTCATTAAGATAACAGTTTGAGTTATTGTCTTTCGATGCATATCCAATGTCACATAGTTTCAATGCAGATTTTTTTTGTTGTCGATATTTTGCAGCAGCAACAAGAACTGCATTTCGATCATGCGAGGTGTTGAATTTGAAAATAATGGATGGTGAATTGTTTTGTGATGAGTTATGGGTGTTGTTTCTCATTTTTGCACGAAAAGAGTTAACCAAAATGGGCACAGGGTTACATTGCACAGTGGCACAGAGTTCATGAAAATATTGTTCTAAGCTTTCGCCGGGGAGTTCAGGGACACCAAAGAGAACGGCATCACAAGCAACTTCTTTTCTTTCGAGGAAATTAACTTGCTTTCGTAGAGCAAGCATCTCGGCACTTTGAACTTGGAACATGGCAGGGGTGTTTGATTCAATTTTATCAACTCGCACAATTAAACTTGACAATGCATTATTAATACTGTCAAATCGTTGAGTCCACTTTTCGTTCACTTCATCAATTTTATTTAGAAATTCAATACGCATCTTATTCATCTCCTCCACAAATGTTTGACGCATTGATGCACAACACTTCTCAAGTTTTTCTTCCAGATCTTGGGATGTATGTATTTTATTGGAGGGAGAAGAGTACATACTTTTTTCTCTTAGGGTTTTGGAGCGTGACATGGTTAGAGTATGTAGGTATATTTATTTTGGGAGAATGTCAGGTGTAGAAAAATGAAGGCAAATGCACTGAAATTTAGTTATTTTTATACAACACTGATTGAATTTATGAAGAAAATAAATAAAACAAATAGAGGAACTTTAGAAAAAATTATTAATTCTCGGATTAAAGCTATTTAGAGAACCCGGATTGTGAGTTTTTAGCACTGATTAACTAGCTTTAGCTGGACCGATTAAAAAACACGTCTATATCGTCAGAGACATTTTCAGCTGTGCCTCGGCTACAGAAGCCTCGGCTACAGAAGCCTCGGCTACAGAAGCCACATTCTTGTATGTGCGCACTGTACGACGACGGAGATAAGTGTTTTCCACTAGCATAACAGTCTCACGATCTTTTTGCACAAACTTGCGTACAGCAGGCGCGGTGGGTGCTTCATTCCAGCCAAAACTTCTTTTAAAAAAACTCACTCTTTGATCTACACAGCACTCACTTTGGAAATAAGTTTCCCAACGTTGTTCAAGCGTAAAGCGACTTATTTCGTTCCACGAAGTATGATTATGACTTTCTGTTAAGATTTTGAACGGGAAACAGCTGTATGTGTCAAAATAACTTACGCTTTAAAAAGAAACCACTAGATGGCCCACACTGTATAATACGCGGGCAGAAAAATTAAGGCAAACACTACGAATATTCTTTATAAATTAGCAAAATAAAGCTTTTATACAGTGTGTCCCACAGTCACCGCCCCAAAATGAAAACCATGGATTCCTGAGATAATTTTAAGTCGAAAAACTTAAGAGGTCATTTTCTCGTTTTTGTCCTGTTTTCGAGTTATAACGGTTTTTATGATTTTTCCCTTAAGTGGCTTTATCTTTGCCAAACTACGTCCGATTCGTAAGATTTTTTTTATAACCAATCAAAAATTTATTACAGTTTTAGTTTGTCCGAAGACTTTTTTTTCTGCGGACAACCGTTTCTCCGCAATTTTGCATCAAACCCAATTTTTTCATTTTTTAAGTAGTTTTTTTCGCTTTGAAATCATTTTATTTAAAAAAACACTTTAATGAATATTAATTTTTTTCATTTATTTTTAAAGCCCAGTTCATTTTCTTAAAAAAAAATATTTTTTTTCCTTAAAAAGAATACTAAATGTAATTAACAAAAAATAAACAAACTGAGTGAATTTAAAAAAAAAAAAAATTTTAATACAAAATTAACTTTTTCTGAGCTAGTGTGGTTACGAAAGGGACAAATAGATAAAGTTAATTAGTAAGACCGTAACTAATGCCCCTATTATGGATTACAACTCAACTTAGTTGAGTTGTCATGAACACAACTCAACTCTTAGACAACCAAACAAATTTTTCGTATTATGCAAGTCAACTAAAATCAGTTGTAATGAAAAAATACGTTGCCGTCTTTTAGGAGTCGATTTGCTGTCAAAACATGAAATACATACAAAAGCAAGAATAAGAAATTGTATGATGGAAAGTTCTCTCGATTTGTTTTTCGGTGGTTTGGAAGATGAAAATTTCCTTAATGTAGCCAAAATAAAAAAGAATTCGTATATTTAATAAACTCATGTACACTTCTATTCCTAAAGTATGCATTTTTTTGATTCGAAATAGTTTTCCTAAAACAACCAACGTTCCTCAGCGATTCCACCAATTGTTAAACTTGCTACTGCTCTTCGTTTCATGAGCGAAGGAAGTTGCAGTGAAGGAAGTGGCAATGATTTTAATTTAGGACTGACTCAATCGATAGTGTCAGTTGATTTAAAAAAGTGGTAGATGTGATTGAGGAATGAGGAACTCATTTGTGGAAAATGGCTAAATGCTCAGCTAACATAGAGCAACAAGTCGTTCAAATTGTGATGGCTATGTAGTTTTCAAACTAAAATACACTCATTACATTCTATTTTTATTAAAATTGTTGTTTAACTTACTGTTTTGTGTCCATATTTTTTATCCGAATGCAGATTTTTTCATTAAAATGTTCTACACAACTGCTTCGAACCAGTTGTCTGATTTTGACGCTTATTACAACTGAAGCACAACTCAACTTACTTACATAATACGAAGAGACAACTGAAAAGTCGACCATTTTGTTAGTTGTCTGCTAATCGACAACTGGTTGTGCTTTGACAGTCAACTGGTTGTGATCGATAATACCAATTTTAAGAATTACAACTAAACTATAGTTGAGTTGTCTTCCATAATAGGGGGGTAATGTAAACAGTAAAGATTTGCATTATGATTTGAAGGTTGTAAATGTCTTTCTCGCGTGATCTAGTGTCCGCGTCGTGTTCTTTCACTTGATACTCCATTTTGGATTTGTTATTCAAGTTGTAGTTTTTTTTCAATTATTTGCGAACAATGGATTACACCAATCAAGAATATCTGGAAATGTTATTAATATACGCTGAAATGGGACAACTTTATCTATTTGTCCTTTTCTTAACCACAATAGCTCAGAAAAAGTTAATTTTGTATTTAAAAATTATTTTTTTTTTAAATTCACTCAGTTTGTTTATTTTTTGTTAATAACATTTAGTATTCTTTTTAAGGAAAAAAAATGAACTGGGCTTTAATTAATAATAAGTGAAAAAAATTAATACTCATTAACGTGTTTTTTTGAATAAAATGATTTCAAAGTGAAAAAACTACTTTAAAAATGAAAAAATTGGGTTTGATGCGAAATTGCGGAGAAACGGTTGCCCGCAGAAAAAAAAAGTCTTCGGACAAACTAAAACTGTAATAAATTCTTGATTGGTTGTAAAAAAATTCTTACGAATTGGACGTAGTTTGGCAGAGATAAAGCCAGTTAAGGGAAAAATCATAAAAACCGTTATAACTCGAAAACGGGACGAAAACGAGAAAATGACCTCTTAAGTTTTTCGACTTAAAATGACCTCAGGAATCCATGGTTTTTATTTGGGGCGGTGACTGTGGGACACCCTGTATAAAAAAAAAAGTTTTCAAAATAATAGAACCTCATTTCCAAAAAATAAAAACCCGAATTTTTGTGTCAGTGTTTTCTAAAAGCACTTATTTGTTTTTGGAATTCGGGACTTTGATTTAAAAGAAAAGAACAATAAGTCCTATGAATTAACATTTAATTTTTTTAATTTGCTCACTTTTATTTCCACTAACGGTGGACGGTCGATGAAGTGATTTAGACGAGTTTCTCCCTTTTTGCATACTTCGCCGTAAGGCCCGCCATCCTCGATGAAAGTGGGATCGCACCTGATTTGTTGTGAATATTCCAAAGCTGTGCACTTGTTGCAAGCAGTTTGTATGCTCTTCAATATATGTTGATGGTGTTGCCATTGCTTGTTTAATCTGTTTTTTCTGCGCTTAATTATAATTTGTAATTTTTCTCAATCAGCCCTAGGTTTTGAAATTTTGGGAAATCTAATTAATGATTTTATTATTCAAAATGTTGTTTAACAGCATAAAATATTGCTATAACTTGAAGATTGGTTAAATCACCTGTAAATGAAAGGAATAGAAACAAATAAAAGAGATGCTGAATGAGGAATGGATTGGGAATATATATTATGAAAAACCAAATTAAATATAAAAATGAGCACAACGCTTATATTACTTAGAAAATACAAATAAAAATGTAAACAACAACATAACTAAATTACGCAAAAAATATTACAATGACCCTTAATTTCAACTTTATTTTCTACAGGTAAATAAGTAGATATTAACAAAAAAAATTAAGTTTATGATAAGAACAAATAGTCAAAATGGAGTTCATAAAAATATCTATATTCAAGTGTTTTGTAAATGGTGAGAAAGATTTGAAAGTGATTTAATCTTGGACGTAACATAAGGTGGGTAATTGTGGATCTAATTAGAATAAATATAGTACACTTGGCATAATGATTAGTGCGTTGGACTGTTATTAAGAGGGTCTTAGGTTTGATTCTCTCGCTGCAAAAATGTTTTCAAGTGTGTACTGCCCTTTTTGGGGAAGTGAAAAATCGCCGGCTTCGATGCTCACTCCATTCTACATAATTTAAATTTTACATGAGAGACAAAAAGCTTCCCAAAATCGACTATGAATAGAAGTCTATCATCATTCCTTCTAAAAACTTTTTAGCGTCTGATTGATATCCATTAGCGATTAAGTATTTATAAGTCTCTTATATAATGCAATAATGCAAAACATGCTGATAATAAAAATAAATATGTGAAAACTGAACTAATTATCTTCGGGAAAATTTCCTAGGATATCAAGGTGATTCAAATAATTGGTGTTTTACTTTACAAAGATCAAAAGTTCATTTATGAAGTAATCTGAGTGTAAGTTAAGCGGAACAGTAGGGAAGAAAGAAAACAAACCAAATTGAGCGAAACAGTAGGGAATGCATATAGAGATACGCTGGTATATAAGAATACATTAATCAAATATTTCAGTGTTAGATAACACATTACAAGTAGAACAAAATTTACACACATTAGATTTCATAAAAACTTTCATCTTCATAAGTCCAGGCATGTATAATAAAATAATCATTTTCATTGTGATTTCAGATCCCTCTGGTTTCTTAAATGCCTCAGGGAAGATATTAGTGCATCCGATGAGGTTGCAAGCATGGTTGCGAATTTTTGAATAAAAAATCCATAAGTCATAATCACTGCCTGTACCTACTAAGGATTTATGAATTTAAAAAAAATTAATTCACTACCTACTAAGTGACTTATGAATTTAAAAAAAAAAAATTAAGTCATGAGAAAGTATTAGTGACTTATGAATTACAAAAAAATTTATTCACAACCTACTAAGTGACTCATGAATTAAAAAAAATTAAATTCATAAGCTAATGGAATAATTCTCATTAAAAAATTATTAATTGGAAAATTTATAAGCTAGCATGATAATTTTATGACACACAAAAGGTTGAAATCTACTTTCTTCAATAATTAAATAATTATGAAGTCAAAACAAGCTTAAACATTTCCAATCTACCAACTAGCTTATGAATTAAATTTTTTAAATTCAAAAGTCACTTAGTAGGTTGTGAATTAATTTTTTTTGATTCATAAGTCACTAACTTGCTCATGACTTGAATCACTAAGTGGGTTCTGAATTATTTGTTTTTAATTCTTAAGTCACTAAGTAGCTTATGATTTAAACTTTTTTAATTCACAAGTCAATAACTAATAGCTTGTGAATAAATTTTTTTTAATTCATAAGTTACCCACTAGCTTGTGAATTAAAGCCAAGCTTAAGCTTAAAAGTGACTTAAGCTTTTGCAACCCTGCTAAAAACAAAACATTGTTTGGATTCTGCATGGAACATAAGAATGGAATAGTTAAGTTTATTGTCAGATTTTTAATAAGAGCTTCCATAAAAAGTTGTAATAACACACGGATTTACGTATTACAACCAAAGGGCGGGTCAATAAGTCCGTGACTTTTGGAATAAAACACAGATTTTTTGATAAAAAAATTATTTTATTTTTCAACGTAGTCTCCCTTGAGCTCTATACACTTTGTCCAACGCTTCTCCAATTTTTTATCCCTTCCAAAAAAAATGATTTGTCGAGGTCCTCAAAATAGGCCTTTGTTTGCGAGATGACTTCATCATTGGAGTCAAATCTTTTTCCACCAAGCCATTTCTTCAGGTTTGGGAACAAGAAGTAGTCGCTCGGAGCCAAATCTGAAGAATAGGGTGGATGAGGGAGCAATTCATAGCCCAATTCATGGATTTTTGCCATGGCAACTGCACATGTGTGCACCCTTGCATTGTCTTGGTGGAAAAGAACTTTTTTCTTGGCCAAATGAGGTGGGTTTTTTTTTCAAATCGTCATTGAATCGGTCCAATAAGTTGGCATAATATTCCCCATTGATTGTTCTTCCCTTTTGAAGGTAGTCAATGTGGATTATCCCGCGTGCATCCCAAAAAACAGTCGCCATAACTTTATTGGCTGACAAACCCACCTTAGCCTTCTTTGGCGCCGATTCACCCTTAGAAACCCACTGTTTTGACTGTTGTTTGGTCTCTGGTGTGTTGTGATGGATCCATGTTTCGTCCACAGTTACAAAACGGCGCAAAAACTCCTCCATATTGCGATTAAACAACGCCAAACCTTCCTGTGAAGTTGTTACACGATTGCGGAAAGCTTTCTAATGCCCAAGTGATCATTCAAAATTGAAACCACTGAGCCATGCGAGATCCCTACTTCTTCCTTCCACAATCTCTCGCACTTTCAATCTTCGGTCGGCCAACACCATATCGTGAATTTTTTCGATTGTTTCGGGTGTAGAGACCTCAACTGGACGTCCAGGACGTTCGGCATCTTCAGAGCTTGTACGGCCACAACGAAATTCAGTAAACCACTTTTTTACCATTGAAATCGATGGTGCAGAGTCCCAATAGTATTTATCAAGCTTAGCCTTGGTCTCGGTAATGGTTTTTTTTCGCAAGAAATAATGCTTAATAAGCACACGAAATTCACTTTTTTCCATTTTCTCCTCAAATTAGTGAGTAGTCTGATAAAAATAGCTGTCAAACACAAACTAACTGACGCAGCAAGTTTAAATTTTGACAGATGCCTGTTGACAGGAGCAGTGTTGCTGTTTCAGTAAAGAGGTCAGAAATTCAAAAAGTCACGGACTTATTGACTCGCCCTCGTATTGACTGCAAACACACGAGTAAAATAATAAACAACATGGGACAGTCAAAAAAATATCCTAACAAAGAGCCAGGTCACCTGCAAAATCTTCCAACGTTAATAATTACAATTTCAATCTTGGTAGGGTATAGTTCACATTGGGTGTTTGTCAAAATATCGATGTAAGATGAACTTAATTTAACAAAAATTGAGTATTGACAATGTCCTCACAGTCAACGCCAATTTTTGTACACTAAAGGCCAAAAAGGCTGTTTTGAATATATAATTAATATTTACATTCAAAATAAATATATGAAATGATGTAACAGGAAATAACATATATTATATACATTCGAATATTTTATAAATATAGAGACTTTATTTCACCTTTTTTTTGCAATGGGAAGTTCATCAGCCTTTTTATGTTCGAATAATACTAATTTTTTGTTTTCGTTATTAAGTAATGTTTTTTGATTTATAAGTGAATAAAGCATTTTTTAGGCAATGCTAATATTGTACTAAAATTAGCACACTTTTGAATAAGAGGCAACAAAATAATTCAATTCAGGTTGAAATTTATTATAAAAGATTAAAGATTTTAAAATTATTTATTGATTAAAAATGTGAATTATCTTTTCGAGAGTTCAAGGAAGAAGAAGGTTTTAAGTTTAAAAAAGAAACTGAGAAGCTTAAAAGAAAATCGACATATATATATAATTTGAAATCATTCAGCTCAAATATGTTTAATGAGGATGTTGCATTTTGTTGAAAGCGATATTTCCAACACCCTCTAGTTTTCAAAAAAAAAAACATTTAACGTTAATCGTGCAAAAGCCCATCCTGCTCAACTTATCTTCGAAATTTTTCTTTTGGTAATGTCTTTGTCAAAGGATCAGCCAATTGATCATTAGTCGGTACATACATGACATAAACCTCCGTCTGCTTCTGTACATCACATGTTTAAAAATACTGACTGGCGATGTGTTTTGTTCTTTTTGATGACTCGGAATTTGTAACCAAAGTAATTGCTTTTTAGCTGTCGCATTTTATAACCGTAGGTTTAGTTAGTTGTTGGTCCAGATCTGATAGTAATCTTCTTATGCGTATAACAGGTTTTGTAGCAGAACATAAAGCTATGAATTCGGCTTCTGTGGTTGATGTTGCAGTCACGGTCTGTTTCTTGGAGCTCCCAGCAATTATACCTCAACTCAAAAGCACGATCCATCCTGTTGTACTTCGCCCAATCAGCATCACAGTGGGCTGTCATTTCGGTAAAAATGGAATATCTGTTGAATGTTACTCCTCGTTGTTCCCTTCAAGAATCCTAGAATTCTTTTAATTCTTTGTCAATGTGTTAAGGAAGGACTCTCTGCTAAAAACACCAACAATATACGAGATGTCTATTGTCTTGTAAACACCATCAAATACATCAGCGAACCAACCACTTTTCTATAAGGGAAAACTCTAGATTTGTTCGCTTGCTCATCGAAAATTTTATTCCAGGCTCTGCGGGTATAGAAACAGGTGAACAATTATTGAAACGATTTAAAATGTTTGTATAAATGCTTTAATAGTTTTTTAGAGTTCCTTTATCTCTTTTTCTTTTAATCTGCATTCCTACGAAAAATTCGGCTCCTCTGAAAGTAATTTCAAATTCTTCATTAAAGCTATTTAACGGTTGCATTATACGAGTAAATAAAATATTATTTCCCCATCATCTACATAAAGAGCTAAGTAAGTTGTAGATTCATTAGACTTACAGACAAATATACATACATATGTATGTACATAGATCAGCTCTTGATTGTTCTAGTCCATATCGCACCAGAACTTTAACAATCCTTTTGTTCCATTGCCTCGATGCTTGCTTTAGGGCATATAAACTTTTATCTAATAAACAGATTTGATCACCATCTTCAAACTCATATGGTTGCTCCATATAAATACGTTCTTCTAAGTTGCCATGCGAGAATGCCGTCTTGACATCGAACTGATAAATTTCAAGATTTTGTGTCGCTGCTATTGACAACAATAATCTTACAGAATCGTATCTAACGACCGGTTTTCCACTATTTCGTGAAATCTGGGTTGTCCCTCATTGAATATCACATCTCTTCTGATTAATAGTCTTCTTCTAGCTGGATCGAAAATTGTATACGCTTTGCTTTCCTCGTTATAGCCAATCATCAGAATCACCATTGAATTTTTCTGCCATTTATTTCGTTCCTCCTTTGGAATATGAATAAATACCTCGCTACCAAAAGTTCTAAGGTTTTTCACCAAAGGTTTTGAGCCAAACCACTTTTCATAAGACGTCGCCACTCCAATTGAATGCGATGCTGTCCGATTTCTCAGATAAACTGCGGTGTTTGTTGCCTCTTCCCAAACCCAAAGATACAAAGGAAGTTGTTTTTTGTGTAGCATTAATTTTGCACTCTCGATTATTGTTCTGTTCTGCCTCTCGATGAAACCATTCTGCTCTGAAGCTCTCAAGGTCGAAACTTCATGTTTAATTTCTTTCTTAGTAGACCGAGAGCCCACGGCAATTTTTGGGTGTGATTGATAACAAAAAATAATTAGCATGATTAGATAGGCCTTTAGTAGTTATTTACAAATGTGAACGTCTTGCATGCTCTAGTGGGAGCTATAGTGCATAAAAGTGCATCATATATGCAGTTCTTTCCAAGTCTAACTAATTGTAATAACAACTTTGCCAAAATTTAGAGTTAAGCCCCCTGATGGTGTAACCATGAGCTTCAACTTCTGTGCAAAATTTCATAAGGTTAACCAAAGCATCTGTTTTGTTTTTGATAAAGAAAACATAGCAGTATCTTGAAAAATCATCTTTTAATAATAATAAAATAATTGGCACCACCAGTTGATGAAATGCTCATCTTACCACAGAGATCAACATGAAACATTTCACCAGCAATACTAGACCGCTTAGCTCCTGACTTTGGAAAAATCTGACGATGTTGCTTGCCATAAGCACAGCCTGCACAAAATAGGTCTTTACTTGACATATAGTTGATTTTGAGATCGTCCACAACCGCTTTGTTGTTCATTTCTCGAAGTGTCTTAAAATTCACATGGCCTAAACGCTCAAGCAACAGCATTAATGTGCTTGACGATGCAACGTTTAGTTGAGCTGTCTTTGCTGGCACCAAGTTCATTTTATATAACCAGTTTTCTCGCACACCATCCGCAATGATTTCCTAAATTTGAGCCGAACATTTACGCATTTACGCTATTTCACATTCAATGTCATTTCAATTCAAATATTAAAAAGCTTATGTAAAAACTTAAGCGGTATTAAAATACAACCTAAGAATAAAAAAGGTCATTCGGTAAATGCACTGTGTAAAGCAGTGTTTTTCACATTTTTTGAGTACGCGACCCCTCTGCTAGTAACAAAATTTTTGGCGACAATACAATTGAGCGTAGAATAAGTGACATAGCCATTGACATTCAAGAACAATTAAGTGAAAAATTAAAGAAAAGTCCACATTTTGCCTTGCAACTGGATGAATCTACTGACGTTTCAGACTGTGCATAGTTTGTGGTATTTGTTCGTTTTGAAGCAGAGGAAAACATTGAAGAAGACATTTTATTTTGCAAAGCTCTTCCTGCTAATACTACAGGCCAGTGTTTGTACGATATGTTTTTAGAAAGCTCTCGCGACTACGAGATTGATTGGCTTGTGGTCAGAGTCTTTACAAACAAACAGTTTTGATTATTTTCCCTGCTTTCAAAAGATCCTCGAAGAAATTTCATCAGATGAATCGACATCATTAAGCTCTCATATTCATCTCATTGTACACAGTTTGCATAATTTAGAGAAGAAACTATTAAGTTACTTTCCGGAACTGGATTCTGAAAGTGGAGATAGACAAAGGTGGGTATTAAATCATTTTTGAATATGTCAGTCAAACTCGCCAATCTACCATCGGTAAAGATGAAAGAAAATCTTATAGATTTAGCTGTAGATGGCATACTGAGAATGGAATTTAATTTGAAAACGATTGACAATTTCTGGATAAAGAGAATAGGAGAGTATCCTGAGCTGGCAAACGAGGCTTTAAAGTTGTTACTGCCATTCGCCACTTCATACCTGTGTGAAGTCACATTCTCTTCAATGTTTGACATTAAAACTAAAAAAAGAAACAGACTAAATTTGGAAAATGATTAAATCTTAAAAGTATCAAAAACTAATCCAAGATTTCAACGTTTGTTAAAAAATAAACAGGCACATGTGTCGCACTAAAATTTTTTTTGTTTTATTTAATTTTATTAGCACAGGACTTTTGTTTATTAATCTTACCGGCTTGCGACCGCAACCCACCAAGGATCTCTTCGCGACCCACAGTTTGAAAAACACTGGTGTAAGGTAAATTTAAAGAATAGTCAAGTCAAAGTCAAGCTAAAGTTGAGAAAAGCGCATTATATTTTTTCATTAACCATTATTAAGTTAAATTTTAATTAAATTTTTTTTAAACTCTTTAAATTTAGTGAAATAAGATCTTTAAAAAATCTTATATAAACTACTGAGTTCATATTTAACCCCTTTCATCCCTCTACATATGTAAATGTCAATTTTCTTTTAAGCTTGTCATTTCCTTTTTTAAACTTAAAATTTTCTTCTTCCTTGAACTATCAAAAAGATAAGTCACATTTTTAATCAATAAATAATTTTAAAATCTTTAATCTTTTATAATAAATTTAATTTATTCGCATATCCACTGTACAATAAATATTCACATTTTGTTGTACTTATATGGAAAAGGGCAAAGCCAATAATACGTTATTTACGGACAATTCTGCAACTGATGATAAAAGCCTTTCGGACCAAACATTAGAAGGGATTAATCAAAATAACTTCGAGAATCAAGCTTTAGATTCACCCGGGGCCAAATTACCGATTCAGTGACCGAGTGAGTGAGTCGCATCAGTGATGGAATGAAAATGTCAAGTTAGGGTAATCGATAACGCGATGACGTAAGCGCTAATGCCAAGCTCTCATAATTTTTTTATTTTTTTATAATCTAGCTGCGATCAAGGGATTATGATTACCCTTTAAATGTTTCAACACAGCGCGGGCGTGAAGTTAATGAAGAGAAAGAAGGATAGGAAAGATGAGTGGCACGATGTTCTGAGACTGTTGGTGGTTGTCTCAGATATTTTTATCTCCAGGGATGGCGGCTGAGCTAAAGCGGAGAAATGCCGTGTCTTATTTCTATATCGCTTATAATTCACATTATTTTATTCGTGTTCATACTTGTTGGGCATACTAGTTTAACCCAATTACATGTTGTTAGTGTTATGCCTGAACAACATGTAATGAGTAAACCAGCAACCCATTGATGACAATTTTTAGAAGGTTTTTAATGGAATTTAAGCGACATAGACGACGGCAGGGATCGAACCTGTCATCATGAGGTTGACAGGCGAGCACACATCCATCGCGCCACGGTATTACTCGAAAACTGATGCGGTAATTTGGCCCCAGCGTTTAGTATGGCTGAATCAAAAGTTTACCACATCCATCGTTTCAACGGGCAGAATTACCAGTTGTGCCGAGCACAGAAAATTTATATGACAAGAAATTTATATGCCAAAAAATAAACACAAATCGTACATATTAAGAACAACCGAAAGACCAACTGTCAAGTTTGGGATGACAAAGATGCTGAAGCACGAGCATTCATTATGAGGGGTATAGAGTTAGAGCAATTAAAATATCTTACGGACTGCACTATCGACCGGTAACCCCAAAGGTTCAAACCAGAACTTTTAAAATTATAAATACAATTGACCTTAAGCAATATCAAATGATAATGGACGAATTGAATATGTTACTAGCATAGAGTAGCAATCAAAATAATCCTATCCTACTCTTTTTAAAAAATTAAATTTTCGAAATAAGTCGCCTAATGTCTACACCCTAAGTTGAACGTTCACTAGAATTTCTAGGCAGTGCCTGAAAATTTATTGCAGGAAGTCCCGATGAACATGCTTTTGAAATTATAAGAGAAAAAAATATTGTCTTAAGTAATAATAGGCGTGTTTTTTGCAAGTCCATAAGGAATTGTAGACAAAAACAACATCGGAACTAAGCGCTTTACATATAAATACAAAACCTATTTAATTCTATAGGGACTTACCTAGGTCCAGATAGACTTAATCTAAGTCCTGAGAAGAACGGTGATGCCAAAATAATATTATCTATATGATATCGACAATTTATTCAGAGAAGTCAAAAGTGACGTTTTTGGATGCTGGTTGATGCTAGTCGTCAATGCGACTTCGAAAGAAGTTCCTAAGTACCGATATCGTTTTTTTAAACATTTCTATATAGACTTGCAAAAAAAAAAACACGTCTAATAGCAACCAAATTGTTATAAATAAAATTTCAACTAGGAAAATAGCGATGAAATAGAAAAAGACGAGATATTTAAAGACGACTTAGTTTAGAATATAGAATTTAAATTATGAATAATAAAAGATAAAATTGTAAATTTAGAATATGTAATACACTGGGTCAAGGCTAATATTGTGAATACTTATGTTTTCTTTAAAATATGAAAATCAATGCTGTTTGATGTAAGAACTTTTATTGAAAAGGGAAGAAAAAGATTTACAATTTAACATTTCATGGTTATGTATAATAACTTACAGGTCTCAGTCAAGAATATGATTTAAGAGAGTACAGTAAAAATTAAGTTTGCTTATTATACAGTAAGAACAAACAAAACGATTATTTTATAATTTAAGCAAAATTAGGAAATTCTATAAAGTTTTAACCTACAAAATTTCTCTTTAGCTAACTGTTTTGCCAACGAGTCACCTAGTAGGTCATCTGTAGAAACAAACTTCCCATTAATCTCTCCTCTGCTTTGTTGGTTACATGTATAGAAAAACTATGTATCAATATGCTTAGTTCTCTTTGATGAGTCCGGGCTCTTAACAATTGTAATCGCCCTCTGAGGAAACAAACCCATCTTGTAGTACTGCAACAACATCAACATCACCTGCCCAATCTGCATCAGAATACACAGCCAGTGTTGTTTCTTTCGTGTCCAAGCCATATCCCATTACACAGTGTTCTCTTTAAATATTTGAGAACTCGTTTTATCCCTTGCCAATGCAATTGATTTGGATCTAACAAATGGCTTAGAGCTCCAACGATAAAAGATAAGTCTGGTCACCATGTAACAAGGCCGTTTCAACGTCAAACTGATAAATATTGAGATCATAAACAGCTGCAACTGCAAAAAAAAACTTCTTGCTGAATCATACCTTACAACAAGAACAGCTCCTCGCTACCAGTCTTGCCTTATATTTATCAATTCGTCCATCAGCCTTATATTTCTTCTTAAAAATCCAACGATTCGTAATGAGTATTATTCTCTTTCAGAGCCTCCAGAGCCATTTAGCTGAATAATCAGCCTCCATTTCTTTCTCAATATCAAAAGGTGTTATTATGCTACACACAACTCAGCCATCGTGACTTCTATATTAGCATCTCCTCTATCCCGCCTTGGGTATGGATCCCTCGGAATTACTAACCTCGGATTTTTGCACTTTAGTTTGTTGCGACGCTCTTGATCAACTTCATCACCCACCCACCCTCCGTCCACCTTCTGCTCTTCACTGCACATTTTTGGTAGTTATTTTGTCAAGCACAACATAAGGTATTACAGAGATTTCATTAAATATGACGTCTCTTCTGATGAAAACCTTTCTTCCTGCTGCATCTACACTCTATATGCCTTATTTCCTTCGCTGTAACCTACCATCTGGCATTTAACACAATTTATCACCCACTTATTCCTCTGTTCTATTGGGATATAAACATAGCATTCACTTCCAAAAGGTTTTATTCCGAAGGTTTTATTCCATACCATTTCTCATAAGGAGTGCAACCATGACGAGTCTGTGATGCGGTTAATTTCTAAGGTAAACAGAAGGGTTAGTAGCTTTAATCCAAAGATAAAGTGGCAAGTTTCGTGCATGCTTGAAGAACGTTGGAAAACGTTGAAAACTTATTTCGAAAGTGAGTCCTGTGTAGCACAAACAGTGCGTTCGTGAGACTGGTAGTGGACAACACTCATGGTCTACATCGTCGTACAGTGCGCAGAGAAGAGAATATGGCTGATGTAGCCGAGAGTGTGAGACTCTATTCACGAACATCTCAACAGCTCAACATTTCACGCACTAGCCTAAGTAGAATTCTGTACAAATATCTCGGATTATTCGCTTACAAGGTCCAATTGAATCAGTAATTGAAGGCACATGACCAGCCACTTGAATTACGTTGTGTTCCATAATTAATGGGAACACAATAAATAAATAAATTTTAAATATTAATATTTTTCTGATTGATTCAAATATTTATTTTCAATAACACTTTTTCCTCAAAAAAAAAAAAAAAAACAAGTTTAACATAAAATATTATCTTATTATCATTCAATAAATTTACCCATATGTACATAGATATTTCTAAGGTCTTAGGTCTAATAAATTGACCATAGATATTGGTCTAAGGTCTAAGCAATACCTATGGTCAATTTTTAATGCCTGAAGAAGTACGTATCTAACCACGTGCGCTCGTCTAATTTAAAATTAAATAAAAACAAAACAAAACAGAAAGACATATACATAGGATTTAATGTGCTCGCCTGTGAACCTCATGATCACAGGTTCGATCCCTGCCGTCGTTTATGTCGTTTTAATTCCATTAAAAACCTTCTAAAAATTGTCATCAATGGGTTGCTGGTTTACTCATTACATGTTGTTCAGGCATAACACTAACAACATGTAATTGAGTTAAACTAGTATGCCCAACAAGGATGAACACGAATAAAATAATGTGAATTCTAAGCGACATAGAAATAAGACACGGCATTCTCCGCTTTAGTTCAGCCGCCATCCCTGGAGATAAAATATCTGAGACAACAACCTTCAGTCTCAGAACATCGTGCACACATCTTTCCTATCCTTCTTTCTCTTCCGTAACTTCACGCCCGCGCTGTGTTGAAACATTTAAAGGGTAATCATAATCCCATGAGCGCGGGTAGATTATAAAAAAAAAAAAAAAAATTTAACAATTTCGAAAGGTCGCCAAAAAGAAATAATTATCATCTATATTGAATTTGACAGTTTTTTTCTTAAGGATATAGGAAGAATTTTAATTTGTAGTACATACATACAAAACATTAAGTGTTTCGAATTTTTCACATGACGGAATTCCTGTGTCAACACTTACACATATGTACATAACTCTTCCTAAAAGAGATTTTTGAAACTGGTAATATAAGAAAAAAGGAACAAACTAGTAAAAAATTCAAATAAACAAAAATGAACACCTTCGTAAATCCTGAATCTCGAATGACATGACTTTTTTGGAAGGTATTCAAAATCATTCAAAAATAATCAACTTTTACTAATAGGAGGACCATTTCATTCATATAAATGTCCTTGTAAACAAACCACTTTGAGACAGTGGTTTAACTTTTGTGCACAGTAAAATAAAATATGCCAATCACCGACTATTCTCCGAGCCGACAATATCATTTTCCGATCGTTATTAATCTGCTCTCTTAAAAGTTGGTAATTTCTCATCCCGCTCTCCACCCTTCCCATTCCCCTGTGAATTTATTTTCCGTGTCGTGCAAAAACGTGTGATTCTAATTTTGTGCGAACATGTACATATAACCATGGCCTCAAAGCCACAAGTGCTTTCGGGCAATCGGTTTGATGTGTTTAATCTGCCTACAAGCCCACGCCATAAAACAAAAAGACCATATTCCCCACTAGACAATAGTATTGACCTTTATTTTTTTATTTAACTTAATTCAAGCGAAAAATAAATTATAAAATATTATGAATAACAAAAACAGAATATAATAAATATATAGAAAGAAAAAACAAATAAAAAGAAAAAAATTAAATAAACAATGAAATAACAACTTAAACGTTAATATTAAAATAAATTCTTAAAAAATATGCGACAGGTTGAAGGATTAAGGTAAGGTGGCATATTATGTGCACATTATGTGCACTGTTCGCTAAGCTCAGCATACTACCTAGATAGAGGGTTGAAATGACCATAGTTGGTGCGATGAGTAGGGAGTCGAAAGAAGGGGACAGATCTTAGGTTACGTGGGTTGGTATTAATGGAAATCAATTCGAGGAGATTTGGAGAATCGATGGTACCGGTAATAAGTTGATGGATGAAAAGTATATCTGCTATCTCGCGACGCCTGACAAGGGTAGGCAGTAGTGGCGTGGCGTCCATGTAACACGATTCCTATCGTCTTCCCTTTTAGAAAATCCACAAATAACACGATCTATCAAATAAACATCGAATAAGCTTAAGTTATCCATTCTGCCTCTCGTTTGTATCTTGCACCTTATCCAAACACATTCCACAATCCACAACCAACATTAATCAAGAGAGTCACAAAAATACTCTGACGTAAACTTTTCAATTACCGTCTTATTTATTTGTTTTATATCCCTTTCTTCCCCAAGCATTGTTTTTCGGATCCTCTTTGTTTAACATCTGCTTTTATATTCAAAAAATAAGACGCTACATTCCGTCTTATAAAATTTTCGATGTATACCAGTAGGAGTTGGAATTATTTGTATTTTATTCTCCCTTTAGCAATTAGCATTGCATTTCAGTAGGAAGATAAAACATTGCAGGAGTTCAGGTACTCGCCTTTTTTCAACCTTGTGTAAGAAATAAGACGATGTTCTTCGACTTATTTGTTTTTTTCTTTTCTTTAATATGTCATATAAATATAAATATGACATATGGGTATTGTTGATTCTTGATTTTGAATTTGATGTTGATTTGCATGCTAATGTAAAATGCACGATTGATATTTTTGAAAATTTACTGTGATAATTTTGAATTATGAAATAAATCATGGTAGAATATATGGCAATTTGTCAGCAGTGTAAATTTACTATATCGCTACTCTGGACAAATAAAATGCATTTGCTTTGTTTTTTAATAGGAATTTTAATTTAGATTCAATTGGCATTCAATAAAAGACTGTGTTGCACAGGTTCAATAACTTCAAATAAATCTAGTGTTTTGAAAAGCCAATTTGAACTTAATTAAAAACAGTGAAAAGTTAGATGTTAAAGTGAAGATTTAATTCCTTTTATTACCCACTATAGTGATAAAAAAAAAATTTAGCTTCTTAATTTTAGTGCAGTTCTAGATTTTGTCTTGGAAATGTCTTTGATAAATGTAGATTGCTGTTTAACAGATTACCTATCGGAGAAACCAAATAATTTTAGTAAGGATAGTTGATAGTTGATAGTTTATATTTTATTCTTTTTTCGTTTACACACCGGGGATTTCGATCCCAGATCGAAATTTTTTGTTTGGTGTGCGTGTTTCATGTATACATGTAAATCCCTCTTTAAATATGGATTTAAAGATTTTGATCCCTGTCAAAGAAAAATAAATTTTTGTTGGGTGTGAAGGAACGCAAAATCTGGCGAGAGATCAAAATCTTCACACAGAAATTGATTTCTTATGTGTAAAGGAAATCAACATGTAAGCTTTTATGACACTTTAATGGAATCCTATTTAGAGTAGTGTTATAGGGCAACGATATTCAAAATGACTTGATACATAGTATCGCGGCTGTTATTAAATCTGAAATTAAAACAGAAATCATAGAAGCTCGGTTTGTGTCGATTATGATCGACGAAACATCAGATTTTAGTCATAGGGGACAACTGAGTGCCATATTTCGGTTCTTGCCAGAGAATGGAATACAAGAAAGATATCTTGTATTTTTGACGTTAGGGCGAGTCTTAATGCAGATGAGTTGTCCCATCATATATTTTATATTCTTGACACATATGATTGCAAGGAAAAGTTATAAGAACATTCCAAGGAAGGTGCCGCAGTTATGTCCGACGAAGGGGGTGGTGTCTAAAAGGAGGTTCTTTTTTATTATGTTTCAAGCTCATTGTCGATTGAAATATTAATGTCTTGAAGTATAAAAAATAGAGCTACACATTTTTTGCTAAGTCAATGTGGAATGCATTTGTAGATACCATATCCCTATACTAGAAATGTTGTTTTTAAGGTTCTAAGATTTTTTTTCATTTTTACAGGTGACAAAATTTTATAACGGGTTCCCATTTAAAATTATCCACGCCACGCCACTGGTAGGCAGGCTAATCAAAAGTAGACGGTAGAGGGTCTGATCAAGGGAATCTGCGTAAGGCAAAGCGCAGGAACATTCGCTGCACTGATTCAATTCTGAGGGATTGGGAAATTTGATAAGGAGACCAAACCTGACTGCCATACTCAAGAATAGGTAGTACGAAAGTGATGTACAAAGTAACATAGGGATTGGAGATTCTTTAGACCAGCGCTTGATAAAACCGAGGGATGAATTTGCTTTTGCAATAATTTGATCAATATGAGACCGATAAGGTGACCATACCCCACAGCCGTATTCTAGAATTGGTCTAACAAACGAAATAAATAGAAGTTTAAGAACATAAGGGTCCTGAAAATCACGACCGAATCTTTTAATGAATCCAAGAACCCTATTGGCTTTTTTAATTATATAATTTAAATGATCATTAAATGCTAATTTGGGATCTAGAATAATACCTAAATCAGAAAACATAGAAGCCTTATATAACGGACAAGAATCAAACGTATAGTTGTACAAAAACGGAAATTTTTTACGTGTAAAACTCATGGTTTTACATTTGTCAACATTTAAAACAAGTCGGTTTTTATTGCACCATTTGTTTCTAATATTGCGAAGAGTACGTAACCCCTTTGTATACCAAGGAGGTGATGACACAAAACTTTTTTGAACTGTGTAAGGAACACATTCGATAAGACATTCAAAAATAGATGTAAGAAAAAAGGAAAGAGCAATATCAATGGGGGTTTTTGTGTTGAGAAAGAGGCTGAAATTAATTTTATTTAGAAGTATGTTGAGTTGATTGAAATCGGCCTTACGAAAGTTGAAATGAGAGGAGTTTTATGATTCAATAGTTGGGATTTTTTGATCGACAGAGAAGATAAGTGATAGAGGGGGGTTATAACGGTCAAGAGTGGATAGAAGATGGGAGCTTTCGGAGACGATAGAGGTGCAAGGGTCGGAGGAAAAGATGAGGTCGAGTTGTCTACGTAAATTATTACGGATCCCGCTTATTTGGAAGAGGCCGAATTCGAGTAACCGATCCGTAAACAGAAATTCTTTTTCAGAAGTTGGAGGCACAAAACATGAATCGTCCTGAGAGGGGACCCAGTGTAAGTCCATCTTATTCATAATAATCCAAAATTCATTGTTATTTCCTCTGCCAATCCTGCCATCCCACTCACTAACTTCAGTGTTTTCCTCCTATGAACACATCACAGAACTCCGGGACGGTAATCTACTTATTTTAGTAAAATCTCAAAAAATTGCCGATATCTTCCTTTCACAAAAAAACCTCTCTAATCTCTGTCAAATTATTGTTTCCCTTCACCCACATCTTAATTCTTCTAAGGGTACAGTATTTGCTACCTGCTTAATCAATATCTGTGAAAACTAAATCATTTCTGAAATGAAAGATCAAGGAGTTACACACGTGTACAAATTTATGAAAAAAAGAAAATAATGTTGATCGTGCAAATGGCCTTGTCATTTTCACATTTAATCGTTTCCGACCCCCAACAACCGTCAACGTTTGCTGGTACACTCTTCAAGTTGAAGAATACTTCCCTAACCCTATACGGTGTAAAATTTGTCAGCTTTTAGGTCACACTTCTAAAAGATGTAATCGTAGCCCATCATGCGATTCCTGCAACCTTCCTCTTCACCCGAACGAAAACTGCACACGCACTCAATGTGCTAACTGTGCAGAAAAACATGCCTCATCTTTCAAACTCTGCAAACGGTACATTCAAGCAAAAGAAACATTAAAAATGAAAACTATGAAAAAATGTACTTTGGCTGCAGCTAAGAGAATATATTCAGAACAAAACCCTCATATATTACCTTCGATAAAATACTCTTCTGTCGTCAAGAATTCATCTTTTCCTTCAAGTAAATCTCTTAATACACAAGAAAATCTTTCTCCCTCCCACAATAACAATAGTTTAGTTCCAGTGAACTCATTAAAACCGGTTTCTCCCATAAACAACACTCCTATTCTAATTGATAGCCAAACAAATGGTAATCAATCATCTCTCTCTCTCTCTGTCTCTCTCTCTCTCTCTTAATCCAAATGTAAATATTACAACTATACAGTCAAACTCCTCTAAGTCTACGCTTGCTTCAATTTCAAACCAAAACAATATAAATTCCACAGCATTCGTAAATAACACAAACCAATTGTCAACCGCATCCAAAGCTCATATCCCTTTCGACACATTTTTCGCAAAACATTCTTCTTTTTTCAACGATATAAACTCACAAAAAACTCAAATTTTAAATTCAAATATACTTACAAATAATATAAACTCTACAACAAATGAAACTAATACATTTTCACTACAAAATCCCATACCTACATATTTCTACTGATGCCCCAACTGTATATTACGAAAATGATGACGACGTCACATCTCTTGATTTTTCCCAGTATAACACTGGTTATACTGCCCAAATGTCGTTTTTTTGTCCTTCAGTGGAACCTTAACGGATATATTAATAATTATTACGAACTTGACTTCTTATAATGGAGTTTAAGCCTTCTGTGATTTATTATTCATTCCTATCATGCTTCAATCAAAGCTCCTAAAGAATATGCACCATATTTTTATAATTTTGATTCAAATACTTCAGCAAAACAAGGGACCGGATTATTAATTCATAAATCGATTCACCACAGAGTTATTAACATCAATTCTAATAATCTACAATTGCAATTGAAATCCAACTTAATATGAAATTGACGATAATTTCAATCTACATTCATCCGAATCAACCTTTTTCTTCCTCAGTTTTACATAATATAGTAAAATCTGTTGCGGCACCAGTCTTACTATCAGGCGATTTTAACTCCTGGAGCCCTCTTTGGGGCTCCCTGTTGGCAACTCAAGAGGCAAAGAAATTGAATACTTCCTTGATCAATCTGACCTTTCTCTTCTTAATGATGGAGGCCCAACGCATTTTTCAACCCAAAAAACCTTTACCCATGTTGATCTCACGTTTATCTCTGCACAATTATTACCCAATACCAATTGAAAAAGAAACGATTATCTTCATGGGAGCGATCACTTTCCCATACTCATCTCTATAAATCTTGGAATTAATTCTAACTTGGCTAAGCCTAATCCAAAGTTTAAAACCGATTATGCAGATTGGTATTATTATAAAAAAAAGACAACCGAACTTTTATCCTCCCGCCCCCAGTCCATTAATGTTAACCGTGAAGCAGCGACAATTAAAAAATGCATTCTCACAGCAGCATTTTTTTTAATTCCACAAACAAAATTCATTCCACATAAAAAATGTCCCTTGGTGGAGCACAGAACTTAATTCACTACGGCTGTCCAAAATAAATTTTTGGAAAATCTTCAAAAAAAATACCCAAACGACATAAACTTGATTAACTACAAGAAATCTAATGCTGATGGATCCAGATAGATTTGTGAATAATAAAACGCACCTATTGTTTAGCTATAAGATTCAAACTAGCTGCCAGGCTTAATATCATAAAATATCTATCATCTAATAACAGTTTCATTCATGTAAACACTCTTATCAATGTACCCAAAGGAATTATTGTATCGAAAATAGATCATGGACTCGTAATATACGGCAATTGTGCTAAATCAACTCTTCAAATCCTTTATTCAAATATTATTATTCAAATAGCCTTAAAGCCTTCAGATCCAGTCCAATAAAAAAACCTACTCGCAGAAGGAGGTTTCTCATCAATAAATTGAAGATAGAAGAAATCATCTCACATCCCGTCTTCAACCTAAAATTTGCAATTCTTTCAGATCGCCGATTAACGCAGATGCTACAAAAATCTTGAAAAGAAAGAAAACACCAAAAATTCCTTCAGCTCTTTACAACGCCTTGACATTTGCCAAAAACATTGGAATCAATCCGGTTTTAAATAAGCCTTCGCTTGATCAAAATCCTTATTGGACTCTTCCTCTAGACTCAATTAACACCAATCTATCCACCTACAAAAAAGACATCACTCTAAGTGAAGTATATCTATCTACCCCAAAAACACCTGGGAAGTTCTCTATACTGATGGCTCAAAAAACGACGATAATGTTGGTTTTGCGATAGTCAACTCAAATGGAAGCCTTATAGCAGCAGAAAGGATTCCACCTTACTTTTCAATCTTTTCTGCTGAAACGCTAGCGCTATTAAAAGCTACTCAAATTGCTTTAAAAACAATAAGAAAACCATCATATGCACCGATAGCCTCTCGACACTTACAGCCATTCAAAATTTAAATAACCAGTCACCTTCAATCCGTAAAATTCGTGAAACTTAATAAATCTACAAAGTAACCTAAAACTTGTTTGGACACCTGGACATATTGGTGTGCAAGGCAATTAAATTGCTGATCGAGAAGCTAAGGCCGCCTCCACAGACCCAAATTTAAGTATTACAATCTATCAACCTGACAAAAAAGATTTTCTTAAACTGGCTAATTCTCACTGGAAACAGAAAAAACAAGAAGAATGGAGAAAATACATTCAATATTACTCCCTCATTAATCCAGATCCAACTCCACCCGTATATCCCACAAACACAACATCAAAAATCAACAAAAACTTTTTTAGACTAAAAGCCACTTTACACGATATTATAAGTCATATGCTTTCTCATATGACCTGTCAAAAAAACAAATCAAATCATTTGAACGCACCCATTAAACGCATATCACTTCTCAAACGAAAAAGCATATGACTTTTTTGACATTAGGACTGTAGCTAATTCCATTTGAGAAGTCATACGAGATTTGTTGTTTTCGTGGGAAACATTGAATGGAGTCTTGACATTTGAATACAAAATATGGTCAAATTCTGAAAAGGTAACTATGTATGCGGTTTTTTTTTCAGATCTCATTAACATTATATACTGTAAAATTTTTAATTAATATAGCTATCATTGTTGATAAAAGCACTACCATTGCTTTCTTTTTGTTCTCCATCATGGAACAACGACACAAATTTATTTCAGTTTATATTTTATATTTATTTTGGATTTTGGTACTCTAAAAATCAAAGGGGAAGTCATAGACGTGTAAAGCATAGATAAACCAAAACGGTGTGACTTGACTCGAAATGACAGGTCATACAGAAAATGTGATGACAGGTCATATGACTTCTATTATCGTGTAAAGTAGCTTTAAGAAGTGGGCACACCAAACTCACACATAGGTACCTGCTCAACAAGGAACCTCCCCCGATTTAGCACTTTTGCCACTCGAACCCTATCTTACTCGTATCTATAACGCATTTAACTTTAGATTGTGTTTATGTTAAAAAAATTTGTAACCTTTTACGAGTTCCTTCAGAACAAAACATAAGAAATGTTTCCATTCTTTTACAGAAACTAAATTTAGAGAATAGTTTATGATACATTTTGTCCTTCTCCTGCCCCAGGGGCGGTCGAGAGCGTTCCAAACTTTTTAGATCTCTCCCGACCGCCCACATGGCTGAGTTTCTTATTCACTTCCTTATTTAAAACTATTTTGTACCTTTTCAGCACTAAGCCCTGATAGCTAGCTGTTAATTTTATGTACTACATATGTATACTGTACATTAATGTAAAGTTTAATAAATTATAAATAAAAAAATATGCGAAAATATTATTTATTAACTTCCCATAGGGAGTTATTGTAATTTAAAACTCAAAATAATTTTATTTTCCGAAAAATAATGTGTTTGACAACTGGTGAAAATTTCAAAAAAAATCAGTACATATACAGTTTTTTTACAAAAAATAAAAAACTATATAAAATTCTATTGAAAATTGGTAAAAATTGTTTTTCGATTCAAATTTCTCGAGAACTAGTAGTGATATTGACTTCTAATTTAGTTTATTTTATACATAGTATAATTTTGTACAATTGGTAAAATGTTGCCAAGTATTGAATAAATAGTTTTTTTTTTAAATAAAAAAACTGTTAAAAATTCTAGTGAAAACTAGTCAAAATTGAAATTTCTTGGTAATGAACACCGATAGTGCCTTCTAAAGTATGTTGTTTTATTACATCGATACCTTCCCGTAAGAATGTATACTAAGGGACATTTCTAAAATTGTTCAGGTAACGAAAAAACGAAGAAAGTTCTAATTGAATCAAAGTGTGCTAAGAGACAATTTTGGTTATTTGAAAAAAACTAAATATAAAGTTTTCAAGACCACAAATGGGAAGTTATCAGTGTGGGTCGCACCCAGCCTCTTTTTTACTTGCGATATAGGTACTATAGGGCAAGTTCTGCATTTGGAAAAAAAATCGAACTCGAGATTTTGATCAAAGTTGACATTACGATGATAGCGAAGACGAAAAAAGTGGGTCCGGCAATTCCTCTGTCTGTCTGTCTGTATGTCTGTACCTCTCACTACAGCCTTACCCACTGGACCTATTTTCTTCAAACTCGGTAGTTATGGGTCTTCGGTGATTCCCTAGAGGGGAAATTGATTTTTTTTTTTTAGCTCTAAAACTAACGGTACCCCCCATACACCCGTAATGCAAAACCTTATTTATCTCGAAAACGGCTCTAACGATTTTAATAAAAAAAATTAGGTGTGATATTATGGACATGGACTACATTTTGGTAAAAAAAAATTTGGGGCAAAATGTTATTAACGGTACCTGTCATAGAACCGTTTTTTTGATTTTCGACTTTTTCATTAACGGCTCTAACGATTTTAACCAAAAATTTTCAGCAGGAGTCCCCCTAAGTTTAAAATAATATTGTATATAAAAATATTCGAAAAATTATTTGTTGGGTTTTTTTTGAAAACAATTTTTTTTTGAAAAATCAATATCTTCAAAACCTGTGAACGATTATTTTTTGAAATTATTTCCAAAAATCAATATTATTAAATACTTAAAATTCGCAATTCTTGAAAAATTTTAAAGAAATTTCTTATATATACAAAAATTATTTATTTAATAATAAAACGATTTCTTAAAGTTTGTTTGCATAAATTCATACTTTTCCAGAAATCAGACGGCAATTTCATTTTAAATTCATGTTTTATATTTATAAAATGTATCTTAAATTCCAAAGTACTTTTACATAAGAGCAAGTTCGTGCGATCCAGTCGTGCATTTTATTATATATGTATATCCCCTTCAATTCCCTTGCATCACTACGCTCTTGACTTTATTTGCACTTACGACATGAATGCGATTCTGAAAACAAATACAGCAATATTTGTTTACATTTTTAAATAACAAAATAAACCATTTTTATAATCTTTTTCCATATACTTTCCACCAGTTTCGAGTACTCAATTGTTTGAGTATGTTATTACTTTTTGTTTGTATTATTTAATATGAATAAGTAAAAGTTATGTTTAGAAACCTTTTTGTTTTTTTTTTTTATTATAGAGAATTTGCAGAACCAATAACCAAATTGTCCAATTATCATTTTGATTTCATTTTGTTAAGTAGAGCGGCCTCTCCCCACCGTTACAGAAAACACAAATATGAACATGATTTCTCTCACATCAACCCAGTTTATTGTGTTATGATATTAAGTAGAAGTTATCGAGCCAGTTAGATAGCTTGTTGATACAGTACGTAAATAACGATTTAAAGTCGAAAACATTTTCAACCACTACGTTCTGTTCGCCATTAGCATCACAAAATAAATTCGCTGTTTAAAACCGACGCGTAACGTAATAAACCAACTACATACCTACTTTCCTAATATTCTGAATTAGAAATTTGTATCGCTGTCATCATACTTTTTTTTAAATACCTATACGAGTAAATTAATAAACTTCACCTAAATCCATATCGGGTCTGGCATTGTTGTTGTTTTCGGCAATATCCAATTGAGTCATTTTAAGGAGTTTTACTAATTTTCATTGACGTATATACGTACTTTTTAATACCACAGTACTTGTAGGTTTCCTGAGGAACCAGCCACTTTCAATTAATTAAAATATATACTATAATTTCATTGTAGTGAAAAATATTTAACAATGATCAGTAGCTATTAAAAGCAACTTATATAGGTAGTTAAGTTATGGTCTAGAAGACCCTCAGTTTAATGATAAACTAAACACAAATTATAGTGTTCGGAGTTAAGTGCGTGTGCGGTAAAGGTAAATGGAAACGAAAATAAATTTCTCGCAATACATAAACAACTATAGTAATATTAGAGAAGAAAGAGTAAATTCCGATTATTTTTCTGGCTGGGGGCCACGAGCCCACGAGAGCACCGCAACACGCGCACGATATCGAATTGTTTTGTTTGGTGACGACCGGCATTCACGTAGTGTATGGAAACAACTCCTATACTCAACTGAATAGAATAGTGAATTCTTATTCCACACTTGTTAATTTTTATTCATTCGGTTCTAGTTAGAATTCGTCGCTATATTGGTGCTGGTTTTTGGAATGTTTCTGTTACTAGTGCTGTGGGGCATTTGCATTTAAGTTCCCTCAACAAATTGTAAAATTCCCTTGCGCTTATCATTATTAATTTCAATGTTTTACAGAAATAAATAAAATGCACGAATGGGTCGCACGAACTTGCTTCTATGTAAAAGACTAAAAATTTCAAAAATGAATGTTATTAGAGAAAACTGTTTTTAAGGATAAAATTTATTTTTTTAAATAACTAAAACAACTCCTTTAGCAGTTGGAGCTAAGCACAGTATGCCATGTGTTTTAAGCAAAAATTTGTTTATGCAAGAACAAAATTATAATTCGTTGTAGTGGTTTCTTAAAAAAATAAGCTTTTATATGTATACAAAATTTTTAAAACACTTAAGAAAAAATTTTGGGACGCCAATTTAAAGTGTTTATTAATGTACGAATACAAATTAAATTTGCAAAAAAAATATTGATCCGTTTTTGAGATATCGAATTTTCCAAAAAAAACTATTTTTTTTTTTCAAAATTCAATGCAATGTTTTTTAAACTTTTTAGAAGCTTGTCTATAAAAAATTTCATTAAAATCCGTTATGCCAAAAACGAGAAATTCAAAACCAAAAAAATGGTTCCAAGTTCAAAACGACATCCACCAAGCTGTAGTCGAACAGAAAGACAGACACACAGACAGAATTGCAAGATCTACTTTTTTAGCCTTCGCTATCATCGTAATGTCAACTTTGATCAAAATCTCGAGTTCAATTTTTTTTCCGAATGCATAACTTGCCTTATAGTACCTAGAAGTCGCAAATAAAAAAGTTTTTGTACTTGTTATGCATAACCATCATATTTTATTTATTGCATTTAAATGTGACATAACTTTAAATGTAACTGCAAGTCAGCATTAATGTTCTGAAAACTGTTTATAGAAATCGAACACTCTTCAAGTGTTATTTATGATTTGTTCTCTTTTCAAGTGGTGACCAAAACGTCTCACATTAAATTCTTCTTAATCATTTTCAATGTTTATGCATAGCATCCCCATACAACATTCATTGTTAAGTATCTAATATCGCATGAGATTGTTTATCTTCGTTGTGCATATTTATGTGTGTATGACTGAGTCTTATCTTATATTCAACAATCTTGAAGTTGCTCTATGTTAAAATTCTAGAAGTAATTTAGTCTTAAGTAAAACTCAAATAAATAAAGTCATCGACGTGAAACTTCTTTAAATTTTTGTGTGTTCAAATTTTTATTTCGGACGCATAACAAAATTGGTGGCAGCGGTAAAATACCGAAAAAATTATAATTTCGAGACAAACTTTAAATTCTCAAAGTTCGTCGTAGAATTCGAAATTGAAATAGTTTAAAACAAAAATATCTAAAACGGTCGAGATGCAACCCTAAAATCTTTGGGTGCATCAAAGAAAATTCGGCAGAGATACCTAAATAAAAAAATTTAAAGAAACAACAAAAAAAAATATAAAAAAAACGGAATCTGATTATTGATTCAAACAAACAAAAAGTGAAAAAAGTTTAAAATCCATTGTGTGCTGGTTAATTATTATCCACATTTTTGGAACTGCTTTCGGAGATCGTGATAAATTTTGACAAAAGTCAAAAGTTTAAAACAATTGTATGCTGGTTAATTGTGTGCTGAAATTAAATTACTATCCACATTCTTGAAACTGCTTTTGGAGATTGTTACTACACTAAGGAAGACTTACTATTGGTTCAGCATCATGAAAACTATTGGAATGTGAGTTTATTTTTATTAAGAAATTTTAGTTTAAAAGAAAAAATATAAATACATTTTTTTTATTATTATGAATTCAACAAAAACTAAAATCGTTCCTCTAACTAAAGACCAAAAACAATTGGTAAATAAGGCTAAGAAAATTAAACAAATTCTTCAACAAGCACAAGACGAAGCGTACAACGCTTTTTTCAATAAAAAAGATTAAAATTTTATTAAAAAAAAAAAAAGAATTTAAAAAAAAATTTTTTGTGAAAGAAAATTGTTTTGAAATATAAATAAAAATGGCACACTCACAAAGCGAATTTGAATTTAACGAAGAATTTTTAGGCAGGACATTTATTTGCATTTCAAAAGAAAGTGGAGGCCGGAATTGTTTAACTTTAGGGCAAATATTAGATAATGCCAAGGTGAGTCAAGATGGCATTGAAGAGGAATATTTGATATTCTATGAAAATTAAGTTTTTAGTAGAAAATTATTTTTGAAAATAATAGATGAGGAAGGTAAATTCACTGAATATGAAACGTCGCCTTTTGTGGAAGACGCTATACAAAAAATTAGGGATTGCCAAATTAGTACAGGAGCAATACCTAAGAAAAGCCCCGAAGAAAGAATCAACAGGCCAATACAAGAAAATAGTTCAAGAATAAAAGCCGATATTTTGGAAAGTCATAGTATAAATAATAACTTCCCTTTAACTTTTACCGATCCAGTACCTAATCGAGTGAGTTTAGAGTTGCTTACTAAACTTATCACACCCTTCGATAGTGATCCCCATAAGATCCATCATTTCTTAAGCAATGTTGACAGTGCTATGTCACTAGCTAGTACGGAACAGCAGTGCTATTTATTTCCTTTGATAAAAAGCAAGATAACCGGCAATGCTGAAACTCTTCTTATGAATAAGAGAATAGAAAATTGGGCTGAATTGAAAATAGAACTTAATAGAATGTTTAAACAAACCTATTCTCCTATGCAATTACATATCGAGATGACGCGATTACAACAAGACAAAACAGAAACAGTTTTGCAATATATCCAAAGGGTTGAAACTCTGCAAAGACGCAGAATTCAGGATATATGTTGTGATGTACTTTTGTCAAAGGCTGAGGTTTTGCTCGCCGGCTTACCGGGGTTCTATCTAAAGTAGTACTAACTTCAGATTTTAACGTCAATATTCCTTTATTTATAAAATCATCGAAAAGTGAACTTAAACTAATTTACATATATTATTTTATATACAATTTTCATAATTAATGTCTTCGTTGTTGGTATCCTTGGTCTGTTCTTCGGTGTGGATTTATTCTCTGTAGATATTCTTTCGGTGCGTTCGCCTAGTTTCTGTACGCAGGTTGAGAGTAGTTGAATGGGTCCAGCTAGTACTTCACGCTTGATGTCGACAGTCTTCAGTTGGATCTGGCATTCGCAGCTGAATCTAGACGGGTTCGGCAAATCAACGGACGAATCCGGCAAATCAACGGACGAATCCGGCAAATCAACAGACGAATCTGGCAAATCAACGGACGAATCCGGCAAATCAACGGACGAATCCGGCAAATCAACAGACGAATCTGGCAAATCAACGGACGAATCCGGCAAAACAACAGACGAATCTGGCAAATCAACGGACGAATCCGGCAAATCAACGGACGAATCCGGCAAATCAACAGACGAATCTGGCAAATCAACGGACGAATCCGGCAAATCAACGGACGAATCCGGCAAATCAACAGACGAATCTGGCAAATCAACGGACGAATCCGGCAAATCAACGGACGAATCCGGCAAATCAACGGACGAATCCGGCAAATCAACAGACGAATCTGGCAAATCAACGGACGAATCCGGCAAATCAACGGACGAATCCGGCAAATCAACAGACGAATCTGGCAAATCAACGGACGAATCCGGCAAATCCACGGACGAATCCGGCAAATCAACAGACGAATCTGGCAAATCAACGGACGAATCCGGCAAATCAACAGACGAATCCGGCAAATCAACGGACGAATCCGGCAAATCAACGGACGAATCCGGCAAATCAACGGACGAATCCGGCAAATCAACAGACGAATCTGGCAAATCAACGGACGAATCCGGCAAATCAACGGACGAATCCGGCAAATCAACAGACGAATCTGGCAAATCAACGGACGAATCCGGCAAATCAACGGACGAATCCGGCAAATCAACAGACGAATCCGGCAAATCAACGGACGAATCCGGCAAATCAACGGACGAATCCGGCAAATCAACAGACGAATCTGGCAAATCAACGGACGAATCCGGCAAATCAACGGACGAATCCGGCAAATCAACGGACGAATCCGGCAAATCAACGGACGAATCCGGCAAATCAACGGACGAATCCGGCAAATCGACAGACGAATCTGGCAAATCAACGGACGAATCCGGCAAATCAACGGACGAATCCGGCAAATCAACAGACGAATCTGGCAAATCAACGGACGAATCCGGCAAATCAACGGACGAATCCGGCAAATCAACAGACGAATCTGGCAAATCAACGGACGAATCCGGCAAATCAACGGACGAATCCGGCAAATCAACAGACGAATCTGGCAAATCAACGGACGAATCCGGCAAATCCTGTTTTACTTTGTTGCGACCCCTTACCACTGGTGGGGGGAAGTCTACAACTTGATACTTTTCTTACCTTCCTTGGTTCTTATGCCGACTGAATTTTGGACCTTGCGCTGCACTTTGTTATACGATGTTACCTCTGTGAAGGTCTTCCGCACTCTGTGTTTTCGTCGAATGTATGGCGGTCTTTTATTACACTTTTCAGCCAAACCATGCGTGAGTTGTAAAGCTAGGAAGTGCACATTTCCACGCAATATGATCTCTTTCGTCACGTCATCGCTTTTTCTGTCAATAACATTGCTTACCTCCACCTACGTTAAATGGTGCAGGTGGATGGGTGGCATCATGTTTACCTATACGTTGTTGCTTCTTTCTGCACTTACTTATGGCTGCCGGTGTGTGGTAGGAGGGTAGTCAGTTCTTGTATGAACCTTAACTCACCATCTTGCTTCTAGGCTATGATTGATAATACAAGGGGGCGACGGGAAAGAGGACGCACAATCTCTCTTTTTATTGCTCGAAAACCTACCATCGAGGTTCTTGATCGTCAACCAGTTGCTGCCTTCAGTGGAGTTCTTCCTTCTTCGTAAATAAATTCCTGCTACCAATTCACCACTCCTAGTAGTTGTTGTTGTGTTTGAGTAGACAGTGTGGTGTAATTGTGCCATTGATTTAAGTTCACTGATAAGCTCCTTTGAACTCAGTTGCTGGCCTTGGCTTGCTGTCGACACATGCTATGGGAGCATGTTGTCGCTTTGGTAAGTATTCGTTTTATGTTATTTTTCACAGGTCCGTAGTATGGGGGGTGCCTTGTTAGGTTAATATGGGATTTTACTGGATAGGGGCTTCGGGGGTTGGAATAGGGTTTAGCTATGGTAGGGTACTGGAATTGGCAATAGGACAGGTCCGTAGCTAGGGGGGGGGGTGCAGAGTTGTAATGCTTCATTACAAACCCCTCCTTCTTTGGAGACGAGAACCTTCTCGTCTTGAATTCAGGTTTGTTTTTTTTTTTTTTTTTTTTTTTTTTTTTTTTTTTTTTTTTAACGTTAGGAAAATATCTACTGCTTGTGTTCAAAAAAAAAAGGTTTGCTCCTGGCAACAAGGAAAAAAAGGAATCGTTAACATGGTACATTAAAAAAAAATGCTCCGCATTGATACTTAAATGAAAACTAAATAATTCAAAAAAAACATAATATAAATTTAACTTATGGTTTGAAAATTATCCTTTTTTTTTGGTTACCGAACCTCAGTTCGGCCTGTCCTGGCTTGGTAATTCTGGCCACGACTTGGCCCCATCGCCTCTTGAACACCAATGTTTGTCGTCGATGCGCCGGGTTGTACAACTTGTGATGTTTAATGTTGATGTTGGTGAACGGGTCATCTACCTTTACATCACCTTGGTGGCCAGAGCTAATTGCTGCTAAGAAGGTTGGCGTCGGGTTGGGGTTCACTGTCCTTGGTTCCATTAATGATCTAAAGCTTAAATCCGGTAGCTCTGGTGTTTTCGGTCTACTTGTTCCTGGATCTACTGGTTCGGGTATAACCGTTTTTAATTTTTGGGCCTCTGTTTTAATTTTTTTGTTGTTTGCGTGAACTCCTTCCACTTGTCGTTGGTCCCTGTAGGTAGACATCGGTTGTTGTAGCCGGACCGGGTGCCTGCATTTTTCCAACCCTTTCTTTCTCCGCTAGTCGTATAGTCCTTGCAACCTTCGCCGTTGGGTCCCGATTTGGGGGAGTGATCATGACCACTGATCTGATGCTAGGTTTTCCGTCCTTTTGACCTTCAGGTTCCTTGGGCCTTGGTGGTACAGGGTTGGTACCCATCCGGTGCGGCATCGTTGGTTTTCTAATCCATGGATCTGTCATTGCGTTGGTTATAGACTCGCTGGTTGCTGAATTCAGACTGGTGACTGGTTCTACGTCGTTGGTTCCTTTTATATCGCGTAGGTGACTTCGCACCATCTGTTTCCTGGGTTTGTTGTTGTTATTTACTTCTCTTAGCAACACGATGACTGGAGAAATAAATTTCACCACTTCAAAGGGGCCGTCATATCGAGGGGCTAGTTTCTCGGAGAAATGGTGTATAGCTGAAGAAAGTACCCTCGCCCTTCGGTACACGTGATCACCTATGCTTGGCTTCCAGGCTCTTTTCCTTAAGTTGTAATATTTGCCCTGTGCATCGGCGGCTCTTTTTAAATTGGACGAAACTAAATCATAGAGAGTTCTCATCCTTTCTTGTCTACTCGAGAAAAGTTCTGGGCCGTCGTCATCAAGGTTTCTTGGCGGCTCGGGCTGTCGAGGCATCCGCAACTCTCTCCCGTAGTTCAAGAAAGCTGGCGAAAATCCTGTTGACGTATGCTTGGAGGTATTAATGGCGAATGTGAGCTCGGGTAAGTGTTCGTCCCAGGTTCTGTGGTTGTCTTGTACATACTGTGCTATCATTGTTTTAAGCACTCTGTTCACTCTTTCTGTGGGATTTTCTTGAGGGGTGTACGGGGCGGTTAGCAGTTGTTTAATCCCTAGGTCTTGTAGGAAGGTCTGGAATTGCTGACTCACGAATGGAGATCCGTTATCGGATAGTAGGGTGCGTGGGATTCCGAAGTGATATATGATATTTTCTCTCATGGTTTTAATCAATGCCGTCGATGTAGCGGCTCTTAAGGGTATTGCTTCCACCCATTTTGTAAACTTATCAACGTATACAACCATCATAGTATTTCCCTTAATGGATCGGGGCAATGGTCCCACAAAATCGACTGATACGGTGTCCCAAGGATCGTCCGCGGGTTTGGAGTGCATCAGTCCAGCAGGTTTTATCTGGGGTACTTTGTATTGGTTGCAAATAACACATTTCTTGACATACTTTGTGATGTCGCGAATCATACCAGGCCAATAATAAGCTTTCATAATTTTATCTATCGTCTTCGCGATTCCTAAATGACCAGCTGTGACTGCGTCGTGATTTTCTTTAAGGATTTGATTTCGTGCAGCAAGGGGTACGCACAGCTTCCAGTCATGGCTATGATCGGCTAGTGGGTGAGCGTCGAAAATTTTGTATAGTTCGTTGCCTTGTATCCGGAATTCGGGAAATTTAGCCGGGTCATTTTGTACCTGTTTCATGCGGCGTAGGGTCCAGTCTTCCATTTCAGCGTTTATAATACTCAAATCGCTGTCTTGTAACGGTAATGGGTCTCTGGACAAGGCGTCGGCCACTATATTCATGGCTCCCTTTCTATATTTTATTTCGAAGTCGTATTGCTGTAACTCGATTGCCCATCTCGCAAGTCGTCCTGAAGGATTTTCTAACGAATGTAGCCACTTCAGCGAGTGGTGATCGGTTACGACGGTGAAGTGGTATCCCTCTAAGTAGGGTCTCATTTTACGAATACCCCATAAAATAGCTAAGCATTCCTTCTCTGTCACGGAATATTTTTTTTCTAAGTCGGTTAAGGTCCGGCTGGCGTACGCAATCACTCGTTCTTTTCCTTTCGTATTTTGTGATAGAACTACCCCTAGCCCGTATTGGCTAGCGTCCGTTTGTAAGGTGAAAGGCAGCTCGAAATCTGGACACGTTAGTACCGGTGCTTCGGTGAGTTTGTCCTTTAGGTGCTTAAAAGCAGTTTCTTGGCTGTCACCCCATTCCCAGGCCTGCCTTTTCTTTAATAATTTCGTAAGTGGGGTCGCAATTATTGAAAAATTTTTGATGAATCGTCGATACCAAGACGCTATACCTAATATACGTCGCAATTCTCGCACGTTTTTGGGTGCTTTAAGCTCTTGTACCGCCGTAATTTTATCTGGATCGGTGCTTATCCCTTCACTGCTCACCACATGGCCAAGATACTTGAGTTCTCGTTTGCAAAATTCACATTTTTCTTTGTTGATTTTAAGGTTCGCCTTCTGGAGGCGCTTAAAAACTTCTCTTAGGTGTTTGAGGTGTTCCTCAAAGGTTTTACTTATTACGATAATATCGTCCAGGTACGCAAATGCAAACGGGTCTATATCGGGCCCCAGGACGGAGTCGAGCATACGTTGGAATGTTGCTGCCGATGAATTAAGACCACAGGGTAGCACTTTCCATTGGTAAAGGCCGTGTCCAGGGACGGTAAAGGCAGTAGCGGGTCGTGATTCTGGTTCGAGAGGTATCTGCCAATAGCCTTGTTTTAGATCTATGGTGGATATAAATCTGGCTTGCCTCAATTTATCTAGTATTGGCAATATCTGTGGTAGTGGATATGCGTCCATTATGGAAACCTCATTTAACTGTCGATAGTCAACACATACCCGCCAGGTCCCATTCTTTTTTTTTACGAGTACTATTGGGGAGCTATATGGGCTGTTAGACGGTTCGATTCTATCTTCTTGTAATAGTTTGTTGATTTCTTCATCTATTATCTTTTGCATAGCCGGGTTCCTGGGGTAATATCTTTGACGAAATGGTTCACAAGTCTTAAGTCGTATACGATGTACTGCGGCGTTTGTAGTGTTAGGTAATTTTTCGAACTTTGGTAGTTCTTGTTGAAGTAAATCTTTGAGTAGTCTTTCTTGCACTTGAGAAAGTGGTTCGCCCCCTAATAAACATAATTCATCTTGCCTTGCAACTGTTTGGGTACTGGTATTCGTAAGTTTTTCGCCACTTATAGCCATTCCGAAATTCAACCTTTTAAGGAAATCCACTCCGATTATAACGGAATCGGTTAACTGCCTTAAATATGTTAACTCCCCTTGCACTTGCTTATTTCCAACACCCATCGTTACGTTGTAATGTTCCTTGCTGAGTATCGGGCTACCATTTGCCATATGGACTGCGTGGGGCTGGTGGCGTACGGGGACATTTACTCTTCTTAGTAGATTACGTACTTTCGTGTTAATGAACGACTTAGTGGCTCCGGTATCAAGCAATGCACTAAAAGTTTGACCATATAACTGAACAGGTAAGAACCACCGCGGGTCTCTCCTCACTTCCTCGCAAGGGGTCGTTTCCTGCGGCTCTCCCAGTCGTTTTTCTGTTAGGTTGGGTTCTTTGGTCGCTGTCGGTGGAATGGCTCCTGATGATTTATTGCGGAGTATCACCGGCTTCGCATTTTTCAACACGGTCGAGGTATTTGTACCGGCTGCCCCTACCTCTGCTGCTGCATTTTCTATCAGTTCTTCTTTCGTCAGGGTACTGCGAGTCCCTTGAAGGTTATCGGTACGGTGATGCGTCCTTGTTCCTGAGGAAACTATTTCAGGTTTAGGGATAGCCATTGGCAAGGCTTGTAGTGTAGAGGCTCTATGCGCGTGGCAAGGACAATCTTTTGTCAGGCGCCCGTCCTCTCCACAGAAGGTGCAGAACATTCGGAACGGGCGGCGACAGTTAGCCTTCGAGTGCCCTCGCTGCTTGCAATGCCAACAGTGGGTCGTACGATCGTATTGGTCCTGGGCTGGGGTCTGGATATTTGCCTCTCGTGGCAAGGTTCTAGGTATGGGTTTAGATGAGGCTGGGGCTAGATTTCGGCTTTCGCTCTGGATGTGCTCGAACTCTTCGGCTAGACCTGTTAGTTCATCCAGTGTTCTAAAATCCCTTCGGCGAATATAGAGATGATACTCGGGTCGTAGTCGATCGTAGATACGGTCGATACTATCTTGTGTGCTCATAGTAGGGTGCTGGTGAATCAAATATTGCAAGGCTTGGATAAAGTCCTTTGCCTTTTCGCGAGGGCCTTGCCTTCTCCTCGAAATTTCTTCTTCTAACCTGTTAATAAATCGTGCGGGGAGAAAATGTCCCAGGAAGGCATGACAGAAGTCAGTCCAGGTCCGAAAGCTCTCTCTGTTTATCCGAAACCATTGTAGAGCGTTTCCCCTAAATATCTCTGGGAAGGTACGGATTAGGTCATTCAGGTTAATCCTGTAGCAGTCTGCGAGCTCTTCCATGCGTTTGATAAATTCGAGGGCATTACTAGTTGCATCGAATCTGAGACCCCACTTTCTTACCACATTCATTACTTCAGCTTCGTGACTAAGCGAAAAATTATTAGCAGGCATCGTAGGTTCGGGGACGTGCGAGGCGCTGGTTTGGCCCGCTAATTGGTATGAAGATGGCATAGTGGTTTCACACGGTACCGGGTTTTTGCGAGTGCAGTGGGGATAATACCACTCTCTATATTCTGGTAGCCTGGTCAATCGATCGAACTCTGCTACCGCTGGGTAATACGCTGTGGGCTTTGTGGCTGCAATTGAACCGGGGACAGAGGTAGTCGTCTGGGTCTGAACACCGTAGGCTGGTCTATTGGGAACAGAATAAAAATAATTTGTGTATTCAAGATGTTCCGTTCTAGCTGGATCAGCTGCCTGGGCAGTATGCGGTGCAGATTTCGATTTGTTGGGTTCTTCTGAATACTCTCGCTCTATTACGAGCTTTTCTACTTCCTCACATAAATTCTGGGTAGATTTTCGAGCGCGTGCTTCTTTAATGTATGCACTGAAACGAGCACGGAGTACATCCATTGTTCCTTCCGTGTTGAGTCCTAAGCGCGTCATGCGTTCGACCAACTCATTTTTTTTAAGCAGGTAAATTGCACCTATGCTTGCAAAAATGTCGTAGCTTTCTTCAGTGTCCGACATTTTTTTTTTTTTTTTTATTATTATTTTCTTAATTTGCTTTCAGCCTCTCTTTTCGGGTCGGCTTAGACTTATATTTTTATCGTCAATCTTTGTTATGGATAAGATCCAAATTTTGATCTTCAGGTTACGGGTTTCGGGTTGAGATCGAAATTTGTATCTTCAAGTTTCGGGTTTCGGGTAAGATCTATTTTGATCTTCAGGTTTCGGGTCAAGATACAAGAAATTATCTTCTAGTCTCGGGTTTCGGGTAAGATCTATTCTTTGATCTTCAGGTTACTGGTTTCGGGTAAGAATATTTTCTCTGTTTTCTGCTGGTCTGGTTGCGGGTAACATCTATGTTTTGATCTTCTGGATACAATTTTCAGCTAAGTTTTTCTTCTTTTCTATGTTGGATGGACGTTAATAATAACGTCCCTGCTCGGGCGCCATTTTGTGATGTACTTTTGTCAAAGGCTGAGGTTTTGCTCGCCGGCTTACCGGGGTTCTATCTAAAGTAGTACTAACTTCAGATTTTAACGTCAATATTCCTTTATTTATAAAATCATCGAAAAGTGAACTTAAACTAATTTACATATATTATTTTATATACAATTTTCATAATTAATGTCTTCGTTGTTGGTATCCTTGGTCTGTTCTTCGGTGTGGATTTATTCTCTGTAGATATTCTTTCGGTGCGTTCGCCTAGTTTCTGTACGCAGGTTGAGAGTAGTTGAATGGGTCCAGCTAGTACTTCACGCTTGATGTCGACAGTCTTCAGTTGGATCTGGCATTCGCAGCTGAATCTAGACGGGTTCGGCAAATCAACGGACGAATCCGGCAAATCAACGGACGAATCCGGCAAATCAACAGACGAATCTGGCAAATCAACGGACGAATCCGGCAAATCAACGGACGAATCCGGCAAATCAACAGACGAATCTGGCAAATCAACGGACGAATCCGGCAAAACAACAGACGAATCTGGCAAATCAACGGACGAATCCGGCAAATCAACGGACGAATCCGGCAAATCAACAGACGAATCTGGCAAATCAACGGACGAATCCGGCAAATCAACGGACGAATCCGGCAAATCAACAGACGAATCTGGCAAATCAACGGACGAATCCGGCAAATCAACGGACGAAGCCGGCAAATCAACGGACGAATCCGGCAAATCAACAGACGAATCTGGCAAATCAACGGACGAATCCGGCAAATCAACGGACGAATCCGGCAAATCAACAGACGAATCTGGCAAATCAACGGACGAATCCGGCAAATCCACGGACGAATCCGGCAAATCAACAGACGAATCCGGCAAATCAACGGACGAATCCGGCAAATCAACAGACGAATCCGGCAAATCAACGGACGAATCCGGCAAATCAACGGACGAATCCGGCAAATCAACGGACGAATCCGGCAAATCAACAGACGAATCTGGCAAATCAACGGACGAATCCGGCAAATCAACGGACGAATCCGGCAAATCAACAGACGAATCTGGCAAATCAACGGACGAATCCGGCAAATCAACGGACGAATCCGGCAAATCAACAGACGAATCTGGCAAATCAACGGACGAATCCGGCAAATCAACGGACGAATCCGGCAAATCAACAGACGAATCTGGCAAATCAACGGACGAATCCGGCAAATCAACGGACGAATCCGGCAAATCAACGGACGAATCCGGCAAATCAACGGACGAATCCGGCAAATCAACGGACGAATCCGGCAAATCGACAGACGAATCCGGCAAATCAACGGACGAATCCGGCAAATCAACGGACGAATCCGGCAAATCAACAGACGAATCTGGCAAATCAACGGACGAATCCGGCAAATCAACGGACGAATCCGGCAAATCAACAGACGAATCTGGCAAATCAACGGACGAATCCGGCAAATCAACGGACGAATCCGGCAAATCAACAGACGAATCTGGCAAATCAACGGACGAATCCGGCAAATCCTGTTTTACTTTGTTGCGACCCCTTACCACTGGTGGGGGGAAGTCTACAACTTGATACTTTTCTTACCTTCCTTGGTTCTTATGCCGACTGAATTTTGGACCTTGCGCTGCACTTTGTTATACGATGTTACCTCTGTGAAGGTCTTCCGCACTCTGTGTTTTCGTCGAATGTATGGCGGTCTTTTATTACACTTTTCAGCCAAACCATGCGTGAGTTGTAAAGCTAGGAAGTGCACATTTCCACGCAATATGATCTCTTTCGTCACGTCATCGCTTTTTCTGTCAATAACATTGCTTACCTCCACCTACGTTAAATGGTGCAGGTGGATGGGTGGCATCATGTTTACCTATACGTTGTTGCTTCTTTCTGCACTTACTTATGGCTGCCGGTGTGTGGTAGGAGGGTAGTCAGTTCTTGTATGAACCTTAACTCACCATCTTGCTTCTAGGCTATGATTGATAATACAAGGGGGCGACGGGAAAGAGGACGCACAATCTCTCTTTTTATTGCTCGAAAACCTACCATCGAGGTTCTTGATCGTCAACCAGTTGCTGCCTTCAGTGGAGTTCTTCCTTCTTCGTAAATAAATTCCTGCTACCAATTCACCACTCCTAGTAGTTGTTGTTGTGTTTGAGTAGACAGTGTGGTGTAATTGTGCCATTGATTTAAGTTCACTGATAAGCTCCTTTGAACTCAGTTGCTGGCCTTGGCTTGCTGTCGACACATGCTATGGGAGCATGTTGTCGCTTTGGTAAGTATTCGTTTTATGTTATTTTTCACAGGTCCGTAGTATGGGGGGTGCCTTGTTAGGTTAATATGGGATTTTACTGGATAGGGGCTTCGGGGGTTGGAATAGGGTTTAGCTATGGTAGGGTACTGGAATTGGCAATAGGACAGGTCCGTAGCTAGGGGGGGGGGTGCAGAGTTGTAATGCTTCATTACAATGTATGAATAATTTAAGTGATAAGTTGTTCGAAGGACAACTGTATATGATTGAGAAGGACATTCTGAATGCTTTCATTAATGGTCTAAAGGAAGAAATTGGCACTTTCGTAAATAGCCAAAGACCATCCACGTTAGCGGAAGCATCTTCTTTAGCCATTCAGGAAGAGACGAGATTGATAGGGAGAAGAGCCTCTCAAACCTTCAGTAACAAGGACTATACGTCCAGAAATTTAATTAAAATTAATCATAATGCGATTAAGTGTTTTAATTGCAATAAAATAGGACATACTAGTAGGGATTGTTGGTTTCCCAAAAAACCGTCAAATACGTATAACAGCAAAAGAAAGTACGAGAACTATAATAAAAATGGATTTTCTTATACTAATAATAAAGAAAGGGAAAATGTTAAAAATAATACATCGAATAATAAAATAGGAGAAAGTCTTAAGAAAAATGATAGTTACACAAATAAGCATATAAATTTTCGACGAAAGGAACAATAAATGAGGCTATTGTCCCTAATCTTAGCGAAAGCCCTCATATCATCTTAAGATATGATAATAAAACCTATAAATTTCTCGTTGATACCGGAGCGAGTATAAGTTTAATTAAAACAAAGTGCATATTTGAAGAGGATGTAAATTTCTATGACACAACAAACTTTGTAGGAATTGGTAGATCAAATAGATCTAGCATTGGTAGTGCAAACATTACTCTAGAATATGATGATGAAAATTTCGATACGTTTTTAATTGACATTCATTTTCACGTTGTAACGAATGATGTTATTGGTCATTATGACGGAATACTGGGCATCGATTTCTTAATAGAATCAGAGTTCAATATTAATTTAAAACGTAAAGTTATGTACAATGACCACATAATAATAAAATTATTAATAAACAAGGATACAAATAGTTTGGAAGTTTCAAACTGTGAAGGACAACGGATTGAAGAAAAAGTAACTTCAAGCGCACCTTCAAGGTCAATGAATTCCAACTATTTAGTTAATAGAAACGAAAATATTAAAAGAAATAACGATAGTTATGAAAAAGAAAATGATAAAAGATTCAATATATTGTGGAGTAAGCTAAGAGTCGATCACATAAAAAATGACTTGGAATTGAAAGGTCTTAGTGAATTGGTAAAAGAAAATGCCAATATTTTTAGCTTAGAAGATGAAAAACTAACGGAAACATCTGCTATTGAACATCATATTAGAACAATTAATGAAATACCCATAAACGCTAAAACATACAGGTACCCCAAGGTACATAATGATGAGGTGAATAAACAGTTAAAAAAAACTCCTTGACGATGGAATTATACGACACAGTCAATCCCCTTGGTGCAGTCCTTTATGGGTTGTCCCAAAAAATCAGATATTAACGGAAACCCTCAATGGAGAATGGTGATAGATTTCAGGAAATTGAACGATATTACAATTTCTGATTCCTATCCTATTCCAAATATTACTGATATTTTAGATCAACTTGGTGGGGCAAAGTATTTTACAACCCTAGATCTAAAATCGGGATTCCATCAAATACCTTTAAGTAAGGAAAGTATTGAAAAGACTGCTTTTTCAACACCTTATGGCCACTTCGAATATACACGAATGCCATTTGGGCTAAAAAATGCTCCTTCATGTTTCCAAAGAATGATGAACACCGTTTTGTCAGATCTCCTAGGGAAACAATGCTTTGTTTACATAGACGACATCGTCGTTTACGGTAGTAGCATACAGGAACACAATGAAAGACTTAAGAACATATTCCATAGATTAAAAGCTGCAAATCTTAAGATTCAAATAGATAAATATGAATTCCTTAAAGAAGAAGTCCAATATTTGGGATATTTTATTACGAGCAAGGGTTTACTCCCTAATTTAGAAAAAGTTAAAGCAATTAATAACTTACAGGAACCTAAAAATCCTAAGGAAATTAAGAGTTTTCTAGGAATGATTGGATATTATCGAAAATTCATAAAAAATTTTAGTATCGTGGCATCGCCTATATTCAAGCTATTGAAAAAAAACGTTGAGTTTATTTGGAAAGAAGAACATACTAAAAGCTTTATCGAACTTAAAAGGCTTCTTACGGAATTTACTTTATTGCAATATCCTAATTTCGGAAAACAATTTACTATTACAACGGATGCTAGCAATTTGGGACTTGGTGCCGTTTTGTCTCAAGAACACTCGGGAAGAGATTTGCCAATTCATTTCATAAGTAGGACATTAAATAAAGCTGAGGTCAATTATAGCACTACGGAAAAAGAATGTCTTGCCATTGTATGGGCAATACAACAATTTCGACCGTACCTCTATGGACAAAAGTTCATTATAAAAACCGATCATCGACCATTAACATGGTTGTTTAATGTTAAAGATCCAGGATCAAGATTAATTAGATGGAGGTTAAAATTAGAGGAATACGAATATAAAATCATCTACAAAAAAGGTGTAGATAATGTAGTTGCTGACGAACTAAGTAGGAATATGGTTTTCCCAGTGTTTGAGAATCAAGAGCCTGAAGCTCATAAAAGTATCAAAACTAAATTAAGCACAGAACAAAAAGAAGTTGTAAAAGAAGTATTTGGAGAAGACTTTTTAACAGATGAAGAAACAAAAGAAGAAGAAAATGTGTTAAGAAGAATCTATGAAGAGGAATGCGGGTTGGAAGAACCATGCACTAGCAGAGTTGTTAGGGAAAAATTGGATAGAAATATAATACGCGAAAGGAATATATCCGATAATCCAGTAGGAAAAGAAGTTAATGTCAATAATTATAACAATAGTCAGGCAGTTGAGGAAACTAGTAATCAAGAAAATATAAACGGAGGTTGTTTAGAAAATATTGAAGTTATAAATGATAAAGGAGAACAACAAAAAATAATAAAAGAATATCATGATGGCCTCATCGGAGGTCATGGCGGGCAAAAAGCCACAATTAGTAGAATCAAAGAAAGATTTTACTGGGCAAATTTGAATAAAGACGTTATAGAATATATTGAAAGGTGTAACCAGTGCCAAAGACAGAAAATTAATAGCCATTAATAGAATTATTTTCTCTTTAACGATTCAAGATGATCTGAGTAAATTCATTAAATACATTCCTATTGAAAACAAAAGGAGTGAAACTGTAGCTAGAGCTTTTACAGACGAATGGGTACTGAATTTTGGAATACCAGAGTATATTCTCACTGACAATGGTGGTGAATTCGTTAACGAATTAATGAAAGAGCTATGTAAAATGTTTGGCATTAAGCATTTACGTACTAGTAATGCATATCCACAATCAAATGGATCAGCAGAAATATCCCATGCTAGACTAGGAGAATACTTGAGGCTAGTTAATAAAGGAAAAACAAAACCCGAATATGCAAAATTATTTAGGTATGCCGCTTTTTGTCATAACACTACGATTCATAGTAGTACAGGATTTTCTCCATACGAAATGATTTTTGGAAGAAAAGCTAATATTCCAAGCGAATTTAGTAACTTAAGTTTTAAAACCACAACCGACTATACCCAAGAATTACAGCTTAAGTTAGTACGAATGGAAACCGAAGCTAAACGAACTATGTTAGAAAAGAGAATTAAGGCTAAGGAAAGATATGACAAAAAAATAAATCCTAAAGTAAAAGAATTTAAGAAAAATGACTTAATTCTAGTTGAAAATGATAAGAGAGATAAGTCAAGCGAAAAGTATGTAGGTCCCTATAAAGTTATAAAGGTTTTAGAAAATTCCGTTATAATTAGACGAAATAATAAATCAATGAAATATAATAAAGGAAAAATAAAACACTATAAGGACTGACAAGTTTTATTTACAGATTTTTATTGGTCTTGAACGGCGTTTTGGGAAAAATATGGGAGAATTTTCCATCAAACGGAATATATTACAAGAACATTGGAGATCTAAAGCAACAAACAGGAAAGGTTTCAATAGTAACTCATATCGACTTACGTCAAATAACAGATCAAATAGATACAATCAATAATTTTGTAGCAAACGTAAATGATGAATGTTTAATAGAAATTCCAGAATGTGTGGAATTCATTAAGAAAACTAAAATACAAATAGTTACATTAAGAAAGGACTCAAGAGTTATTTACCATTTATTAGGAGTTGATAGAAGATACAAAAGAGGTCTAATAAATATTGTTGGATCAGGATTAAAATTTTTGTTTGGGACTTTAGATAGTGAAGATGCTAAACAATATGAAGAAGCAATCAGAATAACTAAAGAGAATAGTGAATTTGTACATACAAGTCAACAGGAAGAAAATAAAGTATTAGATGGCTTAAATAAGCAAAGTTTGATTCTAAAAAATGCATATTATGAGCTAGGAAATTTAACAAACACTTTAACAACTACATTAGAAGAAATTTCAAATAAAGTCAATAAAGATAGAAAACTAATGATTTTGAAAGATTATTTCATTGAGTTAAAAAGCAAAATATATTTCTTAATCAATCATACAGAATTACTAATAGATCAGATAACTGAGGCAATTCTTTTTCTTCAAGATAGTATTATACATCCAATTATTATCGAACCTAAATATTTTATAGAATTATTGAAACCCAGTGACAAGGAAAATCAAATGTTATTTACCCCAAGCCTAGAATCGTATAGTCATATAATGAAAGAAGTTAAACTAACTTCTTATGTAAAATCAGAAAGATTAGTGGTAGTTATATCAGTTCCTTTGCTTGAAAATTCAAATTCGGAAGTGTTCGAAATGATTTATTTACCTTACCATAACGTAAAACGAAATTTATATGTTATTGAACAAACAGCTAAATATTTTGTAATTAAAGAAAACAAAGAAGATTATTTTTTAAGCAATAATCTATTTGAAGAATGTGAGAAAATTGACAAATATTTTATATGTAAGCAACTAGAATTTAAGAACAGTGCTTTGAATAATGATTGTGAACTTACAGTTTTTATGAACAGAATAAATAGCGATTGTAAACTTAAGCAAATATTAAATCATGTAGAAGTTTTTCATAAGATTTCCGAAAATAGATATTTGTTCGCCTTAAGCGATGAAACTAAATATAAATGTAACTGTTCTGAAAATCAAATTATTGAAGAAGGATTATTAAATAACATTGGAATTTTAAGTTTGAAAACAAACTGTATATTTGAAACAATAGAAACTAGAATAGAAACTCATGAACAAGAATTAATTATTGAAAATAAAGATGTATATCATCCCGCACCAGTGGATTGTTGTTCTAATGTAAAATTGGATGATTTAAGTACAGAAGATGTAAATTTGCCTAAAATACAGCTTAAAAGTTTAAACGAACTTCAAGATTTAACTATTGAAATTAGAAACCAAGAAAGTTACTTAGCTAGAAAACTTAAAGAAATACCACCTCATGCTCAAGGCACACTTTTTGGTATAAGTGGAATGTTAATATTAATATGTATAATTTACTTTTCCTTAAAATTAATTAAAGGAAATGGCATAACTATTTTTCATAACTGCTTTAATGAAAAAAATAAACAACCTGTAATTGAAAGAGAAAAGATAGTACATTATTATGATAATAATAAAAGTAAAACTGTAATAAGAAGACCAAATTCCAATGTATTCAAAGTCAAGGATTTTGAGATTGAAGAAAATTAATTTAAAAAAAAATATAATTTTCATTTTTAAGAAGGGAGGTGTTATGCATAACCATCATATTTTATTTATTGCATTTAAATGTGACATAACTTTAAATGTAACTGCAAGTCAGCATTAATGTTCTGAAAACTGTTTATAGAAATCGAACACTCTTCAAGTGTTATTTATGATTTGTTCTCTTTTCAAGTGGTGACCAAAACGTCTCACATTAAATTCTTCTTAATCATTTTCAATGTTTATGCATAGCATCCCCATACAACATTCATTGTTAAGTATCTAATATCGCATGAGATTGTTTATCTTCGTTGTGCATATTTATGTGTGTATGACTGAGTCTTATCTTATATTCAACAATCTTGAAGTTGCTCTATGTTAAAATTCTAGAAGTAATTTAGTCTTAAGTAAAACTCAAATAAATAAAGTCATCGACTTGAAACTTCTTTAAATTTTTGTGTGTTCAAATTTTTATTTCGGACGCATAACATACTGACGTACGCGCATTAGAAGTAAAATTTCTTTTCCGCCAAGCAAAGCCTCTGTAAGTTCGATCTTAGAACCGTACAAAGATTTTGTACAAACCAACATAACAACTATTTTTTGATTAAGATTATGATGAATTTACAAACTGGTTATATAACCAAATCAAAATAATGTTGACGGTTTTTTCTAAGCCTTTAGAATTGTATGGGTATTTATGTTCTGTAACTAAGCAAATTACTTTTCGAATCGTCAAAAAACTAAATAATTCATTCCTCACACATCGGCTCTAGAAAAAATGAGTTTTGTGACATAGATGTAAAGTACAGTATGAGTGCGTTCCCCTTTTGGCGATACGTTGGTTTTTGGCATTAGCTTTCAGTGCTTCTTGGAATCATTAAAAGTAATTTTAGTATATTTCTGCAAATTGAAACATGTCAAAATCACTTTCAAATTAATTTTTTTGAAATATTTGTTCGAATTGAAAATGGTTTTCAAAATAAGTTAGGAAGCCTAAATTGGAAATAAAAACTGTGTCAATTACTCGTATACAAATAAAGCACTTATTTTCGGAATGATGAAAATCAAGAAAGTCAATAATTAAAACTTTGAAAATTGTGTGTCTGTTACCAGGGTTGAGCAAAATGCATGGCGCTCTTTATGAAGCACAGATGGCTTTTTTTTTAACACAATTTTATTGAGCTGGGTCTATATAATAATAGTGAAAGAACACTAACGTCAAAGATATCAAAATTTCGTTCAAAATAGCGAACCTACTAAACGTTTTTTTAGTGCATCTCCGCTTAAATTAGTCAGATGGTGACATTAAAATCCAATTGAAGACGACAGACAAATTTTTTTATAATTACGCCCGATTCATAATGGGACGAGAATACGAGACGAGAGTGAGACCTGATTCACTGTCACCTTTTTGTGTTTTCAATTTTTAGGTTTGCAACTGTTTGGTTGGTAGAATGAAACATAATGGTAAAATGAAACATATAAGCCCATAAGTTTCATCTGAAACTAAAAATTGAATGTGCGCGACTGTCCTATGGTAACTTTATTTAATAATTTTACTTAACTTGCGACGCGATATGCTTTATTGTGTTTTGTGTATATCCTCGTCTGCTTTCATAGTTTCAAACTGATATTACAACATCGACGAGGTTTCATCACGCTCACATCTCGTTTTTCTTATCGCATTCATTGTGTTCGAGACAAAGGATTCTTACAATGGTATGGCAATGCTAATTTAAGTTTGACACCGAACTTAAAATTCTTCGCATATGACAATGCTGGTTTATATTTGACAACAGAAAACAGAAATTTATTTACAAGTGTTTTTTTTATATTTTACATATATTATTTTTTAAATTTTACTGCTTAGTTCTTAAGATGTATTATATATAAGTATATTGAGTGTTAAATGTTTTAATAAATAAAATTATAAAAAAAAATATTTGTTTGAATTTTTTTTACAAAGGGAAGTGGTTTGTGATTGTAAAATTGTTCGGCCAAATAGTTCAATAAGAAAAAGTTTCTATTGCGTTCTTTTTTAATAAAATTACGTTTTTTAAGTGTTTTAAATAACTTCGAATACGGTTCGAACGATAATTAACGGGTGATTTTTTTGAGGTTAGGATTTTCATGCATTAGTATTTGACAGATCACGCGGGATTTCAGACATGGTGTCAAAGAGAAAGATGCTCAGTATGCTTTGACATTTCATCATGAATAGACTTACTAACGAGCAACGCTTGCAAATCATTGAATTTTATTACCAAAATCAGTGTTCGGTTCGAAATGTGTTTCGCGCTTTACGTCCGATTTATGGTCTACATAATCGACCAAGTGAGCAAACAATTAATGCGATTGTGACCAAGTTTCGCACTCAGTTTACTTTATTGGACATTAAACCAACCACACGAATGCGTACAGTGCGTACAGAAGAGAATATTGCGTCTGTTTCTGAGTGTTGCTGAAGACCGTGAAATGTCGATTCGTCGCCGTTCGCAGCAATTGGGTTTGTGTTATTCGACCACATGGAAGATTTTACGCAAAGATCTTGGTGTAAAACCGTATAAAATACAGCTCGTGCAAGAACTGAAACCGAACGATCTGCCACAACGTCGAATTTTCAGTGAATGGGCCCTAGAAAAGTTGGCAGAAAATCCGCTTTTTTATCGATAAATTTTGTTCAGCGATGAGGCTCATTTCTGGTTGAATGGCTACGTAAATAAGCAAAATTGCCGCATTTGGAGTGAAGAGCAACCAGAAGCCGTTCAAGAACTGCCCATGCATCCCGAAAAATGCACTGTTTGGTGTGGTTTGTACGCTGGTGGAATCATTGGACCGTATTTTTTCAAAGATGCTGTTGGACGCAACGTTACGGTGAATGGCGATCGCTATCGTTCAATGCTAACAAACTTTTTGTTGCCAAAAATGGAAGAACTGAACTTGGTTGACATGTGGTTTCAACAAGATGGCGCTACATGCCACACAGCTCGCGATTCTATGGCCATTTTAAGGGAAAACTTCGGAGAACAATTCATCTCAAGGAATGGACCGGTAAGTTGGCCACCAAGATCATGCGATTTGACGCCTTTAGACTATATTTTGTGGGGCTACGTCAAGTCTAAAGTCTACACAAATAAGCCAGCAACTATTCCAGCTTTGGAAGACAACATTTCCGAAGAAATTCGGGCTATTCCGGCCGAAATGCTCGAAAAAGTTACCCAAAATTAAACTTTCCGAATGGACCACCTAAGACGCAGCCGCGGTCAACATTTAAATGAAATTATCTTCAAAAAGTAAATGTCATGGACCAATCTAACGTTTCAAATAAAGAATCGATGAGATTTTGCAAATTTTATGGGTTTTTTTTTAAAAAAAAGTTCTCAAGCTCTTAAAAAATCACCCGTTATAAGAACATGTCATTGTCTTCGACTGATATTGTGTCTTTTTGACATGCCACTGCATAGAACATTTTTTACCTCCAACGCCGTAAAAGAAGTTTTACTTCAAAAACCAAATCCATTAAGTTACATAAATTATCGGCTAAGTACTATGTTAAGACTGGTCACATGTACGATGACTGGCAAAATTATACCGGATTATTGAAGACGTCTAATGTCGTTGTCCATTAGTTTCACTCAAGGATCCGCTCATTCTGAAATCCAATGGTACGGTGTTAACTAAACTACTTCTACTTAGAAAGTTTGTCTTTGTATTATTTAATCGTCGTGTTGGTGAAAATCTGCGATAGCTATTTAATATTTATCTTTGTATATTTTGAATAAAGTAATTTATTTCTGTACGTATTTAATTGTAACAAAGACAAGCGAAACAAAATCAAACAAGAATGCTGCTGCCGGGTTTTACTTTTGACATTTTTGAGTATGTGTATTAGTAGATACTTCTTGAGTGAATTCTGAATCAATTCGAGAACCGAAATTCTCTTCTCAGAATCTTTAGAAGAGTATTTTTGTCCAATGGATGCGCTGTCTGACTCTCTCCAGACAATTGTTTCTACGCAATTGTATACGCAGAGTGAAATCGTTGTTACGGGCGATTTCAATGTATACAATTCTTCGTGGCTACGTTAATCTGGTTAGCGAACACCCGAAGGAAAGTATGTGAGAAGTTTTTGCTTGACTTAAACAACCTGACTCGGCTCGTTAGCAAGCCTCCTCGGATACCTGACATTGTATTATAGCCTCCAGGCACATCAGATCATTTCGTCTTAACTGCAATATGATTACAAATTTAAATCTTTTCTGAATGAGAAATTTAATCCCGAATAGGGAAAATTCTATTAAACAGAAAGAGATTTAATTTAATCTGTAAAGAGGTTATGAGGTTTAGAGAAGTTAATGTCCGATATTCTATAGCTAATCCTTTTGGGGAAAACCGATATAAGTTCAAATAAGCTACACTAACCAAAAATTAAACATTTTTGGTCGATTCTTACGACCATTTTCAACGAAAAAGGCAATTTGCTTACAGCAGACTTTGCTCTTAACTCCACGCTCTCAGAAAGTATCACGACTTTTCCTGTACTTAAGAGCGTAAACTAGTTTATGGCACAAATCTGTCGCACTAGTACAGTTGCGAGAGTACTGAAAGATCTCGATGTACACAAGTCCGCTGGCGTGTATCGTACCCCTCATAATTGCACTCACGTCCCTTCTTTCTAATGTTAGGGAAACGCTTATAATTTATCAACTCAAGAAATATCTTGAAGAATGAAAACTTCTCAATGACCGGCAATATAGCTTTTATAGAAATAAGTATACAGGTGATCTGAAGGTATGTATATGCCAATATGTCATCGACCAATCTTTACATCGTTTTGGTGATTTCACTTGATATTTATTTCAAAAGCATTTGATAGAGTTTGACATGAAGTTCTTTTATCGAAAATGCGAAAAATCTCTTCGTTGGATTAGAATTAGATAATACCTTTTGGAAAGTTCAAAACAAATCGTTTTGAACGGTTTCAAGTCTGATGATCAAACAATATATGGTTGTTGTTCCACTGGGCTCCGTTTTGTCTCCGCCTCTTTTCTCATATTCATCAATGGTTTTTTGTCTAAAGCTTCAAATCCATTATTATCCATTGTTAAGATGAAGGCCGTACTCTCTGCTTCTCATATTCATTTCTAGATTCATTTCCTTGTTCTTCGGATGTAGATTCTGATCTCGATGCCATTGTCAATGGGTAATCTAAAACCGCATACAATTCAATAATGCTTCAAAAACTCAAGGCTGTCTCCTCGCCTTGAAGAGGAACTCACCGCCTATGCCTTGCTATCGATGAGGACACTTGCATTGAGAAAACTGGACAGCTTTCAATTCTCGGTATGCGCATCACCAATAGGGTTGCCAGATTTTTCTTGCACCTCGACGGGACAAGTGGCTTAAATAATGAAAAATCCCGGGATTTCATCATATTGCTCGGGCAAAATAAATAAAATGCACGACTGGGTCGCACAAACTTGCTGTTACGTAAAAGACTAAGAATTTTAAAAATGAATGTTATTAGAGAAAAATTATTTTTTTAAATGACTAAAACAACTCCTGAAACAAGCTCCAACTAGCTAAACACAGGATGCAATGTGATTTAAACAAATATTGATCAATGCAAGATCAAAATTATATGTACTTCGTTGTAGTAATTTCTTAAGAATATAAGGATTTGTATAAAAAGTTTTTAAATCATTCTTAAAATAAAATATTGGTACGTCAGTTTGAAGTTTTTGATTTTGTTCGATTAAAAATTAAATTTACAAAAAAAGATATTGAGCCGTTTTTGAGGTATCGAATTTTCAAAAAAAAAATGATTTTTTTCAAAATTTAAAAAAAAATATTTTTTTTTAGAGTTTTGAAATTCAATGTTCCTTAAACTTTTTAGAAGCTTCTCTTTACAAAAATTTATTAAAATCCGTTATTCCGATAATGAGAAATTCAAAAGTCGAATAAATCGTTCTGTGGTAGGTACAGTCAGTAATATCTTGATTTCAAATTTTTTTTATTAAATCATATAAATTATAGCATTTGAATACACACTAATTTTTAAACTGCTGAGGAGCTTTAACATAAAAAAATTATCAAAATCGGTCGTACCATTACCATTACCTAGCTTAACCTAAATGAAATTTGAGAAAAAAAAATATTTATAAAATTTCGAAAAAAAAATAGTATGGCAGGTACCGTTGTTTTTGATCTTTAAAAAAAAAGAAAAACCAATGGTGGGACAAAATTTTCGTTAAACTTGGTAGTTATCGCAAGTTTAACGAAAATCAGCCTAGCCGTTTAGGCTGTAGTCAAACAGACAGACAGACAGACAGAATTGTGAGACCCACTTTCTCGTCTGCGCTATCATCGTAATGTCAACTTTGATCGAAATCTCGAATTCGATTTTTTTACGAGTGTATAACTTGCCTTATAGTACCTATAGGTTAGGTTAGGTTAGGTTAGGTTAAAGTGGCTGCTGACCAGAAAAAAAAAAGCCCAACACACTTAGACCAATATTTGGTCCATTGTGATACCACAAGGATTTCAAAAATCACCCTTACTCGCTAAACCATTTTGAGCTAATAATGAAGCGTTTGAGACAGTGAATGTCGGAATTATTTAGATCACTAGGATCGTTATAGTAATAGTCTCCCAAGTGGAGTCTACGTCTTTGCGCTAGGGCAGGACATGAACATAGAAGGTGAGGAACTGACTCCTTTTCTTCTTCATCCATGCAGCTTCTGCAAAAATCATTTGCAGGAACTCCAAGACGAGAAGCATGTCTTCCTATTAGTCAGTGTCCAGTAAGGACACCTATAACGGAGCTAATATGCAATCTACCAATAGAAATTAGTTGTTTAGAGCGTTTAGCATCAAACAATGGCCAAATCAGTTTAGTAGACCGGCAAGTTGGGGTGCTGGTCCATCTGAGGTTAGCTTTCTTCATGGTATCATGCTTTAGCATAAGTTTACAAGTAGCTAGGGGTATACCGATGTTAGATAGTACCTATAAGTCGCAAGTAAAAATCATATAATGCGTGTAGATCAAAATAAATAAATTCTCTTATTAATTACAGTGGTGTTCCAGTATAACGAATGATATAATGTCCAGAGTCAGTTCGTTATATCGAAAATTCGTTATATCGAATACGTTACCTTTACAAATCTTTAGGTAAATAAAAAGTACAATTGTATTTTTCATTATTTTATTTCATACTACATTTAAAAGAATGAAAAAAAAAACATATTTAACTTTATTTACATATAAGAAGTAGACTTATTAATTTTGTTCAAATTATGTACATACAGATATGCATTTGATTTTTTTTTTTGGGCATTGAATGTTATGATTGAATGCCTCTGCCCGTAAACTTCTTAGAACTAAGACTTTAGAGTTTCCAATGCCATTTTGTTCTGCCCATTGGATGCAATTGTCAAAATTTCTGACAGCTTCGTAATGACTCACTCTTTGAACTTCAGTTTCTGAGCTAGCATTTTCATCCCTATCATTATCCACAATTTCGATTTCTTCAACATTGTTGCTATCAATTGAAGAATTACTCCATCTGCATTATTTCAGGACTCAAAATCATGTGTAGTGAATTCAGTCTGAAAAACTGATGTAAAAATATTTCTCATAAGAGCCACTGTATTTGTTCAACGATCATATCGTTTTGATTACGGAGAGCTGACAGAGGAATATCATCCTCGGACATGAAAATGAGAGAACATGTAAAATATTCCAGACGCCACAAAACGTAAAACAACAAAAAATGCGACTAAAAATCCGGTTAAGTTTTGTGCATAGCGAACGAAAATTTAAGCATTTGTTTATACACGCAGACGAATACGTAGGATATAACAAAGCAAGTGAAAAAAAACACTTGAGTAATGGAATTGTGTGTGTATCTTCCATATCTTCCAATAACATCATAAAGTAGATATTAACACGTTTCTTTCAAATTTGTTGTTTGTAATTTTTTTTTTTTTTCATTTTCTGAAATTCGTTATTTGTTCGTTATATAGAATACCTAATGGACTTGAAAAAAGTGTTCGTAATATCGATCATTCGTTATATCGACATTCGTTATACTGGACCACCACTGTACTAATTAAATGACTTTTTTGTCATTTATCATTTGCAAATATTTTTCTTTTGTCAATTTTAATGACAGATGTCAGTTTACAATAATAAATTTTTCGTTAAGTTAGGTTTGTTTGATTGAAATTCTAAAAGTAATTTCTTAAGGTTAAATCGCAATGTAGTGATTGTTCCTTATCACTGAAAGATATTTAGGTACATTAGGCATTATTTTTTGAGTTTGAGTCCCAACCCGGGAAAAAAGCTGTCCCAGCGGGACAGGTGAATTTATGTCTGAAATCCGGGTAAACCGGGACGTCTGGCAACGCTAATCGCCGACCACCCTGTGTAATATGACTCCATATTCAACGTCGCCAACAAGTGTTTAGGTTTCCATCGTCGATGCACAAAATTGTTCACTATTTGTAATCTGGCTGTTATCTATATTCGTCCAAAGCTCGAGTACAATTCTCATATTTGGGCAGGTGCTCCAATAACCCAATTGAGTCTCTTGGATAGAATTCAATAAAGAGCTTTAAACATGATGATGATGAGTAATAGAACCATAACAGGAACATTTGCATCTCTCGAGCTCCAGTGTTCTAGTGAAATAGCCAGTTGCATTCTTCCCCTTAAGCAATTCAATCGTGTGAAAGTTATAAATTACAATTTTAAATTTGAAGGCAGAGAAGAATGTAGTAGAAGGTACTCGTATAGTGGTTTAGATATTCGCTGAGCAGAACTTTAAGCGGTTTGAACCGGTTTCGGTTTGAATATTTAAATCCTGAATGGAAATGTATTTTCCATCATTATGAAGTTTTGGGTGTAACGATAAATGCGAAATATTTTCCATGAAAACTACAGGATGATCCATAATTGAGTTGAGTTTGTAAATAAAAAGAGGGAAGAAGAATATTGTTACTATTGTGTTGCAAAATAATAAAAATATGTAATAGGAAAAGTAAAATATAGAATTAATCAAACAAGAAAAAAAAAAATGTGAAAAGAAAGGTTAGGTTCGAACCTACGAGTGGAGTGAGGCTTAAGATGTCTGCCGACAGTGCCATGGCACCACGCTTAAGAATGGGAAATATGAAACAATTTTGGCTTAATTGCCAAAGTACTTTTAAAAAGAAAATAAAGAAAGGAAAAATAGAAAAAGAAAATAAAACAGAACAAGTTCGCCGACAAATATTGCAATAGTGTTAGTAAAATATTGTTTTTCACTTCTCAAAAGGCAAGAATTTTGACCAAAAATCCGAAACCTCGACTCACTTATATGTGAAAAACTCCAGAACTAATTTTAATATCAAAATTAGACTTTTATAGTTCAAATTGCATATAGAAAACATTAAAAAAGTATCACCGGATCCACTTCCATGATGAAGATCCAAGCATCCGTCAACTTTTTTTTTTTTTATAATCTACTCACGCTCAAGGGAATATGATTAGACACTCTTTAAATGTTTCAACACAGCGCGGGCGTGAAGTTAAGGAAGAGAAAGAAGGATAGGAAAGATGTGTGGCACGATGTTCTGAAACTGAAGGTTGTTGTCTCAGATATTTTATCTTCAGAGATGGCGGCTGAACTAAAGCGGAGAAATGCCATGTCTTATTTCTATGTCCCTTATAATTCGCATTATTTTATTCGTATTCATCCTTGTTGGGCATACTAGTTTAACTCAATCACATGTTGTTAGTGTTATGCCTAAACAACATGTAATGAGTAAACCAGCAACCCTTTGATAACAATTTTTAGAAGGCTTTAATGGAATTCAAGACGACATAGACGACGGCAGGGATCGAACCTGTGATCATGAGGTTGACAGGCGAGCACACAACCATCGCGCCACGGCCACCCGTTTGAAAACATGTAGAATATCCAAAACTTGAAAATTGTGACATATGTAATTTAGCTAAATTTGACAGAAATCCCATTAAGCATAAATGTAACAGATACTCCTCTTGAACATAATGACGATAGATATGTATATGGTTTCAAACACGAAACGTAATGTATTTAAATACAAAAGATAAGCTCACGAAAAGCATTTAAAACCCTAATTCAATATTTAGGTAAGTCCAGGCTTATATTACTGATAATGAGCTTGATACAGTTTCAATTAGACAGTTCTTAGTTGAAAATGATATTCAACTTCATGTGACAACCCCTTATTTGAAAACTTGCAATGCTGACATTGAACGTTTGCATTCAACATTAACTGAACACATTAGACTTTTTAATGCAGATACTTGTAACCAGGATGAATGAGGGTGAGGATGACGAAAAAGTTTTCAAAACTGTTGTTTCGTACAACAACACGATTCGTTCGAGTACGAATAGACCTTATAAACAATATTATTCCAGAAGAACAAATAGCCTCATTGTGTAAGGTGTTACATGAAAATAAAACTAATAATATTAAAAAGTAAACGAAAACAGGGAAACTGTAGCCGATTTTGAGAATGATTTTGCGAGAAATAATAAAGTGGAAAAATCAAATCCAAAGTAAAGTAAAGAACTAGCAACAAGCAGGCAACTATTTATTATAAGATAAACATAAAAAAAAACTTATAAAAACCAAGTAAAGTTTAAGACTAAATTCCAATCTAATTATGTACCTACATATGTACATAATGAACATGCTGGTAGTAATCATGCTGCCCATCCTTGAAATTAGTGGAAAACGAATTGAAATAACCCCAATACACAATAACAATGGTTCGTTATACCATTGTTACGATATGGGGCAATAAAGTTTATTGATCATTTCGATAAGTTTCTTCATAATTGTTAATGTATCGAAATATTTAGAGGCGATAGAGGCGATCGAAACAAGCTTCGAGTCCCTCAAAACTAGTAACTCAGTGACTTATATTCGCATGACTATTATTGGAAAAGAAATAATTTCAATAAAACAGGAAATTTATTATTTTAGAAACTATATCAGACTGCACGTCAAAAGCGGGGTTTAATTAAAATTTAGGGTACCGACGCCGAAGAAATGTATGCATTTATTGAAAGTGTTGAAAAAAATATAAAGCAATTAACTATGGAAATGAACAAGCAAGTTAATATCAACAATAATATAATTCCAAATTTTAAAACAATCAGAAAGCATATTTTAGAAAATGACTTTAAAATGAAAGAATTTTATAAAAACGTAACAACTTTGACGGAAGATATTCTTTTCAAAACCAACAAGAACTCTCTAATTTTAGAACTTAACATGTAGGTATACATCAAACCTAAGAAATGATATCAATAAAATTAAAGATAATATTTTACTCTCAAAAATAAATTTATTAGAACACGATATTTTTTTTAGATTTATAATATTATTTATTTACTTCACTTAAAGTCTAATATATATACATATAAGTGTAAGAAACAAAGAATGACCATTCTGTAATATTTAAACATTAGAATTGAATGACCTTACAAAAATTTAAAAAAAACACAGAAAGAATAACTGACGTGGGGTACTATCAGCTGTCCTTGTGTATAGTTATTTTGTTACTGTTATTTTTACAATCGTAGTTCTAATGGAAATGGGAAGGTTATTGAAGATAACAGCCGATGTAAGCATAAAAAAACTCATAAAATGTGATTTGCGTGCGATTGGAACTTCAACAAGTGATAGATTATTAACCCGTAAAATGAACACTGAGGAGTTTCTTGTTGGAATATTACCACATTTTCCGAATCAATTTTAGATTTAGATTTCATTTATTGTAGCTGAATTATTATTATACATTTTTTTTCTTAAACCTATATTGCACAATTTACAGAGATTTGATATGAAGCTACCTTACTACTGAAAAATTATTACAAATGTTTTTGAATACTACAGATTTTAAATAAGCATTTATTGAAGGAAAAGCTACAGAAAAAACCTTCTTTTATGAGATGAGATAGAGAGAAGGGGAGGGAATAAAAAAAAAACCTCCGTCAAATCAGTGACTTTTTACAAAATTAAGTTAAAATAAATTGAATAGAACAAAATTATTAAAGCAACAAAAGGAGGTGTGTTTGACAAAATTAAATATACAAATACATTAGTAAATAAACATGTATAAACAAACAAGCAAATATATAATCGAATTAATTAATTGATAAATAAATAAATAATTAAATAAATAAATAAGTTAATACACAAATGAATAAATAAATAAATAAGTTAATACACAAATAAATAAATAAGTTAATACACAAATAAATAAATAAATAAACAAATAAATAAATGAATAAATAAATAAATGAATAAATAAATAAATAAATAAACAAATAAATAAATAAATAAATAATTTATAAATAAACGTCTTTAAAAATTAATACAAATATATTTGTTTTAATGCTCATAAAGTCAGATTTGAGATGAGGTAGTTATCGGATGAACTACAGGATAATTCGTATCTATTGGAGAGATAAATTATTCTAGAGGGAACTCTTTCAATGTTTGTTATTCTATGTAATTCGTTTGTTGAATAGTGCCATGGCAAATTAAGCATCATTTTTAAAATTTTATTTTGCATTCTTTGTAACTTAATTATGTTACTTTTTGCACATTTTCCCCATACAGGTGAACCATACAGCAGGATGCTTTGAAAAATCACTTTATAAATGATTAATTTATTTTCAACACTAAGCTTTGAATTTCTATTAATAAAGGGATAAAGTATTTTTATTGTCAGGTTAACCTTGTTTAATGTTTGCTGGATGTGTAATCCGAAAGTAAGCGTTTTATCAAGATGCACTCCCAGATATTTGGCACTGGATTGCCATTCCGTCTGCGTTCCATTAATTGTTAACCTTCGGCTGGGTAGAAAGCAAGCTTTTCTTTTTCTGGTGAAAAAAACGGCTTGAGTCTTTCCAGCATTTAATTTAATTTTCCACTTATTAAGGTAGTTATGTACAGTATTCAAAGCTGATTGCAAATTAGTTTCAATAACGAAACAATTTAAATCCGCCGAATAAATACAAGTATCATCTGCAAAGATAGCGACTTCACAGTCCCTTAGCTTAGGAAAGTCAGATGTATATATATTATACATGAATGGGCCCAAAACCGATCCTTGGGGAACACCAGCAAGAATATCTTTGGAGTCTGAACATGCAGCGTTGATAGAAACTTTAAAGGTTCGTTCGGTTAAAAAGGAAAAAATTATTTTATTTATGTACCGTGGAAAATTCAGGGTTGTTAGTTTATACACTAGACCTTTGTGCCATACAGTATCGAAAGCTTTCTCGACATCAAGTAATACTAAGCCTGTACTTTTCCCTAGTCTGAAGTTATTTTTTATGTCTCTAGTTATCCGGTGTACTTGATGCACTGTACTGTGATGATATCTAAATCCAAATTGCTCTGCGGGCAAGATGTTATGTAAATTCAAGTGGTTGATAATGTTGTTTTTGATAACTTTTTCCAGACATTTGCTAATTGAACTAAGTAAGCTAATTGGTCTATAGCTGCATGGCATAGAAGAATTCTTTCCTGGCTTAAGAATAGGTATAACTTTAGCATTTTTCCATTCCTTAGGGAAGTAACCTAAATTTAAACATCCATTAAAAAGGTTTAAAAGATATTCAATACCCACTGTTGGAGAATATTACCACATTGTTTGTAAAACTCTTTAAGAATTTTAAAAACATAAAGATGTCGAAGTGGTTATATTAGCAGTTCACAAAAAACGTACGTTTATTTTTGTTACAGATTATACGAATTATATGCTTTTGGGCAATCAAAAGAGGTTCAAAAGTGTTCATATAAGCACCTCCCCAACTTACCAACCCGTATTGCAGCTTAGACTGTACAATCCCGTAGTAAATCATTGTTAAGATTTTCTTAGAGCAGAAAGGTTTCAATAAGTACATCTTTCGAGTTATAATGTTCATATAAGTTTTTATTAACTGTGCATGAATCTTCCAATTCTAATTACAATCGATTTGGACTCCAAGATACTTAAATGAATCGACACGTTCAATTTTAAAGCAGGCGTTTGAGCATTGATTGTTTATATTAAAATTTTGTCTTCCACATATATGTAACGGTAAAGTTAATTTTTTACAATCATGAGAGTAAAAGAGTATATCAAAATTAAGATCTTCAGGAAAATTTCCCGTAAGTTTAAACAACATAATTTTGGTTTTTTCACTGATAATCAATTTATGAAATGCGAACCAAGCCCTTAAGATTTGTAAATCTTTATTTATTTTCACAATGCAATCAAAAAGAGAAGTTTCGGTATACGTGAAAGCTATATCATCGGCGAAGGATATGCGATTGCCAGAAAATCTTTGGTGGAATAGTGAGTTAATGTAGATTAAGAATAAAATTGGACCTAGTACTGAACCTTGCGGTACACCGTTTTTCAAAGTAAGTACATCACTGGATATACCATTTGCAAGTACTCTTTGTTCCTTTCCAGTCAAATAAGATCTAAACCAATCAAACATTATCCCCCTGAAACCAGCATTGTGCAGGTTATTTAAAAGTATATCGTGGTCAACCATATCAAACGCCTTCGTCATATCAATGAATAATGCCATAGTTGTTTGACTCTCATTAATTCCCTTATACAGATCACAGCATACTTTGAGGATTGCATCTTCAGTAGATCTACCGGATCTGAAGCCAAATTGATCATTGGAGAAAAACTCAGTTTTATCTAAATACAATAGCATACGTGTTTTAATTAATTTTTCAAACAGTTTGGAGAACGTGGAAAGCAAAGATATGGGTCTATAATCAGTTATATTTTTTCGATTTCCTTTTTTTTAAAAGTGGAATAACTTCTGCATTTTTAAGTACATTAGGAAATTTTCCACAAAGCACACTAAAGTTAAAAACGTGACAAACTATATCCACAATTTCCCAAACTATTTTTTTTAGGATTATGGCTGATATACCATCACTGGTCCAAGAATTTTTGTTTTGTAACCCAATATTTATTTACGGATTTCTTCGGGCGAAAATTCTTTAAAACAAAAGCTACTAAGTTCAATGTTGTCTTTCTTTAAGCAGTTTGAAATATTGCAATCACAACTATTATGAACTGGTATAGAAGGTTTGAGAGTATCAGTTATATGAAAAAAATATTCGTTGAAAGAATTTGCTATTAAATGCAAATCAGATGTAATAATATTATTCGTAAAGATATTTGATATTTCATTTGATTTAGATGGCTTACCCAGAATACAATTAACAATCTTCCATTCAATTTTAACACTACCCCTGAATCGATTTAACCGGTTAACGTAATACGAATTTCGTGACTCAACTGTTAGATTTTTTACTCTTTTACACAACTTTAAGAAGTATTTGTTAATGTTTGAATTTTGGGCATGCGTTTTGCATTTTTTTCCAACTTTATTCTTAATACTTATTTGCTTCAGCAGACGTGGTGTCATCCACGGTTTCAAAAATTTAGAACGATATCTCTCGTTAGCATTATATTTAGAATTTTGAATGTGTTTGCAAAGTATTGAGTTAAATAAGTCATAAGCTACCGAAGGATCAGTGCTTGACATAACCGGATCCCAAAATTCAAACTTTAATTTTTCGCGAAGTAAGATAAAATCAATTTTATAATTTGTTTTGACTGACCTTGTTTTTTGGGAAACAGAATTTTCACGAACACTTAGACTACATAAATGATGATCAGTGATTTTATAATCACGCACTTCACTTGTAAAAACTGTTTTGTTTTTAATATTAAGTCTTAAAAATATGTGATCAATTGCAACTAATTATGAAACCATTGTCATACCGCATTTTATAATGAACATACTCGTACTTAAATTTAAAAAATATTGAAAATAGAAAATATATAGAATATGTTGAGAATAATCACAAGCTAACTTCTAGTTTATCTCCTGGGCAAGAGTACGACAACTTAGGCGCTAAGAAATTACAATGGTTTTTTGTAGAACAGTTCAATACAAGCATTTTTTATCACGGGAGGGCGGGTCTATCTCCCCCCGCTTGGGTGGGAGGGGCAATTTTATAAAAAAAAGTATTAAAATAGAAACAAAAATATTAAAAAGTAACGGTAATACTTACAATTAAGTATTATACCTTTTTTTTTAAGCCAATGCTCTGTTCTGTTAGATAGTCTTTAAATCAAGTGAAATCTATGCACAGTTTTCGAAAAAAAAAAAACTTGTTTTAAACTCAAATTTTGGGAAAAAACATAAAAAAAAGTTTAAAGTTTAATTTTTCAAAACTGAAAAATTACATATTATTATTTTTTCCTAAAATTCGTTGCTCTAATTTATTCTTACTGAAAAACTGAAAACTAGATGATTTTATTTCGTCGTTTTTGAGAAAATTGAAAATAACTAAAATTACTTTTTTATGGGATATTTGTTTTTTTTTTTTTGCTTGCTTACGCATTACGGCGTATAAACAGTGAGGTATGAATGCAACCCCCCCGCTTGGGCACACTATAGGATTTGGGGGGTGCGAGGTTGGGTGTATGCAAGGTTTCTTTTGCATTTACAGAATCAGGATTTAAAGAAACTTTGAATCTATGCCCTATATCCAATGTCAACTAAATATATATATGTACGTAGCCCAAAGTTGCACATTTAAAATGTTCAGACATGAAAATTTAATACATTATGAAAAATTCACATTACCTAGGGACAACTGTACGAATGCAGCAAATTTATATAATTTCTTAATTACAGTACGCACTCGATTTACGCAACCCTCGATTCGTGCAACTCCTCGATTTTCGCAATTCTAAATTTGTAGCACGTCTTGACTCTATAAGTGCAACTTTTGAAAAATGCTACCTCGATTTGTGCAACTTCTTATGTGTATTCAACTGTTTTTTATTTGCATGCTCTCCTTTTGATTCTGTATTCCTGCCGTTAATTTACAGCTAGTTTGTCTGAACGAAATTCCATGTAAAAATAATACACAAACACATAAAATGCATCTGTGTTTATTTGAATGGGTTGCAATATCATTAGTGTCTACGGAAAATTTGTGCAGGATGGGTGTAACAAGAAAAATTACAAAATTGTCTTTTAAAAAAACGAAAACGTTGAGTCATGTGGTAATTGTGATGATCCAGAAGAAATTGAAAGCGCTGATGAAGGTGAAGGTGAAGCTGAGTCGGTCCCCACTTTATCAAAAATTAAATCAGAAGATGCAGTTCGATCCTTAAACATATGTTTGCAATGGACTGAAGAGTTTTAAAAAACATAAATTTGCAAAAAACTCAATCTAAAATATCTAACTTCTTTAAAAAAAAAAATTAATATATATTCTGTATCATTCATCACTTATTAATTTTTGTGTAAATTTTTGTATTTAATAAAAATATTTTCAAAAATTGTTTGTTTTGGTTTCACTGAAGTTTTTTCATAACTTGTCATTATCTATAAGAAAACAAACTATTTCAGCTATAATTTGTATCGAAAAAATACAACCCAGTAAGTTCAACAACCTCGGTTATTGCAACTGCCCCGATTGCTATAATTGCGTAAATCGAGTTTGTACTGTAATATGTATGTTTATTGCTTGTGCCTAACATTTTTAATGCTAATGTGGTACAGGTTATTGTTTACCAAGGTCATTCGTTATTCAACCTTTGTAAGAGTGAAGTATTTTTTTCTTTGAATAAAGAATGGTGACTAAGCATCCACTATTTCATCCTAAATTAAATAACTTTTCAATATTTCAAAAAAAAAATATTTCAAAAGCATCGCCTTCTTAGGAGAAATTGGTCTAATTCCAACTAAAACATCAACTCCCCCACTGTGTTGCAACTTACCGATAAAGGTAGAAAAATATAAAAATTTCAAGTTCGGTTGGATGTGGCGGTGCTCCGAAAAAAGCTATAAAAAAAGGTGACAAAAATTTTAAGAATACAATAAACCCATCTATGGGCTGATTTTTTCAGGGGCCTCAATATTGGCTAGAGATTCGGGAAGTGCTTACTATAATTATCTCTTGACTTGAATATTTTTAATTAACACCTGACTTACTCACAAACTGACTGACTGAGACACGGAATGCCATGCAATTCTACCTCCTCGTGGTGCATTCTTGGTACGCTAAATGATTTGCTGTGCTTTACTTCCAAATGAACCACATTAACATTAATCCTCAAAATGAAATCACCGTAGGTAAATACCAAAAATCAAAAATTTCATAAAAAGTAGTTTTAGTAATTTTCAATTTTCTCAAAAACTAGAAGGCATAAAACCATTCGGTTTTTTGTGTTCGATTCAGAATTAATAGTAGCATTGACTACAAAAAGCCAATTAAGCACTTCATTTCACAATTTTGAAAAAAATTGGTCTAAACTTTTTTTTTTTTAATTTTTTTTTTAAAAATTGGGAGTTTGCATGCGAATTTTTCAAAAACTATTGACAAAAATAATCTAATTTAAATTAGAACAGACTTCTGGCTTTCAAAACCTGTATAAAACTTTATTGTAAGTGTTGCCGTTGTTTTTTAATATATTTTTTTTTTCAATTTAAGTAATTTTTTCTAAAAGCGCCCCTACCTCCTAAACGAGACGAGATAGACCCCCCTCCCATAGTAAAAAACGCTTGTATATGACCCTTCTACAAAAATCCGTTATCAATTTTTGGCGGCTAAGTTATCGTACTCTCCCCATCTTTTGTTTTAATTGTAATTATTGTTATTTTATTACTTTTAATTACATTGGCGCAAAATTTTAAACAGTTCTTGTTTAAGCAATAAAAGCTCTACTTAACGCAGTCGTTTAGCTGGGAGACTTTGTCCAACTTATTCATAACACAGGTATACACACATTTTGGTGCCGATACTTTTTGAACTGTTTTTTAGTAAATCCGACCTCCTGAATACGAATCTGCAATCGGTTTTTGCCTAGCAGCTCCCGTTTTCATGTTATGGAGTAGGGTGTTGCAAACCTGACACCACTTAGAAATACCCAAAATAATTGTCAAAAGAAAAAAGTAAAACATTTTTTCTTTGAAAATCCAATCTCATTTAGTGACATTTACATATAAATATAAAAAAATAATAATTATATTAATAAGATACTGGCGAGTACATTTCATATACAATATATTTTTCACTGCTGATTTGATGTACTAGAACCCAAGAAGCAGATTCTAGCAGTATTCTGCCATCATATGCGTATCCGACTTGCCCTGGTATCGTTCTTCCATTGTCCTTATATCCTGGTGAAATCGTTCACCTTTTTCTTCACTCAAGTCTCCCAAGTTTTCAGGAAACCGGTCCAAATGGTTTTGCAAGTAATGCACTTTGATGCTCATGTTGCATCCAAGCTCACAAAAAGGAGTCAGCATGTTCTGAACTAAATCCTTATAATTTGAAGCCTTCTTGTTGACTAGAAAGTTTTCGACAACTGACACAAATGATGTCCACGCTTTTCGGTCTTTTTCATTCATAGATTCAACAAAATTGGTGTCCTTTATTAACCGTATGATTTGAGGTCCATCGAATATGCCAGCTTTTATTTTTTTAATGCTTAATCCTTGCATCTTTGTAGATATGAATTTTAAACATGATGAATCCTTATCTAGAGCCTTAACAAATTGCTTCATTAAGCCAAGTTTTATATGAAGTGGAGACAGGATTATTTTATTCCGATTAACCATCAAAGGCTCATTAATAACATTTTTTCCTCCAACAACCATGTTCTCTCTTTCAGGCCAGTCTTTTTTTACTTAGTGATCTTGTTTAGCTCTGCTATCCCAAAGGTACAAAGAAGCAGGGATATTTTGTGTATCCACCTTGCTGTCCAAGGAGAAAGTTAACCATTTTCAAGTCAACACAAATAATCCACCCATGTTCGTGATACTTAATATTTTCCAAGACTATAGCTATATTCTTGTACTCTTCTTTCATTTGGGTTCAGTGAGCAATAGGTATTGATCCCAATTCGTTACCATTGTGTAAAAGCACACACTTCAAACTTCGCTTGGAACTGTCAATAAACAGACGCCAACGATCTGGATCATACTCGGGAAGGCCCATTTTTGTTAAGAGACCTTTAACATCCTGACAGAAAACGAGATCTTCTTCCTGAGAGTAGAACGTAAGCAACTCTGCTTCCCTTTTACGATAGAACGTTATTGTTGTTCCTTCATCAAGTAGATTTTTTTCTTTTAGCCGGGATGCCAGCAACACAGAAGATTGTTTTGAGAGGTTAAGATCCCTGATGAGATCACTTAACTCACTTTGGTTAAATAGTTGGGGACTTGATGCATTTTTTTCATATTCACTGTCTTTATCTGTATCGCAGTGGGTTATTTCATCCTCCGAAAGATCTGGTACCTGATGAAATGTTGGTATGGGAACTTCATCGGAATGAGGGATGGGCCGTCGAGCAGAATCTAAATCAGGATACGTCCACTTTTTTTTTTTTTTTTATAATCAACTCACGCTCAAGGGAATATGATTACCCTTTAAATGTTTTAACACAGCGCGGGCGTGAAGTTAATGAAGAGAAAGAAGGATAGGAAAGATGTGTGGCACGATGTTCTGAGACTGAAGGTGGTTGTCTCAGACTTTTTATCTCCAGGGATGGCGGCTGAACTAAAGCGGAGAATTGCCGTGTCTTATTTCTATGTCCCTTATAATTCGCATTATTTTATTCGTTTTTCATCCTTGTTGGGCATACTAGTTTAACTCAATCACATGTTGTTAGTGTTATGCCTAAACAACATGTAATGAGTAAACCAGCAACCCATTGATGACAATTTTTAGAAGGTTTTAATGGAATTAAAGACGACATAGACGACGGCAGGGATCGAACCTGTGATACTGAGGTTGACAGGCGAGCACACAACCATCGCGCCACGGCCACCCCCGGTTTTGCTTCGGTTTTTCCTATTGATGCCTCTGATATTCACTAGACAGAAATAACAGTCGTCATAGAGATTTTTTGGTTCTCTCCAAACCAAAGGCACACCAAATTTCAAACCTCTCCTTTTTCCATTAGTCCACTGACGTAGATGTTCAGTACATGTTTTGCAAACTACATGTGATGCCCAAGGTTTATCTTGATCACCAAGTTCGATACCAAAATAAGCATTGTATGCTTTCTTCACAAATTCCGTAATGGATTTTCTGTGCTGATTTTTCGTGTATTCACCACATATGTACATAACAAAATTGCTCGGGATGATTTACGCAGATTCTGCGGCTAGATGACATTTTTGAAAATTAGCTCTTAATCACTTAAAGTATTGTAATGTTTTACCAAGGGTTCGTATAATAAATAAAACTTATTTACTTTGTTTAAAACTTCCACTTATTTATGTCGTAAATAAAACACTTCACTTTCTTACAACCAAACAATTTACTGTAACTCAAAAACTAGAGCTGCTAGGGAAAAATGGTTTTCAGTTTTGAAATCAGCGTTAGAAGTTCAAATAAAATCAGCTACAAAACTTAAGGCACCAAAAAAATATTTTTTTTTGTAGACCTGTGTAATTTTAAACATGTTAGACAACTCTTCTAACTAATGTGGGTTTTACAACAGAACCTAAGCGAATTAACGTTGAACAACCCTTAATTTGACAGACACATAACTCAAACACAACAACACAAATAAAAAAAAAAAAAAAAGACAACTTTAAACCAAATAATTTTTCGCCAGAAAAGTACCTACACTTTATACACTACCTCGGTACAGGCTTTGATTATTTATAAGTATGTAATTTACATTATGTTAGATAGAAATATGGTATATACATAGCTAATTAACAGCTTACAAATTCAATTTTGTTGTTTCAATTTGCAAATTCATTTGGCTATATTCGTCTCGGCATGCATACATAACATATGTATTTAGAGCAGGTTTTAAATTTTTTAAAATTTTGCGCCGATACATATTAAATATAAATCTAAAAGAGAAGCATCAAGTATTGAATTAAAAATTAGTTCTCCAACGGAGACCGTTGAACCTATGGGCCACATCCGGACCCTTCATGTAGGCGTTAAGAAATGTTCATCGGATCCGAGGATGCAGAACTTTTGGCTGCAATGTACGAGTATTACTTCTCTTGAAGATGATTTAGTCTAGTGTTTTCTTTTATATATTGCGAATGTTTTGCATCTCGCCTTTTTTTATCCATTAAAAATATTCTGTATCCACATTATTAAAAACTGGTCTTTATCAAATAAAATAAAAAAGATTTATTCAAAAACATATTCCATTTTGTCAGTTTCATTATATAGAGGTTCTTTCTTTAGCCGCACTACTAGAATGTGGAATACTTTGCCCTTCTCGATTTTCCCTTCATTATGACGTATAAGCTTTCAAAACCAATGTGCATAGACATCTCATATTGAATGCTCTCCACTTTACCTAAACATTATAAGGGTATATAAATAAAAAAAAGAATAAATAAAAAAAAACAGACATTAAACAATTTTTTTTTCAGAAGTTTTTAATGTTAAATTTATTTTCCGTGGCCCTTAGTAAAGAAAATGAGGAGCTTGTAAATATTTCTTTAATTGTTAATTATATTAATAATGAATTTATTAATTTTAAGATACTTTTTAGTTTTTTTTACTTTATTCATATATATGACAATAAAATGAATTAAAAAACTATTTTTAACTTACAAATTACATTACCTTTTGTTATTATTTCTCACAATGAATATTTAAGGAAATTTCAGAGAACATAATGGTAGTAAGTTCTACAATAATATTCGTACAATATACGAATAGAGCTGTATAATTTACGAATTAATTACAAGGGCATTGGTAAATATTACAATGATTTTCGTACAATACACGAATATAGCGGTGTAATTTACGAATAAATTACAAGGGCTTTGGTTAATATTACAATTATATACGAACAATATACAAATGGAGCTCTGTAATTTACGAATGAATTACAAGGGCATTGGTAAATATTACAATAATATTCGTACATTGTACGAATGGGAAATAAAACTATGCCTATATGTTACAATAGTATTCGTACAATATACGTATGTTTTTTACGAATACTAATACAATAAAATGCACGACTGGATCGCACGAACTTGCTCTTATGTAAAAGTACTTTGGAATTTAAGATACATTTTATAAATATAAAACATGAATTCAAAATGAAATTGCCGTCTGATTTCTAGAAAAGTATGAATTTATGCAAACAAAGATTAAAAAATCGTTTTATTATTAAATAAATAATTTTTTTATATAAGAAATTTCTTTAAAATTTTTCAAGAAAAAAATGTGGGATGCGAATTTTAAGTATTTAATAATATTGATTTTAGGAAATAATTTCAAAAAATAATCGTTCATAGGTTTTGAAGATATTGATTTTTCAAAAAAAAATTTTTTTTAAAAAAACCCAACAAATAATTTTTCGAATATTTTTATATACAATATTATTTTAAACTTAGGGGGACTCCTGCTGAAAATTTTTGGTTAAAATCGTTAGAGCCGTTAATGAGAAAGTCGAAAATCAAAAAAACGGTTCTATGACAGGTACCGTTAATAACAATTTGCCCCAAATTTTTTTTTTTACCAAAACGTAGTCCATGTCTATAATATCACACCTAATTTTTGTATCAAAATCGTTAGAGCCGTTTTCGAGATAAATAAGATTTTGCATTACGGGTGTATGGGGGGTACCGTTAGTTTTAGAGCTAAAAAAAAAATTTCAATTTCCCCTCTAGGGAATCACCGAAGACCCATAACTACCGAGTTCCGAGAAAATAGGTCCAGTGGCTCTAGATCGAGGTACAGACATACAGACATATAGACAGACAGACATACAGACAGACAGACGGATTTGCCGGACCCACTTTTTTCGTCTTCGCTATTATCGTAATGTCAACTTTGATCAAAATCTCGAGTTCGATTTTTTTTCCAAATGCAGAACTTGCCCTATAGTACCTACATCGCAAGTAAAAAGAGGCTGGGTGTGACCCACACTGATAACTTCAAATTTGTGGTCTTGAAAACTTTATATTTAGTTTCAACTAGAACTTTCTTCGTTTTTTTCGTTTCCTGAACAATTTTAGAAATGTCGCTTAGTATACATTCTTACGGGAAGGTATCGATGTATAAAACAACATACTTTAGAAGGCACTATCGGTGTTCATTCCTAAGAAATTCGACTTGAAATACAATTTTAACTAGTTTTCACTAGAATTTTTAATAGTTTTTTTATTTAAAAAAAAAAACTATTAATTCAATATTTGTCAACATTTTACCAATTGTACAAAATTATACTATGTATAAAATAAACTAAATTAGAAGTCAATATCACTACTAGTTCTCGAGAAATTTGAGTCGAAAAACAATTTTTACCAATTTTCAATAGAATTTTATATAGTTTTTTATTTTTTGTAAAAAAACTGTAAACTGATTTTTTTTTTAAATTTTCACCAGTTGTCAAACACATTATTTTTCGTAAAATAAAATTCTTTTGAGTTTCTTTCTTTCTTTCGTTCTTAGAACATCTGGGTTATGAAATTTTTTTTTTAATTTATTTTATTTAAAAAAATAACGGTATGTTAATTTTTTTTCCAAATTCATACCAAATCTGTATGACCTTATAATGAGTACGAGTACATTAAATTTTATTTGAAATCAAAACTAACCAAAATTTTTACTTGTTTTTAAAACCGTTATAGTGAAGAAAATACTCACTGAATTTTAATAAACGCTCTTTCAGCCTCTTTCGAAGTTATTATCTATTAAACAAAATTTATTTGAAGTCGATATCTTTACTCGTTCTTGAGATATCGACGACGAAAAATGGTACCAGAACGTACGGACGTACGAACGTACGCACATACGAACGTACGAACGTACGTACACACACACACACACAGACATCTCTCTAAAAATGATTGATGGACCTTGAAACGTCGAGAAATGTCAAAAATTCCAATTTGACAAATCGGACCGATTACAATAACTCCCTATGGGAAGTTAATATTCGTAATATGTATGTACATTCTACAAATACTATTCGTGACTGAAAACAACGAATAAAATTCGCATGAATTAGTAATATTTACACACCAAATTTTTTGAGTGTTGGGTCATAAGAACATTTTCTGTTAGCTAACTTTTGAGGTAGGCTGATTTCACATCTCTAGATGGCGCACTAGTATTTCATACTGTACTGTTAAAGCTAAAATCAACATAACTATCGAGTATCGCACAACGGGGAAAAAAGTTTCATTATAATTTAGCATGCACTTTTGGGAACATCCCTTAGCAACGAACCTACATTTGTATCTTTAAATCGATCCATCTAGTATTCTTTTCAGTACTGAAAACCCGCCTCTGATAAAAAGCCTCTCGAAGGAATACTTTAGTTTGCGAATCTTCTTACTTCACTGATAATCCATTCATCATAAGATTTTCAGACCATTGTGTCGTTAGCTGGTGTTATAGCTATCCCACGGGTGCCAAGCCGACCATCAGACTACTTTTTAGTGGTGCTAAGCCCTTATACTTTCAAGTTAAATCGAAAATATGTTTGTCCTTGACTGAGAATTGAACCTTATTTTTTTCCACACCATGTTTATATTAGGAAGTTCTTATGTCAACATAAAAACATTTATATTGTACCAGCGGATAAGGGCAATGTCACGGTTGCCATTTACAAGCAGGATTACGTAAACAAAATGAAAGAACTTATGGGTGATAGAAGTGTATACCGCGTTTTAAGAAGCGACCCAACGACTACATTGCAAACGAAAATAATGATTTCGTAAATATAATGTCAACAATGCTAGTGAATTCATACACGCTGTATCTCCACTGTGCTTAGAAGAATATGACATTCTTGTCTCATTTGACGTGGCTTCATTGTTTACCTGTATACCCAATCACTTGGTGTTGACAATAGTTGAGAGGAAGTGGAATAACATACAAGAACATACCTTAATTAAAAAGTCAATGTTCATCGAGATGTTGCGTTTTTGCATCATTGATAATAATTATTTGCAGTTCGATGGCTCAATATACCAGCAGAAGCAAGGTGTTCTAATGGGCAGTCCAGCATCGCCCGTTCTCGCTGGTATAGTTATGGAGACACTATTAGACGAAGTTTTAGATAAGGTAATTAGAAAACAAAACAAAATAATTTTCGATTGGTATGATAAACCCAATTCATCGGGCAGACTCATCAATTTCACATCCAAACAGCCCAAAGGAGTTATTTACAACACAGCACAAAATTTTATTCATCGTGTACTCGATATAAGTAATGTTATTTTCCATGAGAAAAATATTAACATTATCCGAGACACCATTTGTTCCAACTCGTTCTCGCTCCCTCTTGTAAATAAGTTTATATTAAATCATGATAAGAAGAAATAACCTGCAAAAAATTTACAATAACCGACAATTTATAAAACTTCTTTGTTCATCGCCTGCCTCTCCAACAGACTGCTATCTGCACCTATAAGAGATAAAGAAAAAATGAAAATAGCTTTTAAACCACTGAATCCGCTTCGTACTTATTTGGTCACCAATACAAAAGGGAGAATAAACAACATGGAGAGATATAATGTTGTATATCAAATAAATTGTCAAGGTGGAATTGGGACATTGGGAGTACATGAACGTCGGTGTATATTGGTACATCAAAACAAAAATTAAAAAAAAAAAACGGCTCTCAGACATCAACAGCACAGAAAACTGCGCTTGCACTGCATTGCTTAAAAGAGAGTCATAGACCAGTCTTCAACAGAGTTAAGGTTTAACAGACGGAGAAACATACCTCAAGGAGATTCCTACTTGAAATGCTGCACATTCTAACTGCGAAAACTTAAGCAGCACATACAGCCAGTTTATAAAGAGGCCAAGGGCCTTCGGTTGACTAAAGTTGATCTCTTTGTGCGATGAGGATAGTGACGATTCTCTCTCTTAATTTGTGATATGCTCTTCGCATTTTTTTGTTTAAAATAAGTAAATTTTGATGTAATTTTTGTTGAAAAATTGAATTTTATTAAAAACTTAAACCAAAGTAATAGAAATGAATCACTATCTGATAGCCCGCAGTACTCTGGGCCTGGTAGTAGTTACTTATAAATTACTGTTCACTCCCCTCGAACTTAAACTTAGACACAAGAAAGCCTAGAGTGCATTCAAAGTTTTTTTTAATGAATTAAAAAGAACTATCTTAAAACTGGGTTACTTGATGAGAATTGAACACCCCACCTTTTAAGGTAACTTCCAAAAATTTCGTAGTAGGGGAAGATGGCCTAAAATGTCCCACCAAGGTAAAATGGCCCCCTTGCTAGAAATTGTAGAATCGAACAGAATTAGAAGGTTTTGGTAACACAATTTTTTAGTTTATCTGGCATCACTGACATAAACCTAATATTAGCAGCTTCAAGCTATTGCTTGAAATTTTACAGGTCAAACTGTCTCTAGCCATCTACAAAAGTAGAACCAATAAAATGTTGTAAAAAGTTGGTCGACAAAAAAAATTATAAAAAACATTCTATTTTGAAGAAAACAGTAAATGCATGTAAGTATTTGTTATTAATTTACTGGAATTAGATGACCTATAACTATTTCAGTGTGTTCGGAACTAAAATGGCATAGTGTGCCATTTTATACTTACCCTTAGATTTTCATTTTCTTTAAAGTGAAAATAGTTGGAAAATATAAACGATGTACAGAGAGGCAGTCCTGGACTGCATTAATGCATTAACAAAAGAACTAAATACCGTCCAAAAAAATTGCAATAATTGAGTATTATTTTTCCTTATTTTGTTTTAAGTGAAGTTGTTTGAAATGAATTGTTGTTTTTATTTTATTTTTGTTGAGTATTGTTTATGTTTATTTTACTTTGAACTATGATTTGTTTAAAATAAAGTTTAAATTAAATTAAAAATGGTTTTTGATTTACTTGCCTAGTTCGTTTACTTTCAAAGCTAAAATAGCATACCAGTATGCCTTTTTACCCGGACAGTTTTGATCGTTGGAATTTGAAGAGTTTTTGAAAATTAAATACTTTAAATACTTTTTGAAACTTTTTAAACTCGTTAAGCAAACAAATGTAAGCGTTATTGATTTAGCTTTGAAAAGAATATAACATTTAAGTTTAAATGTCGTATTTTTGCGAGAGTATCAGACCCAAGGATAAATCATGGTTTGATTTGAGCTGTAAAGAGGTTATCAAGGAAAAAGAGGTAAGCTTCTGGTGTTTTAGAGCCAACCCAACTGAGGAAAACCGGAAAAAGTTCAAACAAGCCAAGAAGGCCTGCAACGTCCATATTCGACGGACCAAATTTTTACATGATCAAAAATCAAGGCAAAAAATACTGCAATGTCCCAAAGGCAGTAAGAATTTTTGGTCATTTGTAAAAAATATGAGGAATTCTTCCTCTTCCTCGGTTTCTACGCTTGTTTTCAATGACACTCCTTTCGTTAGCTCTATTGATAAAGCTAACTTGTTTGTAAGGCAGTTCGCCGCAAATTCCACCTTGCCGGATAGTGTCATGACTCCCCCAATTCTTGAGCGCGTTAAGGATTCTATGGGACAAATCTTTTTTCGCACTCGTACCGTGGCAAAAGTCCTGAAAGATCTCAACATTCATAAATCCGCTGGTCCGGATGGTATCCCCGCTATTATTCTGAAGAGGTGTTCTTCCACGCTAGCAAAACCCCTGCGTAAGCTTTTCTATCTATCCTATTCTTCTGGGCTCGTTCCGAGTAGATGGAAAACAGCATTTGTTCAGCCGATTCCAAAAAAAGGCGACTCTTCTTCTCCCTCAAATTATCGACCGATCGCACTAACGTCCCTTCTTTCCAAGGTCATGGAAACGCTGATTAATTATCAGCTCAAGAAATATCTTGAAGAACGAAAGCTTCTTAATGACCGGCATTATGGCTTTCGTAGCAATAGGTCCACTGGTGATTTGATGGTTTATCTAACCGAAAAGTGGAACAAATCTTTACATTGTTTCGGAGAAAATTATTGCACTCGATATTTCAAAGGCATTTGATAAAGTCTGGCATCTAGCTCTTTTATCGAAAATGCGTGCTTTCGGCATCGACGAATCCCTACTTCTTTGGATTAGAAATTTTCTTTCGAACCGTTCAATACAAGTTGTACTTGACGGATTCAAGTCTGTAACCCACAATATAAATGCTGGTGTGCCCCAGGGCTCCGTTTTGTCCCCAACCCTCTTCCTCATTTTTATTAATGATCTCCTGTCTGTAACTTCTAATCCAATTAACTGTTTCGCTGACGATAGTACTCTTAGCTTTTCATATTCGTTTTGAGACTCACATCCCTCCTCTTCGGATGTGGAACTGCAACGACAAAATATGATAAGCTCATTAAATGACGACCTAAACAGCATTGTACAATGGGGAATAAGAAACCGCGTCGAATTTAATGCTTCGAAAACTCAATGCTGTCTTGTATCGTTAAAGCGTGATATACCCCCCTTGCCACTATGTATGAGTGGCACTTGCATCAACGAAACTGAACATCTCGATATTCTCGGTATGTGCATCACGAACCACCTTTTGTGGAACGATCACATACGCGATGTTGCCAAGAATGCCGCAAGATGTTTGGGTTTTCTGAGACGGTGCAAGAAATTCTTCTCTCCTTCTGATCTGGCTACAATCTATAAAACCTACATACGTCCAAAACTTGAGTATAACTCCCATCTATGGGCTGGTGCTCCAGTAACTTACTTAAGTCTCTTGGACAGTATTCAAAGAAGAGCTTTTAAAATGATTGGTGACAACAACATAATTGGCTCATTTACGTCACTCCAACATCGTCGTATTGTTTCTTGCCTCACCCTTTTTTACCGTTATTTTAACGGACTTTGCTCTAGTGAAATAGCCAGTTGCATTCCTCCCCTTAAACAATTCAACCGTAATACTCGCACTTCTAGGAATGCCCATCAATTTACCCTCGAGCCCAACTTCGGTCGTACTGTGAAGTACAGAGATTCGTTTTTTAGCCGTACTACGCGAATGTGGAATTCCTTACCACGCTCTGTCTTTCCCAGTCATTGCAATGTTCAAGAATTCAAAACCAATGTACACCGACACCTCCTTTCTAACCCCTCCCTTTTTTCCTAATGCTCACGCTGTGTCTCTGACATATTAAGGGTACACAAAAAACCTTTGAGTGTGTGCTAATTATAAAAAAAAAAAAAAAAAATTTGCGAGATATGACACATTTTCATTAGGGGGCCATTTTAAGCCACCTTCCCCTACATTTCTTTTTTTTACACTACAGTCCATTGAATTAGGGTCATGTAAAAATTTTGAGTACTTAGTTGGACAAAAAAAGTGATATTTTCTTTAAAGTGCCGCAGGTGTGATTAAATTTTGTAATGCAATTGTTAGCAGGGTTATTCAAGGTTCCATAACAAAAAAAAAATAAGATTTGTAATCACAACACTTGAAAGACCGTCACAGGGTGACCATTTTTGCGATTTTTTTCAAGGCTACGATTTTTTTTTATTTTTCTGATAACTGTCACCTGTTTTCGTTTCGACGTTGACTTTTGGGACACCCTGTATATAGAAATAAGGAAGTGAAAACACGTCCTTTTTGGTTTGAGTAATGTTAAGAACTAACTTTATTTCTCATAAAAACTTATTCTCTAAGTATGCGCTATCGCGCGCTTACAGCTTGCGCTTAATTGAAAATTTGTTTCTTCGTATTTATATTTCAAAAAGTGTTTAATTAACAATTTGTTTCTTCGTAATATAAACATCTTCGTATAACTAGGATTGCTTAAATAGCAATTATTTATAAAGTAATATGAATAGTATAAAATGAGAATGAAATGGGAGTGTGGGAATGTGAATATAACGATATGCATATATTGTTTTGAGAACTTTACTATGATAATTGGATTTTATAACTTCTTTAATCATAATTAAAACAATACAATAAATTTGAATAAATTTGGAAAGGAATTGTATAATTCGGTATTTCAAACAATTTGAGAAAAATATTATAAGGCTAAAAAATTTTGCTAATTTCATCATCATCATCGGCTCGACAACCGGGTTCCGGTCCTTTCCTCTTTCAACAAGTCTCTCCACCTATCCCGGTCTCTAGCCGACGCCATCCAGTTGCGCACCCCAAGGCTTCGGGCGTCCTGGTCTACGCCATCTCTCCAGCATGGTCTACCACGCTGTCGTCTACCATAGAATGTACCACAAAGAACTTTCCGAGCAGGTTCCTCTTCGCTCATGCGAGCTAGGTGCCCTGCACACCGGAGTCTACCGAGCTTAATTTTTGTCACGATATCTGCTTCTAGGTAGATTGCGTACAGTTCATGATTGTACCGTCTCCGGAATCCTCCTTCCTCACATATGGGGCCAACAATTCTCCTTAAGACTTTTCTCTCAAACGCAGCTAAGAGGTCGGAGTGCCTTTTGCTAAACACCCAAGTCTCGGATCCATATGTGAGTACTGGCAGGACCATGGTCCTGTACAGCAGCAGTTTTGAAGTTATGGTGAGATTTCTGGATTTGAAGAGCTTTGACAGACTATAGTAGGCTCTGTTGGATTTGAGAAGCCGACCGCGTATTTCTTCTTCTATATTGTTATCGGCTGCTACTATTGACCCAAGGTATTTAAAGGATTGCACCACTTCAAATTCGTGCTCCGCAACCTTGACTGTTTGACCAACTGTTCCTCTCGCATTCGACGCCACCATGTACTTTGTTTTACCTTCACTAATGTGCAGCCCCAGATTTTGTGCCGCCTGCTCGATCTGGATGAAGGAATCGTGTACAGCTTGTTCGGTTCTTCCGATGATGTCAATGTCGTCTGCGTAAGCCAGTAACTGGCTGGACCTGTTGACGATGGTCCCTCTTGTTGCCGTGCTAGAGTCACGGATTGCTTTCTCCAACGCCAGGTTGAAGAGGAGGCAGGCCAAACCGTCCGCTAGTCGGAGTCCATTAAAGATGTTGATTGGTCTGGTAATCCAGCTATTTTTACTTGGCTTGTTACGTTGGTCATGGTCAACCTACATAGTGGTGTCAATTTATTTGGGATGCCGAATTCTCTCATGGCTTTGTAAAGTTCTACCCTGGCTATGCTATGATAGGCGGCCTTAAAGTCTATAAACAGATGGTATGTTGGGATGTTAAATTCTAGACATTTTTCCATCGCCTGCCTAAGGGTAAAGATCTGATCAGTTGTTGATTTGCTTGGAATGAAACCACACTGATATTGTCCGATGACGGTTTCAGCGTATGGGGTTATCCGGTCTTGTAGGATAGAGGAGAGTATCTTATAGGCGGTACTCAACAACGTGATACCTCTATAATTGCTGCACGTTGTGACATCTCCCTTCTTATGTATGGGGCATATTAAACCTTTTCGCCAGTCTTCTGGCATTTCTTCCTGCTCCCATACGTGCACTATAATATCATGAATTGCTGGACGTAAGGCTGGTCGAGTCCTAACGCATTACCAAAGGTGTTACTGGTGTTTTCATTGCGCAGGGCAGCCGTGTTGATTCGAACCTGATCGGCGGATGTAATGCGTCTTCCCAACATGCATGAGGAAACACCGGAACACATACTGGGAAAGTGTTATCCAATCATGCACTGAGACGGTACCAGGTGAAAGAGAGCAACCTATCCTCTCTCAAAGTGCCCCAAATACTAAAATTCCTAAAAGAAATAGGTTTGGAGGAGGATCTGTAGGATGAGCCAGCTCATCAAGATTCTTCACCTACCCACATTATTTATAAGGTAATGGACGCGTCACACTTTTTTGCTGTAGTGGTCTGAATTAATTAATAATTTTGTAAATTCATACGGTGTATGTATACACAAGTAGCACAAAATGGTATAATTTCGGTATCACATTTCTTAATTCATACTTTATTCCTTCTTTATTAGGTATGTCAATTTATGCCTACTTAATTCCATCTTAATATGATCTTTATAAGGTATTGTTTTAAAGAACTTAAATTGGTGTGTTTACTCTACTTAAAGCATTCTTAAATACTTCTTAAATTCGGATTTCTTAAATCGGTTTTTTTTGTTACTTAATTCCTTCTTTAATCCTTCTAAAAACATAACTTTTTTGTTTTGGTCCTAAATCGGTATTTTTCAGATTCTTTAATACGTATTTAAGTCTTCTGAAATAGTATGATTTATAACGCCGTTTTCGTACTTTTAGTTTTAGGTGGAAAGCAAAATGTGTTAACCGAATTTATTATTAAATCTTTAAAAAAAAAGAGATTGTTTCATTATTGCAGACAAACAACAATTAAAATAGTATTTATGTAAAATGTGACTTTTTTGATGACATCCGTTTATGTAACTGACAAAATGTCCATACTTAATTCATACTTTATTCCTTCTTTATTGGGTAGGTGTGCCGATTTATGGCTACTTAATTCCGTCTTAATTTCGTCTTTTTTAGGTATTGCTTTACAGAACTTAACATGGTGTGTTTACTTCTACTTAAAGCATTCTTAAATACTTCTTAAATTGGCAATTCTTAAATCGGTTGTTTTTGTTACTTAATTCCTTCTTTAATCCTTCTAAAAACATTCCTTTATTTTTCCGATTCTTTAATACGTATTTAAGTCTTCTTAAAGAGTATAATATTAAAAACACGAGAGAGTTATTTGAGTAGCACTTTGAGACAAGATATTTTAAGTGTCACAGTGGCACAATAGGTAGAGCACAAGCACGGCAAGCGAGAGGACTCGGGTTCGAATCTCAGTGGAAGCACAGAGGTAAATTAAAAAAAACTAACTTTTAAAATTCTTTCATTCCAGCAAAAATTCACATAAAGACTAGAATATACGAGTAATAAACAATAACAAAAAAAAAAAAAACAGATAATAAAAAAAATTTATTTTTATTGTTTCTAATAATTTTTTTAAGACTCTTTAAGAAGGAGTTAAGAAGTATTTAAGAAGATGTAAGGAACTATTTAAGAAGGAGTAATGAAGTATTTAAGAAGAATGATATCCCGATTTAAGATCATTTTAAGACTCAATTTATCTTCTTATTTCCTTCTATCGGACCGCCCACTTGCGCCTTTTCTCTACTTAATAGGAACTTAAATCCGTCTTATAGAAGATGTCAGATACCGATTTAGAATTCTTAAAGACTTCGTTAAGTAATTCTGTGCTACTTGTGTAAGATACAAATCTTGAGAACCAGACCAACATCTACTTTTTTCGAAAAGACGAGGTGAGTACCTAGACATACATATACATATACCTTAAGGCTTATTTAATATTTGACATACAGCATCCAGAAGCAGCAGCGCATACATATACAGGGTGATTGGCATAAGGTGTGACAAAAAGCTAGGGCGTGTAGGTTGGACTTAGACAAGAAAAAAATCGTATGGGAGGGGGGGGTCTATTTCCCCCCGTTTAGGCGGGAGGGGCAATTTAAGAAAAAAATCACTTAAAACAGAAAAAAAATTATTAGAAAATAACGGTGATACCTACAGAGTAATGCTATAGCATTTTGAAAAGCCAGAAATACATTCTTTAATCTTGTTTTTAAATAAAGTTGTTCGAGTGAATAGTTTTTGAAAAATTAATTTTCAAAATCAAAATTTTGAAAAAAAAATGAAAAATTTTTTTTTTAAACACATTTTTTTCAAAATTTTACGTAATTAAGTATTATTTTTTTATTCAATATTCAATGCTCATATTAATTTTTGATCAAACACAAAAAACCGGATGTCAAAATGTTTTGTAGTTTTTGAGAAAATCAAAAATAACAAAAACTACTTTTGTTCTAAGAAAAGCCTTTTATTTTAGTTTTTATACGTTTTTGGATTCTTAGGTGAATTTACGATTGAAAGGATTAACTTTCTTTTTACTATTTTTTTAATTATCGTCTTATAAACATACAATAATGTGACAAAGTACTGGATTAACCATATTTCACACATTTTTTCATTGAGAACACCTGCGTGAGAGCATTGGTTTAAAATTGACCTGCCACTTTTTTATTATGGTGGGGTCGGCTTGGCGTAGGTGCATTTACGAAAGAAAGGATTAACTTTTTTTAAAATTTTTTTTATTATCAGTCTTATAAGCATACAATAAAATGACAAAGTACTGGATTAACACATTATTTCATTGAGAACACCTGCGTGAGAGCATTGGATTAATATTAACCTGCGAATGTTTTTCAAATAATTTTTTGTAATAAGCTTTAGTTAAAAAATTGTTAAAAATTTAAATAAACAATAATTATGTATTTTATCTAAATATGCATTATTTCTTATTTTAATTGATTTCAAGATTCAGGAACATTCTTGTTCTTATTTCGCAATTGCACTTTTCTGTCACTAGTTAGGGCGTGTAACGTTGCATTACTTAAAAAACATTCGCAGGCCAATATTAATCCAATGCTCTCAGGCAGGTGTTCTCAATGAAAAAAATGTGTGAAATATGGTTAATCCAGTACTTCGTCACATTATTGTATGTTTATAAGACGATAATTAAAAAAATAGTAAAAAGAAAGTTAATCCTTTCAATCGTAAATTCACCTAAGAATCCAAAAACGTATAAAAACTAAAATAAAAGGCTTTTCTTAGAACAAAAGTAGTTTTTGTTATTTTTGATTTTCTCAAAAACTACAAAACATTTTGACATCCGGTTTTTTGTGTTTGATCAAAAATTAATATGAGCATTGAATATTGAATAAAAAAATAATACTTAATTACGTAAAATTTTGAAAAAAATGTGTTTAAAAAAAAAATTTTTCATTTTTTTTTCAAAATTTTGATTTTGAAAATTAATTTTTCAAAAACTATTCACTCGAACAACTTTATTTAAAAACAAGATTAAAGAATGTATTTCTGGCTTTTCAAAATGCTATAGCATTACTCTGTAGGTATCACCGTTATTTTCTAATAATTTTTTTTCTGTTTTAAGTGATTTTTTTCTTAAATTGCCCCTCCCGCCTAAACGGGGGGAAATAGACCCCCCCCTCCCATACGATTTTTTTCTTGTCTAAGTCCAACCTACACGCCCTAGCTTTTTGTCACACCTTATGCCAATCACCCTGTATGTGGGAATTTTTCGCTAAAAGAATTTTAATGTAAGTACAATATTTTTTTGGAAGATTTTGAATGTCAAATTTTAAATTTATTTTCAGTGGCCCTTTGAAAATAAGGAGTTTGGACATATTACCTACTGTGATTGTTAATTTTATTAATATAATGAATTAATTAATTTTCAGATACTTTATATTTTTTTTTAACTTTATTCATTTACTCGTATATGATAGTAAAATGAATTAAAAAACTATTTTTAACTTAAAAAATACATTACTTTTGTTAATATTTCTTACAATGGATATTTAAGGAAATTTCAGAGAACATATTTAATGACAGTAAGTTCTACAATAATATTCGTACAATATACGAATGGAGCTGTATAATTTACGAATGAATTACAAGGGCATTAGTAAATATTACAATGATATTCGTACAATGTACGAATGGAGCTGTATTATTTACAAATGAATTACAAGGGCATTAGTAAATATTACAATGATATTCGTACAATGTACGAATGGAGCTGTGTATTTTACGAATGAATTACAAGGGCATTAGTAAATATTACGATAATATTCATACATTGTACCAATAGTATTCGTACAATATACGTTTGTTTTTCTACGAATACTAATAAAATATTAGTAATATGTACTAATAAACCTCTATTCTACGAATACTATTCGTGGCTGAAAACCACGAATAAAATTCGTAGAATGCACGCATGAATTAGTAATATTTACACACGAAATTTTTTGAGTGCACGAAAAAAAAAAAAAAAAAAAAAAAAAAAAAAAAAAGATCGTTAGAGCCGTTAATGAGAAAGTCGAAAATCAAAAAACCGTTGTATGACAGATACCGTTAATAACATTTTGCCCCGAGATTTTTGTTTGACTTAAATGTAGTCCTTGCACTCAAAAAATTTCGTGTGTAAATACTACTAATTCATGCGTGCATTCTACGAATTTTATTCGTGGTTTTCAGCCACGAATAGTATTCGTAGAATGGACGTTTATTAGTACATTTTACGAATATTTTATTAGTATTCGTAGAAAAACAAACGTATATTGTACGAATACCATTGGTACAATGTACGAATATTATTGTAATATTTACCAATGCCATTCGTATATTGTACGAATACCATTGTAATATTTACTAATGCCTTTGTATTTCATTCGTAAATTATACAGCTCCATTCGTATATTGTACGAATATTATTGTAGAACTTACTAACATTAAATATGTTCTCTGAAATTTCCCTAATACCTTTTGTAAGAAATAATAACAAAAGGTATTTATGTTGTAAGTTAAAAATAGTTTTTTAATTCATTTTACTGTCATATATATATATGAATAAAGTTAAAAAATAATTAATTCATTATAAATATAATTAACAATCAAATTAATATTTAAATACTCCTCAGTTTATGTACTTAGGGCCACTGAAAATAGATTTAACATTTAAAATTGAAAACTTCCGAAAAAAATTGTACTTACATTGAGATTCTTTCAGGAAAAAAATCCCACATATGTATGCTCGGCTACTTCTGGATGCTGTATTTTAAATATAAAATAAGCTTTAAAGCAAATGTATGTCTAGGTACTTACCTCGTCTTTTCGAAAAAAGCAGATGTTAGTCTGATCCACCACTGCAGCACTTTATAAATAATATCACGTTTCAACGTGTTGACTAATGGAATACATTTAATTTTTAGAACTGAACACATATTATTTTTTTTACTCATGATTAGTAAATGATACTAATGCACTTCATAAAAATACGAAGTTATTAGTACATTCTACGCATAATGCGTATGGTCTACCTACGAATGAATTCTGTCTACTAATATAAGTTTTACTTAGTAAATAGTACGAATTTATTAGTAAATACTACGAATGCAAAAGATTAAAGTACGAAGTCATTCATTACATTAACGAATGTTATTAGTTATATGTATGTACACAATAATTCGTACAATGTACTCAAACAAATTGTTTACTTCTTGTTTACGAATGAAATTAGTGTATTAAACTAATAGATTCGTGGATAGTACGACAGTTATTAGTAAAATTTTACGAATGCATTCGTAGATATACGACTGTACAAATACTTCGTACATCTTACGAATATTCGTACAATGCACGAATATTATCTTTACGAATATCATTCGTAGCCATTTTACTAATAAATTTTTTGAGTGTGTGTATACTACTATCACACCTATTTTTTTGTCTATCAAAGTCGTAAGAGCCGTTTTCGAAATAAAAAAGATTTTGCATTTCGGGTGTATGGGGTGTACAGTTAGTTTGAGAGCTAAACAAAATTTAAATTTCCCCTCTAGAGAATCACCGAAGATCCTTAAGAAAATAGCTCCAGTGGCCTAGGCTGTAGATCGAGTTACAGACATACAGACAGACGGACGGAATTGTCGGATCCACTTTATTCGTCTTCGCTAGCATCGTAATGTCAACTTTAATCAAAATCTCGAGTTCGTTTTTTTTCAAATGCAGAACTTGCTGTATAGTACCAATATCGCAAGTAAAAAGGATAAAGAATCCGCCCAAAAAAAAATTTTTCTGTCTTGGTAAAAATCCATGAAAAAAAAACATTCTTTTTGGTGCCTTTTCGGGATGGGATTGTATTTTTAATACAATTATTCATGTTCTGTTCCTAGATCATTTTGCTTAGATTTCATATGTTTTCCATTAGTACTAATTTTTCTAAATGTGTATATTATTAAATAAAAATTCAATTATTTCTAAGTTAATCTAAGAAAAGTAATAAAATGCATTATTTTGTATTACTCGTATGTTTATTTTTTTAGTTTACTGAGATTTAAAATGTTTAACTTTTCAAAATGGTACAAAGTATAGGTATAACCTATAACACTTTTCTGTTATAATGCACGTATATTGTATAACAAAATTGTTACCGAAATAATTAACTATTTAAAAAGGATCAGAAATTAAACTTTACACAAAAATATATTCACAGATTCATATTTGATATTGTTTTTTTTTTTGGTTAAAAATATCATAACTACAAAGAAAAAAATTATGGAAATGCTGATTAGTTGAAAATTTTGAGTTTTTGGTATATTTAAATAAATTTTCTACATCCTACAAGTCTTGAATCACTTGTAAGATTAAGTGGATTATTCTACAAGTACGATTTAGTTTTTTCTACACTTGTAGCTTTGTGTTACAGAAAGAGGGAAATTTTATAATTTGCCACTTGTAATGTTCGCTGATTACACTTGTAGAAGAGCCAGCAAACTTGTAGCTTTATGTTACAGAAATTTGTTACACTTGTAATAATTCACTTGTATTACAAGTACTTGTAGTTTTGTGTTACAGGCCCCTGGAAGCCTTAACATAAAAAACGATCAAAATCCGTCGTACCGTTTTTGAGAAAATGAAAAACAAAAAAAAATGGATCCAAGGGAGGTACCAAAAATAATAATTTTTTGGATTTTTTTTTCATCCATTACCTAGGTTTAACTAAATTTATTTATTATTTTATGATTTTTTTTTAATCTGTGGGACAGGTTTTGAGAAAAAAATATTTATAAAATTTCGAAAAAAATTCGTATTGCAGGTACCGTTATTTTTGGTCCTAAAGGAAGAAAAAAACATCCGGGGGGAAAAAATTAAAACCCATATCTACCAAGTTTGAAGAAAATCGGCAGGGCCGTTTAGCTGTAGTCGAACAGACAGACAGAATTGCGAGACCCACTTTTTTGGTCTTCGCTATCATCGTAATGTCAACTTTGATCAAAATCTCGAGTTCGATTTTTTTACGAATGCGAAAATTACGAATGAATGAAAATTATACGTGGGACAAAAGTTCCGAAATTTGTTTTGGGACTTATGTCTCAGTAGGGTGGGACTAAAATGGGACATAAGTCCCGAAAAAAATTAGGGACTGCGCCTGAAATGTAGTATGAGAAGTAGAAAACAATCAGCAGAGACTTTTAAGCTATGGGTTTTTGATTTTAAGAAGGGAGTTCACACGAAATATGAAATAAAGCGGAAATTAGAATTTTCAAGGAAGAATAAAGATGTTATAAATGCTCTTCACCATTGCCAAGGAGAAGGGGTTCTTAAAATAAAACTCGTAAGAGTAGGACCAGAAAATCCATCTCTCGATCTGATGATGCCATCGTCCGCTTGAGCAAAGCCCCAAAAAATTTAAACATTCAAATGAACAAGAGAAAAAAAATTGTTTTTTTTTTTCTTTCGTATTAAAACATGGTAAAACTTCGAGCTTGATTTTTTTTACAAATGCAAACCTTGTAATGATGTTATATTATAAATACTTGTGAATATGTAAGTCAACACGCAACACTTGCTTTTGACTTCTTATAAGATAAGCTGCATGACTATTAAACGGCTGCCACACGGGAGCTTTATAATGAATTAGTGGCAATGTATAATTATAAAATGTATATTATATAAAAATTCCTTCAAAATTTCAATAAATCAATGGTTTTTCTAGGACTTATAATAAATGTCCAGATATGTTGGACACTTATTCAGGCTTTATATGTGCAAGTCTTATGTTTGGTTTTTTTTATGGATTTCGTAAAGGCAATAATTGTTTACAGAACTTTTTTTGGAATTTGGTTTAAGTTAGAGTGTCTTGTTTTTCTTTGAAGACATGCAAGGTAAGTAACGAAACAAAAGATGTGAAGCTTCGCTTCAATGATAATGTTTTTAGCAAATAACTCATTTCATTGAACATCATGAATTTGAACAAATGTACTCGTATAATCGCAGTAAATATTTATCAATAGTAATTTACAACTCTGTGTAATGAATTTAAATGCAAATATGTACATATTTGTACTTTAGATACGTATTGCAAGTCTTTGTCGAGAAATTGGCTCTTCTATAAGTTAGACCATGTTCGTGTGTCAACCTTAAAAAATACATAGATACTCGTACTTCAATAAGTTTGGGTGGACATACAATTTCTTTGCATAAGGTTGAATTTCTGCTTTATTGGTAGTTTTGCACTCATTACATAAGCACTTGTGTGCTGTATTTAAAAATGATAGTCAAATCTTTGTTATTACATTTTGTTATCTCAGTTTTCGTACTAACAATAATATTCAATTACTATATTCTTTCTGCAACACATTTGGCACGGCAGATAAATAGGAGTGTTTTCTACAATTTTAAAACTAACTCGAATTTATCTAAGGTTCACATTCGCAGAAAACGTTTTTTGATTTTTGAAGGTGCCGGAGTCTTAAAGGTTTAATTTATCCTTTGATATATGTACTAAAGCAATACATTTAAATTAATACAATATAATCCAGTTGGTTTTAGGGTTCTCCAAGCCAGTGAATTTGTTGGACAAAGAGCCATTTCGACAGTTGGCTGTTAATTACGCATTTCATTTACAATACTCGCCACCAACGGTTCCGGCATATTGGTGGTCATATTTTTACAATAGTACAGCATGGAGTAATATGCGTGATATAAAAGTAGAAAAACGACACACAAAAAGTACTAAAAACATGAAGTATTCATATTATATTAACCAAGATCCTTATTTGAATCTTCATAAAAAAATTGTTCAATCAGAGAATCTACAGCCAGTAATTCTGAATGATAGAAGTCGAATTGCTGTATATAAAGCAATTGAAATTATTTTTCAAAGGTAATATATCCTAATTAACCCTTATTATCTATACACAAATGTTGGTAAGAAACGTCATGTTTATTTTATGATTAACAAAAACAATAAACCGAGAATAGTAAGGGATTTCATGGAGAAAATTGCCTCCTTCGAACAATTTGTGAAATATCCCAACTATCATTTAATGAAACAAGTTGCCTTCAAGGAATTATAAACATAATATTCATGTAAGATATTCAGTTGAATAGAAAATACGTTTAAATTAGTATATGTAGTTAATTTTTTCTCCTTTTTTCTAGGCCTTCTGTGGAAAATATTCATGAAAAATTTATGCGCGCCAAAAAATTAGGAAGTCAAGGAACGACATGTAAGAAGATATACTGGAGCTGCGAAGATGGCATAAAATGGTTTCATAATATAATTAAATATATAGTGAAAAATTAATACATATAAAAAATACAAATAAAGGGCGTAGTATATAAAATTATATAAAACAATTTGTATGCCAGATATAAGCGAATTTTTTACTTTACTTCAGAGACCTATCAATGTCATTATGTGTTAAATATTACAACTTTGCTTGTAGTACTTGTGTTATTACCTCTCTTCTTTATATTTTTTTAAATATTTGTAAAATCAATTTAGTTGTACAATTATCGTTAAAATGAAATAAATTTGCAAGCATTTAAAAACAAATTTTTAATGTATTTATTTAATTCAATTAAAAATAAGCTGTTATTGTTTTATGTTTTTAACTTAAAACTCCAAGCCCAAGGGTGGACAGTTTGAATAAAATAAGCTTATGTGAGATTTTTTCAAAGGCCTTACTGAAATTGGTTGGGACAAAGTCGACTTCCTTACTTCATTCTCTTTGCCACATGCCTTTGTCAACAATGGTACCTGTAGTGTAGTTAGTTCTTTGTTAACTATTTGTTTGTTTGTTATACTTTACTTTGTTATAGTTTACTCGTAATAAAACACGTCCGTTTCACTTAACTACTTTATTAACACTGTAACGATTATATGTTCATATTTGTTGTCCTTCGTATATAGAAGCATCTATCTCTTTCAATGAAAGGGATCAATTATAATGATGCCAAATTGCTTAAACATTACATTTCCTCCTCTACTTATTATTAAAAACAACTGCAAAACAAAAATTAACATTTATAAATTTTAAAAATTATTCTAAATAGTAATCTTGAAAACGTAAAGGCTTCTGGCATCTTGTGCTTCGCTTGTGGTCTTGGTGTAACGACTGTGGTGAATTTGGTGGAGTGGTGAAAACTTCATTTTCACTAACATCTCTGTTGTTTGTTGTGATGTGGTTGTCAATGTCAGCTGATGTAGATATTCTTCCTAAATTGTTATCTTCAATTTCAAATCCTTGTTGGTCGTATAATTCTCGTGGTGTTGCATAAATTATTTTTCTTTTATTTTCAGGATTTCTTGAAGTGTTTTCTGTGTTCTTGTTACCTCTGAAGAAATGCTTAAAAAACGATGAATTTCTGATCGTTGTTTTATCTCCTCTGCTTGCCCAGATTTGCGATCCGATGATTTTTGTTATTTTCAACGGAACGGGGTTGAATGGTGGAGTTAATTTATTAATTTTTCTCTGCTTGCACAGGACTTCATCTCCCACTTTAAAATTGGATGGTTTTGTGTGTCTTTGTTTATCAGCGTATTGTTTGTATTTGAGTTTGTTTTTATGTTCTTTTTTGTTAAAATTTTCCTTTTCTTTGTTTATTGTTGGCAGGAAATTGTTCATCTTCCTACTGAACATCATTTCAAACGGTGAGACTTCAGTTGTTGCTTGTGGTGTTGACCTGTAGTCCATGAGGAAACTGTCCAACTGTGAAAGGCAGTTAGAATTTTCCAGCTCAGCCGATATGAGCGATTTTTTAATGGTTTTAACCATCCTCTCGGCTGCACCGTTCGCCTCTGGCCAGTATGGAGTTGTCTTGTGATGATGTATATTATATTGCTCCATGAACTCCTTGAAATCATAACTACTAAATGGAGGTCCGTTGTCTGACTTCAAATTTAGTGGTATTCCAAATGTTGCGAAGATCTTCGTCAGTACCTTCTTCACGTCTTTGAATTTTGTTGAGTTGATTTCTTCGACAAATGGATATTTTGAGAACTCGTCCACCAAAATAAGTAAATACTTGCCATTTGGAAGTGGACCAGCAAAATCCATTGAAACTTTTTCAAACGGTGTTGATGTTGGTTCAACTATTTCAAGTGGTTCGCGGTTGTTTTGGTTATTGACCACTTGGCAGATGTGACATTGTGAAATAGTTTCTTCAACTCGCTTGTCCAAATCGGGAAACCAAATTTTTGTTCTGAGGAGCTGTTTTGTTTTCACAATACCCATGTGAGACTTGTGTGCCAATGTTATAGCTGTTTGGACCATCTTCTCGGGTAGTAATATTTGAGATCCTTTAAGTAAACAACCATTTGTTTCGCATAATTCTTGGCGTACTCCTCTGTATCTCGAGATTTCCTTTTGGTTCCACATGCTGTTTTGATTGGATTTAACTGCTTTCATGAGCATTTGAAGAGTTGGATCTTTTTTTGTTTCTTCTTGAATTGCTGATAACGAAATTGCTTTAGGTAAAGCGTTATCAACTATGAAGTTTACATATTGCTCAATTTCGTTGTTTTTGTTGATGCTGTTACTATTGTTGTTGTTTGGATGTCGGGAAAAATAATCTGCAGGATTTGAACTACCTTGTTGATGTTGAATGTTAAAATTAAACTGTTGTGTTCTTAGTAATAGGCGTTCAATTCGGCTTGTTGGTTTTGAAAGTGGATTTCTAAAAATGCTGATTAAAGGCAAATGATCTGTGTGGAGCGTAAACTTTGTTCCATATAAATAGATCTTAAAATGTTCCATTGCCCATGTTGCTGCTAACATTTCCTTCTCTATCTGGCTATACCGCTTTTCAACTGGACTAAGTGCGTGACTTGCATATGCCACAATCTCATATGTGTTTCTGTTGAATTGTGACAATATCCCAGATAGACCTTCGGGACCTGCATCGACATGTAGGTGTGTTGGCTTATTAATGTCGTAATATGCAAGTTTAGAAGCATCTCCCATTAGTTTTTTCAGAAAAGTAAGTGCTTCATCGTGCTTTCTTTCCCAGACGAACTCTTTGTTTTTCTGAATGAGTTCTCTTAACGGTTGTGTATGTGTTGCTAGTTCTGGAAGAAACGGCAAAGCAAAATTTAACATACCGAGGATGCTACGAACTTCTGAAACATTGTTGGGTGTTTCAAGTTTTTCGAAAACTGCTACTTTCTCCGGATCCGGTTGAATGCCGTCTTTGGAAAAAACAAAACCAAAGAACTTCAGCTGGGGTTGGCTAAATACACATTTGTTTTCGCTAACCGTTAGATTGTGCGCACGAAGTTGTTGAAACACCTCTTACAGTGCCGCATCATGTTCAGCTTGAGTTTTTCCGAAGATAAATATGTCGTCACTCACATTTAAGACATTTTTGATGTTGTTTAATGTTTGTCTTATAATGTCTTGGAACTCTTCTGCTGCTGTGTTGACTCCGAAGTTCAATCTTTTGTACCTGTATACTCCACAGTGTGTACTGAATGTTGTTATGAACCGCGACTCTTCATCTAACTCAACTTGGTGGTATCCTTCGTTGAGATCAATTTTGCTGTATACTGTTGTGCCGTTTAGTGATGTTATGATGTCTTGTAGCGTTGGTGTTACTTTCCGGACACGTTGAATGGCTTTGTTAGCGGCTCGCATATCTATGCACATTCGAATAGCAGTTGGGTTATGGGGTTTTGGTACAATTACAACTGGTGATACCCATGGTGTTGGACCCGTTGCTTTTTCGATGATATCTGCCTTCAGTAGTCGATTGATCTCGTCTTCAACAGCTGGTCGTAGATGAAATGGAATTCGACGGAAACGCTGTGCAACTGGTGGTACATCCTTGTCGATAAACAAATGAACTTTGTGTTTGTTATGTTTTCCTATTCCTCTGAATACTTCCGGATATTTTTGTTTTATGGTACGATTGATGTTATTTGTTAAATGTTGGACTATGTGGATGATTTTAAGTTGTTTGGAGGCGTTGTAACTAAGTAAAGATGTTGCGTGGCTGTCTATTACATATATTGTTTCGGCTATGGAATGTTGTTTGAAATTTAATTTTGCTGTGAATTTTCCTATGATGGGCAGTGATATATTGGAGTTGTACGGAATGATTTTTCCTGTGTGTTTTGTTAGAGTTGGTCTGTTTTTAAGTTTGTTAAATATGTTATTACTAATTATTGTTGCTGTTGATCCTGTGTCTATTGTAAAAATTGTTGGCAAATTGTTGATTGAAACTATTACTGTTGGCAAAGTGTTGTTTGAGTCGTTTACGTTAAATGCTGTGTTTTGTTTTTCATTTCCTGTTTGTTGCAAATTGTAAGTTTTAAAAGTATTCGTTGGTTTGGTTTTCATACAGACTTTGGCAAAATGTCCTTTCTTTTTGCATGAATTGCAAAAGACATTTCGTGCTGGGCATTGTTGGAGTCCGTTAGAATGCCAATCATTTCCACAGTTCAAACAATTCGGTTTTTTGTTTCTGACTTTTTTTGTTGTATGTACAGTTTTGTTGCTTGTGTTTGTGCGCTTTATTTGTTGATGTTGTCTCGCTCTCACATGGTTGCATTGCTCGGGTTGTTGCTGTTGTTGTTGCGCTTCGATTTTGATTGCGTGCTCTTCAGATATTTCATATGTTTTTGCCTCTTCTAACAACCTCTGAAGAGTTGGCTTTGTTTGAAATGCAAAATCTCTGAGTCTATGTGAAGATGTTGTACATATAATCTGAGATTTGATTTCTTTGTCCCTGTCTGTGAAATCACAGTTGGAACTCAATTTCAACAGCCTGGCATAAAATTGACTTACTGTTTCGTTTTGATTTTGTTTTGCTTGCCGAAAGGAAAAAATCTCGAACTCAACATTTGTTTTGGGCGAAAAGTAATTCAATAGCTTTTGTTTCGCTATCTCAAAACAATTCATTTGTATTCTTGTTAAAATACCCTTTTCGTCGATTATTTCCTTTGTTGTTACTGTCGGCTCTGGCAAATTATGAAAAATCTCAAACACGTCTTCTCCTGCGTAGTGCAATAGCAGTGCTTTTTGTCTGTCTATGCTATTTATATCACTAGCGATGAGAAAATTTTCAAAACCAGCAATCCATTTTTTCCAACGATCACCAGCGTTGGTGGCGTCCTCATTATAATTGAAAAAGGGAATTCTACCTCCTTCCATATTGATTTTTTTTGTTTTTTGAATCGAATAAATAGAATTTATTTGTTGTAAATTCGTATCTACCTTTGTATCCTCGTCGCCAAATGTAGTGTAGTTAGTTCCTTGTTAACTATTTGTTTGTTTGTTATACTTTACTTTGTTATAGTTTACTCGTAATAAAACACGTCCGTTTCACTTAACTACTTTATTAACACTGTAACGATTATATGTTCATATTTGTTGTCCTTCGTATATAGAAGCATCTATCTCTTTCAATGAAAGGGATCAATTATAATGATGCTTAAACATTACAGTACCTTGCGTGGACTTCGGGCTAATAATTTGGCTTCCTTCCAAAAGACGTCTTCGTATGGTAACAGAGCTTACAGACAGTTCAAGCTTATCTTTAATTTCTCTGGAGCTTATGGAAGGGTTCTGTTTAGCTAACTGAATAATTTTTCTGTCAGCTCGTGTTTCCGGTTCATTCTGCCATTTTATAGCGTTACTTATCTTTTTTGCTGAACATCCTAGGATTTCCTGAATATCCTGGTAAGTTTTCCCCTCCAAACTTAGTTTTCTTATTAAACTTCGAGTTTCTTAGTTGCAATGTTTGGACCGACCCATTGTTTATTTTTGAGCTAATATTTTATAATTGTTTCTATAATATTATCTTGAGAATACTAAAAACTACAAATAGTAAAATTTTTACTTACCGAAAAATAAAAAAAAGAGAATGTTGAACACTTTTTAACTTTAAATGCAAGACACTGCTATTTTTGTGAACACGCTATAATCAGAGAGCTTGAACAATAGCGTCTACAACGGAAAAAGTAATGTTCAATTACAAACTTAAAGCCTCAAATGTAAAGATGAAAGACCGTTAGATGCAAATAACAGGTTAATTTTTTTTTTGTAAGAATCTGCGTCTATAAAATTATTGACTAAATAATAAAGAGTGACCAGCACTGCTATTTTTATGAACACAACTGTAAATCATTTCAGTGAACGCATCGATAATCAAACAAAAATAATTTTAAGTGAACGCAGCCATTCGGTGTCAAACGTCAGTCAGTAGAGGAAGCAAACAATAACAAAGCCGGCTGTCAGTGTATTTAATTTAATTATTGATGAAATTCTTTTCACGACAAGAAAAAACAAAGTAACCTCAAATATTTTACTATTGACAAGGTCAGGTCGCATTCAAGATGGCCGCTGTATAATCAAAGCGCGCGCTTATTTGAAATCGTCATTTCGTGAACGGCCATTTCGGGAACGTTCCCGGACATGATAGCACGTATTTAGCTTGTAGAAGATTTTGTATGTATTTTTTTCATTATTGCTTATACCCATGTTATTGAACAATGCTTGTTATATAGTTTGTTTTGTTTTTGTTCATTTTATCAAACTCAGAAAAACGTTCCCGAATTAATGGTTATCTGTAAGATATTGACTAAAACAATATTGCAAAAAAAGTATAGAGTTCTGTGCGCTACCCTTTCAAAGTTTATTATTATACAAATGTTGCAACAGTATAAACTAAGATAGTCATCATTATCTCAAGCAGGGGGTTTGCATACATATCTCACTGTTTATACGCCGTAATGCGTAAGCAAGCAAACAAAAAAAACAAATATCCCATAAAAAAGTGGTTTTAGATAAACAGTGAGATATGTATGGGGGGCCATGCTGCCCCCCTACAACCCCCCTGCTTGGGCACACTATAGGATTTGGGGTAGGTGCGGGGTTGGGTGTATGCAAGATTTCTTTTGCATTTACAGAATCTGGATTTAAAGAAACTTTGAATTTACCCTAACCAATGTCAACTAAAAAAGGGTTTTTTTTTTTCGATGAAACCCCATTAAACATGTCTCCCCCACCTTTAATTATATTATTCTACCTAATAAAATAGTTTCCAGGTGGTGAAAATTTTTTTTGGAGATTTTTGTCCGGAGCCCCAATTCTAAATAATTACCATAATATATTTCTTTTAATTCATCAATATCATCCCAGTAACATATTCAACTGTACCAACACTTGGTTTAACCCTTTTGAAAGATACATACATATGTCCTTAAAATAATGCTTTCATAATTTAATAAATCTTCCTTTGTTATTAACTCTTGATTTGGTTCTTTTAATGTTAATAATTCCCATAAGCATAGCGTTCCAAAATATATTTTACGTTTTAGAATTATATCATTATTATTTATTTACATAATAGAATCTCCAATCAAAATATTTTCTCAATTTTCAGTTCATATCCCAAATATATTATCACATGTTTTTGTTTTTGAAGAATTTAAAGTTAAATATTTTGCTGCATTATTTCCGATTCCTTTTTCAATAAATTGTTCTGGAGATAGTGAAGGATCATCAATATCAATGCTGTTCTTTGAAATAAGTGTACTAGATGATGGTAAAAAAAAACTTGGTGTAATAGTTGATGGGAAATATTATTCCTTACTTTCAAAACATTGTATGTAACTTTGAAAATTCATTTTGTAATTTCAAACCTGATTATTATTTTCTTCTTGTTTTTATTTATTAGATTTTAAATAATTATTTTCAGATGGTTTTGCTTCATTTACGAGTAAATTATAACTATTTGTAACAGATTGATTTAATGGTGATATATTTAATGGTTGACATCTGTTTTATACCCCTATTAAGCAGATAAACATGAAACATATGATATTCTATAATTTTAATTTTCCCCTCTTTGAATAAATATGAAATGTATCAAACTTTTAATGAGAAGTAATCTTCAATAGTCGAAAGATTTAATAGAACAATTAATGAAAAATTTAAAATTCATTTTGAAAATCAACTAAATACTAAATGGATTGATATATCTCCTACAATTTTACATGAAAATAATTGAACCGCTGAGAAGAAAAAGGAAAACATTCCACAAAAATGGGAAATTGAAGTAATGATGCAAAAGCGTAGCTATTTTTATAGCGCACATTATAAGCCTAAAAACGAAAAAATTGTATGTAAACCTACTTTTTAAATGCGATTATAAAATATCATTGAGTGGAAAAAGGAAAAGATTCCAGGAATATTTTCCTTTTTCCTTTCCTTTTTGGGGTAAAATGTTATTAACGGTACCTGTCATAGAACCGTTTTTTGATTTTTTGCCTTTCTCATCAACGGCTTTAACGATTTTAACCAAAAATTTTCAGCAGGAGGCCCCTTAAGTTTAAAATAATATTGTATATAAAAATATTCGAAAAAATTTGTTTTGGAATTAAAAAAAAAATTTCAAGTTTTTTTTGAAAAACCAATATCTTTAAAACGTGTGAACGATTATTTTTTGAAACTATTTCTAAAATCTATACCACTAAATACTTAAAATTTGGCATCCCAAATTTTGTTCTCGAAAATTTTAAAGAAATTTGTTATATAAAAAATTACTTTAATATTAAAAGGATTAATCAGACGGCAATTCCATACATTTGAATATTTTTATCTCATTAAATCCATGTTTTATATTTATAAAATGTATTTTAAATTCCAAAGTACTTTAACATAAAAGCAAGTTCGTCCGATCCAGTCGTGCATTTTATTTCTGTTTATTTTTATTCCCTTGAATTATTATTAAAATATTGTTTTAGTTTTCATTTTGCAGAATTATTTAATATTAAATAAATAAAATGTTTTGAAACCATTATTTATATTATTTGAATAAAAAAACTTAATTTAAAATAATTTATTTGATTTTTTTTTTCAATTAGTGGAAAAAGGAAAACATTCCACTCACTTTAACAGGAATTATTAAGCCAGAGCTTAAAGTTTTTAATTTCAATTGTTTGGTATGTTACTCTTCTTTACTAGCTCTACATTTGTCCTTCAGAATGTTTTGAAGAATAACTTTCAGTTTCAGAAATAAACAGTTTTCTTTGATTTCCCAAAAACTATGATTAGTGGAATGTTTTCCTTTTTCTTCTCAGCGGTTCAATTATTATAAAAAATTGCATATATTGGGATGAACCCTTGTAAAGGCAATAAAGATAATGAAAAAGAAATTTTAAATAAAATATTTAAAGTTATAAAATCAAAAAAAGAATTATTTAAGATTGGAGATAGAGTAAGAATATTTTATTTTAAGAAAATGTTTGAAAATAACTATGAAAATAATTGGACTCATAAAATTTTTTTAATTAGTGATTAGTAAAATTTATTTATAAATAAATTTATAGTCAGATTTATAAATAAACTTACCCTATTACCCAACCAATAAAAGACTTGAATAATATACCAATTTTAAATAAATTTTATAAATATGAATTACAAGAAACCAAATTTTAATATTATTAAAAAATATGTTAATTTATTCTGTAACTAAATTTTTAGAAACATCTTTATCAAATTCTTTATCCTCAGATCCTGAATTTGAATCTAATTCTATATCTAATTTTTTCTTATGACTATATTCTTGCAAAACAAATTTTAAGTATAAATTTGCAACCGTACAATAATCACACAATTTTTTTAACGAATTAATTTAAACATCTTTAATTGATTTATCATTAATAAAAGGTTTTAATTCATCTTTAAATTTATTTACGTAAACTTAACGATTACGCAGGGTGTCCGGTAATTCGTGTGCCATACTTTGGGATGTGATTTTTGGTCATATTCTAAGAAATTGCTCTACAGTAAAGTCTTATTTTCCACTTTGACACCACTTTTTGACGATTTAAAAAAAAGGCTAACTTTGGTGTACCCTGAACCATGTTAAGGTCAATTTCTCTGTCAATACTAATGGTAGGGACCTCATTTTGGACTTTTTTTAGTAGAAATACTAACCTTTAAGACTATGTTTAAATTAAGTTAATATGTTTTTAGGGTTGCCGATAGTCAATTTTAAAAGGTGTTCAATTTTTCTTGCCCGAGCAAAATTTTGACTTTGACGTAAATTTTTTTCAAAAAATGCTAACTGATGAACAAAACAATAATAAAAAAAAATCATTAATAAGTGCACCCAAAAACCTATACATTTTAGGGCCGTTTTCTTCACTATAGCTCAACTTGAGGCAAACTCTCAAGTTGATCAACTTGAGAGTTGGCTTCAACTCAAGAGTTGAAACGCAAGTTGAAATTTCTTTTTCTTTACAATTTTTTTTCTCAACTCCCGAGTTGAAAATCTAAAGTTGATCAACTTCTGATTTAAGAAATATCCCTGGGATTATTTGTTAAAATATATACAAGCTGTCACTTTCTAAATTAAATTTTAATTTATTCGGTCAATCTAATTGAATTTTTGTGTGATATTTGTGATGAATGATTTTCTCCTCGATCTATGTACATAGGGATAAAAATAAGTTGTTACCAATTGCGAACGGATGTTTGTCATAGATGTTGCCGTTTCCCCAAAGTAACATGGTAAATTTGTGGCAGCTAAATCAGCAAATCGGGGAATTTCTGGAGCAGGTTCTATAATTTTCCATCAATTGCTTTGTTGATGCGATGATGATGAGTTTTGCCGTCTCTATTTTCCACCTAATGTCGGAAGCCAACACGGGAAATCTGCTTTTCCAAACGCCATATGAACGCTCAACTCAATTGCGAGTGCCTATCTGCAATTCGTTGTACAAATTCTTTTCGTCTTTTCGATTGCAAAAAAGCCTCGTACTGCTTCAAGCATTTCCTCGTGCATTTCCGGCATTCGAATAAATTGTGGTGCTGGATTAGCAATGGCTTTCGATACTAGTTTCAGAAAGTGATACAATCTGGAAATGGACTGATCTGAGAGCATACAATCTTAACAAAACATCTGTGATTGGCCACGAGATTAATTTAAAGGGGAACTTAGGTTTTATTTAAAACTATTACCGTCTCGCGTTGCAAGGAAGTGAATCCTTTATTGAATCTATCAACATCACTGCTGTCGGTTTTGAAAAACGAAAGCAATAATTGAAGTCACGGTCGTCCCACTTTTCAACTCCAATGAGCGGCAACATTCACTGCTCGACGAAGTTGAAGTCCAATTTTCCCAAAAATAATTGCTGCGGAAAATTATGCCAATATTTTTTTTGTTTTGAAAACTCAAGCAAACAAACTTTTGAAGCAAAATGCATGTATTTTATTAAAAAAAAAAACAATGTTTCATGTCAACTCTCAAGTTTGCTCTCTCAACTTCTAGTATTTTCGGAAGTTGAGAAAACCAGAAGTTGATCAACTCGAGAGTTGAGAATCGAAAGTTGAAACTGTCAACTTTGAGTGAAGAAAAACAAAATCACAAGTTGAGAATAAAAATCTTAAAGTTGAGGTCAACTTCTAGTGAAGAAAGTGGCTCTTATAATACTTGGGAAAATCTCTGGCAATTGGAGTGGTTTTCCAAAAATCGATAGTTTTTAGGTAATTTTTAAGACTGTGCACTCTTGAGAAGGGTTGAAAGTGTTCTTTTGCCTATTTGACTGTCAAACCCCTAATTACCTTACCTCTTCTCAGGCAGAGTTAAATTTGGGTATAAATGTTTAATGGGTAAATTAACATAATAAGTGGTATGAAAGAATAGAAAAACAAATTCAATCATCAGATTATCAAGTTAAGTCACGATTACAGTTGGGTAAGAGCGCTTTTTGAAATGCCTTCATTTACGAGAGAAGAATACGCAGACATTTTATTCGTTTATGGGTTGTGCAATGGAAATTGAAGAAGAGCACAACGAAGATACCAGGAATTTTGTCCCAACAGACGACTTCCTTCCCGAAATGTTTTTGGAAATACCTTTCAAAGGCTTCGAGAAACTTGATCAGTTTCAACTGCAAGACCTAATACGGGAGCTGCGAGCACAAGAAGAGTTTCGATCGATGAAAGAATACTGCCAGCTGTTGAAATCGGTCCTTCCATCAGCATAAGATGCTTGGCTCTACAGTTTAATGTTTCCAAACACAGAATTTTCAGTATACATCATGGAGAAAATACGTATCCATATCACCATACACCTATGCAAGAACTGCTACCCGATGATTTTGAAAAGAGACTCGAATTTTGTAACTGGTAGCTAGAGAGAAGCGTGGATGACAACCAGTTTATAAACAGAATTCTTTGGACAGACGAATCTCAATTCACAAGAGAGGGTATTACGAATTTCTATAATCTCCATACATGGGCAAAGATCATTTCAGTACAGATTCAGTGTCAATATGTGGGCAGGTGTAATTGGAAAAAAATTAATTGGGCCTTTCAAATAATCACCCCGACTTAATTCTACTAACTATCTGGAGTATTAATGAAGATAGAAATTAATTTCTGTTTAAGTGGAGTGATTGAATTAAATTCAAGTCACTCAAGTGACTTAAAACAGAAGGGTACGGCAGCATCTAACTGATGTACCTGGGCGAAACGCACCTTGGAGTTGAGGTCACTTGAGCTTTCTGGAGTATTTACAAAATAATCTAACAGACCTATTGGAGGATGCTCCAATGCTTCAACTAGCTTCATCATATTTCCGACAAGAGTGTGCTCCGGCCTACTATGGTGATGGTCGTGAAGTTACCGTACTGGAAGTCACTGTACTGGATTTTTAATGAAAGAAATCGTTTATTCATCCGAAATAACATATTTAACTGAATTAGAACAACGTATTTCCGAAGGATCAAAGTATGGCAAAAGTTATCGAGAATAAACATTCAAAATGAAATCCAAAATCGGGCTCTAGCATGCATTCGAAACGCAGGAGGGCACTTTGAGCACTTATTATGACTGTATTTGCGTGTGCATAAAATAAAAAATTACTTAAAACTACACAAATTATTGTTTTATTCAAACCCTTCACACCTCAGGGCAAAAAATCTTTTTTTTTAATTTTACCTGTTTTAGATTTTCCCAAGTATGAAAAAATGTATGGGTTTTTGGGTGCACTTTTTAATGTTTTTTTTATTATTGTTTATAACGCATTTTTTGAAAAAAAAAAAAAAATGACCTCAAAGTCAAAATTTTGCTCTGGCAACCCTAGAAACATATCAGCTTAATTTAAACGTAGTTCTTAAGGTTAGTATTTCTTCAAAATGAGGTCCCTACTATTAGCACTGACAGAGAAATTGACCTTAACATGGGTCAGGGTACACTAAAGATAGCCGTTTTTTAAATCGTCAAAAAGTGATGTCAAAGTTGAAAATCAGACTTTACTGTAGAACATTTTTTTTTTTCTTAGAATAATCACATCCCAAACTATGGCACACGAACTACCGGACACCCTGTATATTTCGTTTGATTCAAGGTCCAAATTCATCAATTTTATCTGTTGTCCTTTTGCTTATGGTATCAAAGGGCACGGTAGTGCCCAGCCAAGTTCTGGCACTACACCCTTTTTACAGAAACTTAAAACTCCGAATATATGTATGCTAAGCTAGTCAGGCACAGCGCCTCACCAGATATCAATTTTCTAGCATAAGCGGTTCCTGAGAAATAAGGCCTCAAAAATCACAAAAACCGTAACTGACTGACTGACAGATCATCAAAATTATGGAGCACTTCCCGACATCGTAGAATCTTGTAATTTTGCACAGCGGTGGGCCTTGTCATGCAAGCAGAGGAAAAAATCGAAAATTTTAAATTTTACATCCAGGGGGCGTGGTATCCGCCCACTTTCTCGGAATTGGTTTTGGTTGAATGGAGAGCAATATCAAAAGACTTGATTCCACAAGAACAATAGAAGTATTTCAACTGATGTAAACATACAACTCGAATATACATACATAATGTAATAAACTTATAAAAACTGAAAAATAAGTATCAATAACTTTGAAGTAAAAATGTATGACAATATAATTTTACCAAACTGACTTTATAAATTATTAGAAGAGATAGACATTTTCCAACGGAATGACAGTATACGAAGATCAATATCAGAACTGACCCATGACTTTGTAGAAAACTATTTCGATGATAAATATGATATCCCTCATTTGCAAAGCAAGAAGTGAAACACTTAATCTGAATGGATCACCTTACAGAAAATCCCTAGATACACGGTGCTCCTTATGTAACCTTAATTCAAAAGAAGATTGTTTTCACTTCTTATCAATATGCCCTGTATACAAAGAAATAAGAACTCTCTATCTTGGAAAAACAACTTTGTCAATGGAACAAACAAAAAACGTACTAAACGGCGAAAATTGGCTTAACTTATATCATTATCCCGAAGCAGCATCGGAATATAGAAACCTGATAATATCGGAATACACATAAATTTAAAATTGCGCAAATTATATCGATCCAATAATTTATAGTATGTCATGTTTCACTCTACGATCCTTATGATTTATAACACTTATGAAAATGTTTTTGTTTTAGCTAAACTAAAAGCCCAAACCATTGTATAATAATACAGATGTATCTTATTTTTGTTTTGAATAAACTAAAAGTCCCTCTAATTTCGTTTTCGCTAAACTAAAAGTCCATATTATGTATTAATAATTTGAAGATTCTTTTCATTTAAAATATGTTTTATAAATACTGTTTATGATATAAAACTAAAATTTTATAACTTTTATTTTAATATTTTAATATAATATTGTTTTTCTACATATTTATCCAACCCCGTTGAACGATATGTGTAAATTGAAAAAAGAAACAACAAAAAATTGATTATAAATACTAATTATTACTATATACAAAAAACAGTTTTTAAAGTCAATCAGGCAGACGGTAACACCATAGCCTATTATTTTATTTTTTTTTTATTCTTTTATTTTATATATTAAAAACCAAACTTGTAACTAATTTGAAAAAAAATAAAAATCTAATCTAATCTAATCTAATCTATAATTTTACCAAACTGTTTGACAAAAATTAAAGAAAATATAAGATTCAATAACTTGAATTTAGAATTACTCATGATATAATGTTAAAAACACAAATGAAATTGAATATTGTATTATATGTAATCATATAATATTGTACTATATCAATAATAAAAATCATATTAAACATCACAGCGTGCAGTTTCCAAACTGTTATCTAAATAATGTCTTTAAGTGTAATGATTTTCAATCTGCATATTCAACAAATTACTTCTTTAGGCTATCGAGTTCAATTTTCATTAAACTTCCCAAGTAATGCAGGATGCATATTTCGTAATAATTCCTAGTAAATAACATACATAATTCCCAAATAAGTATTCTCTATATTTATTTCACAATAATAATTCTCAATGAAAACATAATTTTCAAATGTGGCTTTTTATTTTTCTACGAAAATTCTGTTAGTGCGCTTTAAGAATTTAAGATTAATATTTTTTGAATCAAAACGGCGCGATCTTAGGCTAGTTGGGTCACTGAGTTAGGCAGCTCTTGGCCGAAATTTCTACCTTCCAAGGACTATATTATTATTTAGCGTTTTGCAAATTTTTCTGATTCCAAATCGACATCTTAATTTTATTTCACTCACTTAAAATTAAATTATATCTTGTATTAAAATGTTTAAATGTCAATCAGATTCTTACCTTCATACTCTTTCCGTTTCTTTCTGAGAAACGATGCTGTTATTTGAACCCTTCTAGCTCGAAGTAGTGATGATTGACTCTTAATACTTGTGCCGCTTAGTTTTGAAAAAATGGAACCTTTGGATCCTTTCCGATTATTTAATTTGCTACTTGCTGGCTCCGAAGTTTCGAAAGCGGGAGTATTAGAACTTTCTGCTACTATTCCGGACACAGAAGCTGGCATAATTGTACCCGAGTTCGAGGAGGATGCTTTAGGAAATTTTGCATTATCTATCGAACGGGATTGCGGAATGCTCTCAACCGATTCAAAATCTCGACTTTTTGTCACCGGTGGTGGCATTGAATTACGGAACCAAGAATCTTGTTGCTTTGCACCACGCGACCGCTTGTTTATTGATGTTAATGTTGTTTTCGTCATTGAAATGGTTTTTAAGGCACTTTTAATTTTATTGTAATTAATATCTTTTATATGTATATACACATATTTTGGATGCATTAGGAGTTTCAACTATATTAATTTAGTTTGCTTTTATGCTATTTCAGGCAAGAAAACAAGCTTGTGGAATTTAAGATAAACAATCTTATTTTTCTGGATTTAGTTGGCTGCAGCTAAAATAAGTTGATTTTTAAGTTCACACGTGTATCCTATAAAATTTTAGAATCACTGTTTTAATAAATATTTTTTTTTATTTTTGCTAAAACAAAAGGGGTGAAATATAATTTAAGATACAGACTCATCAATTTATTAGCGTTCCACCTTTGAATATCAAATCCATTGACATACTAGATATGGACTGCTAGTAGCTGATTACAGAATGGTCCAACGGATTACAAAACGACACTAGCCCTCGTGCCGACACTGACGGAAAATTTGAATACTATGAAATGGAACCAGTGCTAAAGGGGCTAATGTGCAAATAGTCCAATTGCCAAATCTGAAAATTTCCCTTTTTAATGTTCCCTTTTTCATTTTTGTTTTCAACGTATAAATATATACTGCAAAACAGTTTTCGTTGCATTTACTTGTATTATCTATTAACATATATTATTATTGTTTGCAAAAATACTTTTATTAAAGCAATTAGTTTCATGTGCTTAAACTTTTACAAATAATTTTAATTTTTATACTCGAAATCAAGAGATAAGCTAAGATCTTTTTGGCTAGAGCGAAAATATTTGCGAAAAAATTAGTTATGCAAATAAATCCTAATTTTGATTTAAATTAACAACTCACTTTAGAGAATTTTACTTAATTTTTTTTTCTTTCAATTAATTTTTAAGATCTATAATTTAATAAAAAGAATTTTAAAAGCAAGATATTACTGACTGTACCTACCATAGAGCGGTTTTATAAAATTTTGAATTTCTCATTATCGGCATAACGGATTTTAATGAAATTTTTTAGAGAGAAGCTTCTAAAAAAGTTTAAAAAACATTGCATTTCAAAACTTAAAGAAAAATATTTTTTTTGAATTTTGAAAAAAAAATCGTTGTTTTTTTTTTGAAAATTCACTATCTCGAAAACGGCTCAATATTTTTTTGTAAATTTAATTTTTATTCAAACAATAATAAAAACTTTAAATTGGCGTACCAAAATTTTTTCTTAAAAATGTTTTAAAAATTTTGTATATAAAATCTTATTTTTTAAGAAACCACTACAAAGACTTATAATTTTTGTTCTTGCATGAACCTATATTTGCTTGAATCACATGGCATTCTATTTTTACCTCCAACAACTAAAGAAGTTGTTTTAGTCGTTTAAAAAATTAATTTTTATGCTTATGAACAGTTTTTCTCTAGTAACATTCATTTTTGAAATTTTTAGTCTTTTACATAAGAGCAAGTTCGTGCGACCCAGTCGTGCATTTTTTTTATTTGAAATCGATTTTTCATTTTATAAAATTAAATCTAGAATTCATGATATATTTTTATTGATGTATATTTTTCAAAGTGTTGATTCTAAAAACAATTATGTTTGCCTTGATAAATACAAGCATTATTTTTATCCTTATGGGAATTTAATTTGAAAAAATTTTACTTTTAAATAATGTCACTTCGTTTTTCAACCGACGATACAATTTGCCTGATCTTTTCAGTTAGTGTAATATAGCTTAGTCAATTTTTCATGTTTGCATGTTGCATTTTTTCGTTGATGGACGATATTTTCTCAAAAAAGAATGCAAACAATAAAATCATTAAGTAGACCAAAATGATTCATAAAATATTTTAAAGGGGATTTTTTTTCGAGGTCCCTTAGCACTATTCTCAGCCGATTATCTCTCTAACCATAGAGGGTACCGTTTCTTCAAAGCAATGTCAATAGATGTCCTTAGTTTCTATGAGTAAACATTTCAGTTGGCACTAGTAAATCAAGAGATGGCGTTAAATATGTTGTTTATTTTTGCCACTAGTGTCGGCACGAGGGCTAGTTTCGATTGTATCCGTTGGACCATTTTGGTTGCAAATTTTGTATGGGAATTATACACAACTAGCAGACCATATATAATAAGTCAATGATCAAATCTATAGTACTAAAATGGAACGTGTTATTGTGGAACTGCTGCAATGGCGCTGAAGTTGCCAGTGGCGGAGCAGTGGAAATAAATGAATAGATTGTTTTTAGTCATGGGAGCAAGCGGAATAAAGGCGGATAAAATGAAAACAAAATCATATTTCCTTAGAATTTATAAAAAAGTGTATTTTTTTAGTATGATACTACTTAAAAATTTATTAACTTTAAAATAGATTAATAACTCTTTCCTAATTTTAAACATTTTCTAACTACTATCGTGCTAAGGCTTTGTTTTTTTAATAATTTTTTTTACTTAGAGTAATGACAGTTCGTGTAAAAAAACGTAAGTTATCAGACCCTTTTTTATGTTTGTAAATGTCAAAGAGTAATACTCGTATGAAGTTAGCATGAATAAAATACGTATTCGATGATTTTAACTTTAATAAAAGGGCAGAGAAAGTAGGATGCTATATTCGATTGAAACTTCAAAATCGTTGTTTTAACATAGTTTCATATTAAAAAAAACTTTAACATCGTACTAATTCAACTAAAATTTTGCGCAAATATGTATGTTTTTATATAAATACATAAGTGTAAGTATGAAATATAATGTATTTTCTTGGCAGAAGTCTCCAGGCATTTTGTTTGAAATGTTCATATTTGGTATAAGAAGTCAAAAATCTATATTTGAGGGAATCCGCAACCAATGCCTGAAGACATAAGCTTAATGAAAAATATGTTTACACTTAAAAAATGTTAAGCTTATTAATTTTGCGATTGTAGATCTTTCTTACTCAGGTATTCATCAATATACGCATACTATGGTGGCCACAAGAAGTCACGTTGGAGTACCAATATATTTTTTTAAAAATATTTTAAGAAAATTTGTATATAAAAGCTTATTTTTTTAAGAAACCGCTATAACGACTTATAATTTTGTTTACTTAAGAAATCACATGGCATTCAGTTTTTATCTCTCACTTCTAAAAGGCCTCTAAGACCAGGCGCGCACATTCAATTTTTAGTTTCGCAACTGTTTAGTTGCTAAAATGAAACATATGGGCTTATATGGCACACTTAGAGCAACTCGATTCGAGCAACTAAAAAGTTTGTGTTTTGATACAAACTAAACGATTGCCTAAAATTAATTCGCAACAGTTGAGCTGTTTTCTATAAGCGCAAGAGAGAAAAGAGTGTGAGCGTGAGTAAAGAGTTGCCAATGCGCGGTACTCTATCAACTGGTGATTAAACTATGTATTTGATTTCGATCACAGTTGCCAGTGCGTGGCTAGCCTAACATATGTACATTTTTAAAATTCTTGGTCTATTACATAAGAGCAAGTTTGTGCATTTTATTTTAATTGCTTATATTTGTTTTTGTGCTTGTTGATGGAAGCGGAATACCATCTTCAAAATCAAAAATAATTAAAAAATCTAAGGATTCAAGCTGTTCTTAAGAACATGTATTTGAGATTGTCATTTACTGCCATTCGGGATTATGTCCTCTTTTCTAACAAATTCAGTATAATTTTTATTTGGATATTAAAGTAATTGCAAACAGTGAATGCTTGTCCGATTTTTGGCAACTTCAACGTGATATCGATTTTATAACTAAATCACTTCTGGATCATCATCTGAAGTATAATTACTCGTATTACAATGAAGATAGTAGGCCAATGACTTCCGAAATGCATTATGTATATAGAAAAAAAAATAAAGTACAACTTCGGGAACTTACTTTTCTTGAAACCATTTGTTTGAGGTCAATAAGGAAGAGACTTAAATAATTTAAATATTATAATTATTGTTCTTATTATATAAATTTTTAACATTACATTACATTACATATAACATTCATCATCATCGGCTCGACAACCGGGTTCCGGTTCTGGCCTCTTTCAACAAGTCTCTCCACCTATCCCGGTTTCTAGCCGACGCCATCTAGTTGCGCACCCCAAGGCTTCGGGCGTCCTGGTCTACGCCATCTCTCCAGCGCAAGCATGGTCTACCACGCTGTCGTCTACCATAGAATGTACCACAAAGAACTTTCCGAACAGGTTCCTCTTCGCTCATGCGAGCTTTATATTATATTTTTAAACTTTATTATATATATTATACCTAAGCTTAGAGTTTTTTTTTCTTACATTTATATTTACATATAGTTATTTATTTTTATATTTCTCCTTTTAATATTTTATTTTATTTTTTTTTTATTTTTGCTTTTAATAATATTTTATTTGTTTTTTATTTTTGCTTTTAATAATTACATTTTTTTTTTTTTTAATTCGTTTTCCTAATTATTTTTTTTTTAAATAACTGCATCATCAACCTAAGAGGGAATATCGATGTGTTTCAATTTCCTAGCCGTTGTCCTCAAATTTTCTTCCTGCTTCCATTATTTTCATATGGAGTTTTAATTCTGCGATATAACGTTTGCCGTCAAGAATGTTACTAGCGATAGTTTCATGGCCGCCAGTTTTAATCATCCGTAGTTTGATGGTTGGCATGAATCTTGAGCACAGAAAAGGTTTTTTAATGATTTCCAGGATGTCCGAGTGATTAACCAGTGGCTGTTTATATTCCGATTTTGTAATGAACCCACGCTGGTAGGCAATTTGCATTTCTTTTCTGCTGGCCTCGCAGGTTTGCAACAGCTGGAAAACTCCTGGGCCCTGTAGGAAGCCTTGGTCACGTTCGCCAGAGCATATAACGTTCAAAACTTGTATCTTTTTGAAATTGTGAAACCAATGGTTATTGGTTACCATTACCATCTTGAACATGATGCCATCGTTTGCTGGAACTGCTACATATCGGCAATTGGTGAATGACGAAACCGCATGTTGTAGTAATTCCACCAAGCAATGCTTTGCTCCAGACGTAAGCAGAGGTGAGTTGAATCTGCAAATCCAAATTTCATAGTCTGTCACAGCGATGCATTTTTCGAAGTCTGCGTTGCTCAACAGTCCAAAGAACGCATGGTTCCCGGCTCATAATTGGTGTCTAATATAAGGTTCCAACCTCCGTTGAAGACCGAGGGTACAGGATATATCCTTTGGAGTTCAAAACGGAGTGGTTCGGGTAGTGGAATGGTCACTTTAATCAATATACAACCCCATCCAGAAAAACAAATGTTTTGGCTGCCTGATGTAATATTAACGAGTTCCCAATTATGTTCCTTGCATTTGGGGGTGTCTTCTGAAGAATTTCACTGATATTCTTAGCGTTGAAAATAAATGGATGCAAACGGTCATCCAAAATTGAAAGCTCTATTGATTGCCGGTGTTGCAGCTCCATAAACTTCGAAATAAGCAGTGACATCACTTATTTGTGTTTTAGTCTGCAGAAGATCAATTTCATTGGTCAAATTTGTAACCACTTTTCCTATGGAATTGCTAAACCCCTGAAATCCTGTTGTTACTTCCTCAATTTCGGCTGCGAGTACTGATATTGGCTTACTCAGATTTTCGTAGCTTGAAAAGAAGATGGATACTTCATGCTGCAACAGATTCAAGGTTACCTCATCGTCCCGTTTTAATATAATCAGTTGACTGTACACTTTACGAGAATCCTCACTATCCATCGTGCCAAAGGCCCATTTTGAAAACTGACCGACAAACTCCGGAGCTCTTTTATTTCGGTATGATGTTTTTTGTCTCTGGAAAGTCGAACTCAACCGTTGAGCATTTTGTTTAAAATCGCAATATTTTCTTCTGACTTCCGGGTTATTTGTTTGCAAAATAGCAAGTGTTTCTGCCATAAGCTCGCCACATAAAATGTTGAGTCTTTCCTCGCTCTTCTCAGAAATCTCCAGGACAGTCGTATAATTCAACGGCGTGAGCTTTGTCAAGATTGGCCAAGTATCTTTATAAAATACAACTGTTCCTACATGTTCGAGCAAAACGGGCGAAGTATTTTCTAGCTTCTGGAAGTTGAATGCCGATAACGTTTTTTCGTGAGGTTTTTGGGTTTAGGTTTGATGCACTCAACAGATATATTTTTAAAAACATAATACTTAAATTTAAATATGTAGTTCATATTAAATAATATAATATTACGTTTTTTTTCTGAATTTGTAACCTATTTTATGAAACAAAATAATTCTGGCTTTTTTTTTTTACTTATAATTACTATTTTATATTTTTGTTAACTTAAAAATTTCTTTCTTTGCTTTGACCTTGCTGTCAAGCCGGCTGCTGTAAGACAACCGTTTCGTCAGGGCAAAGACTCCCCTAGCCCTGTTCAGAGCACCATTTTTATGTCTGTCGAAATACAAATACTGATCCAACCAGATGGAAAGGTACTTTACTCCACTTTTGCTCGCCAGTGGCTGCCGGTGTGGCCCTGAGATCACCAGCTTGCGCCAGTTCTTTCTCGTATCAATTGGGGCTCCAGCCAAGGGAGTCCTGAACAGAATAGTTTCACATTTCTAAAAGTTGATTTTCAACTTCCAGTCATCACAATATCGCTGAACCTTGTCGAATTCACGCTGCAAAAGAATTCTGATGACCTCAACATTTGGAGCTCTTCTGTACGCTATTAGATCATCGGCACACGCAATTGCCTGAGTTAGACTACCTATCAGATCCCTGGTGTAAATGCTGAATAGAATCGGTGAGTTCACCGCTCCCTGCTGAAGAGCATTCATAATATCGAAGATTGCAGTAGAAGTTACATTGCCACTTTTGATAACAAACTTTTTACCATTGAGCGATGATGGCGTTTGCCAGATGCTCATCATTGAACCCGGAAAAACCGTGGTTCTTCGATCGCCATTATTGCGTCATTTCATCTCGAAGGTAGAAATGGTGAAGCAGACCTCTGTTTTCCAGGTCGTGATTCGGGCGAATGCTAGCATTCACCTTGTACGCTTACTGAAAAGCAGCCCCCAACAGCTTCCACTCTATCCTGCGGATCTCCGGATCTATACCTGCTGTCAGAAGTATGTCTCTGTTTTCTGTCGTCCTCTGAAGCTTAAGATACGGAAGATCGTTTTGATCATTCCTTCTTATTTGTGGAAACATACTCGGGTCGCTGGAATTAACGGCCCGAATTCTATTATCCCAAAACAAATTAATGGACACCCGATAGTTCCCTTTAATCAATGGTTGATGTTTGTGATAGACGACTTCAGTGTTCTAATCTCCAGATCGTGTGTGTTAGTGAACCGTCGGTACAAGCGTTTAAGTCTTGTCAGTAGTCCGCTTTTTTGTCTGTGCAGAGCGTCAATGGTCGCGTTGCGGTACATGTCGGTAGAGTCACGTTCCTTGTACTTGGGTATTGTTCTGTTCATTGTTCGTTTCATTCTATCATCCATTTGTTCTAAGTATGGGAATATATTATTCGAACGATGCTTTCATCAAAGCCTATGCCGTTGACTCATATTTTTTTTATTTTTTTTAGCATTCTAAGGAAGTTTAATGTATTTGATAAAATAAATAAACAAATTTAGCTTATCAGCTTATTCAAAGAAATATCCCATCGACTTAAGGATTATCTAATGTGTCAGTGTTGGATATATTAAAAATAACATCATTAAAAAGATGAACCCTTATTGGAGTTTTTAAATGTTGAAACCATTTGCTGAAGATCAAGAACTTCCACTCCCTTTACTCACAACAATATATGAGTTTTCTGGTGGATAAACGCAAACCATACCCATCAGTTACATTAGCGAGAGACAATTTGTTTGGGCTAGCGGAAATATCGTTTCCATAATGCGAAATAGCCCAGCTGGATCATGAAGATAATGCAATAAGCGGCCAATGCATCTGAAAATACTATTTCTAATTCAATAGTTTGTTATTTTCATTGAGTACTAATACCAAAAGGTCTCCTTAATGTAATGTAATGAATAAAAGAGTAGAATAGCCTTAGCAGCAAATGGAGTCTTTGAATGCAAAGACATATAATTGTACGGACCGCTTAGAAAATGGAAAAAATTAAAATCAACCCGAAAAACCGCAAGTTACATTTAATCACAACCTTAATATTTTCTGCGATATGTGAAATTTCTAAAGATATTGGAATACCCATTGAACTCTTCTGGCTTCACCAACCTCTCTGCTAATTTTCGATATCCGATTCAAAACTTTCTTTTCCCTGCTAAAGTGTCCTTTAAGGCTGAAAACACGCCGGATAAAGCAAAACGTTTTTGATTCCATAGTCAAAAACAATATTTTTTATTTGAGCACACACCAAGCGAAACAGAATAAAACAAAACAAAACGTTTTGTGTTTTTGTTTCGTTTGGTGTGCGTTGAAATGAAACAAAATACGAACTATCGTAAAAGCTTAACTCCGGCTGAAACATTATAACTCTACAGCAATTAAATACAAATAACAATTTTGTGTTTAGAAAATAGACATTATGGTGTTATTTATAAGCAAATAGAAAAGCTTTTAATCTTGCCAATCTTCAAATGTCATAGTAAGAAATAGCAATCCACAGCTTATCAATAGTAAGTTTATTGGCATGTTCCTTATCTTTATAATTATAGATAGGGCTTCTTGCCTCAATTAAAAAAATTAGCTTTTCACCATCTACGTTCATATTTATTTAAAATTTGTCCACAGAGTAATCGTAGAAGCAAATGAATCTGTAAAGTGCAACGAAAGAAGAAAATAAAAAGAACGGAATCAAAATTTTGTTTTGCAAAAAACAATAGGTCAGCTATCGGCAACGAAACACGTTTTTCTGTTTTGTTTCATTTGGTGTGCGTTGCGCCATAAGAAAGTATGCAATTATTGTCAACGACCCTTGTTCGAAACAGTTTTGTTGCATTCGGTGTGTGTTGCTCGTATACAATAGCATGTATTTTCGACAACCACCATCGAAACACTTCAAAACAAAAACGTGTGTTTTTTTTTTCGTTTTCTTTGGTGTGTTTAGTCTCATAAGAAACAATGTTCTCTTGTTTCACAAAGCAAAAAAACACGTTTTACTTTATCCGGTGTGATTTCAGCCTAATAGTGCAGTTATTCTGTCTCCTCCGTCGGTCGTGAGCTCTGCATGTTCACGCGGAATACAAAGCTTCCCCGTCATAAGCCGAGTTCAACGATACCTACTCTAACTATTCTTTTTTATCATCATTTATAGCTACGCTTAAAATAAATCAGTGCTCAGGCGTCTGAAAAAGTTGCTATCCACAAAAAAACTTTGAAGAGCTGGTAAGTGTTATCTTACATTTCATTTCTTGATCAATTGAACACTTTTTTTTATAAAAAATACACAAAAACGAAGATATTTTATCTTAAAAAACGAAGATATTTTATCTTAAAAATTTAAGATGATTAACTGAGCTTAAGACCTCTTACATTTTTTTTAATTTCTTGAGTACCTGTTGAAAGATGAATCAGACCAAAAACATAAATGTTAAAAAAAGAGGTTCTTCTATACAAAAACCTTTGTCTAACAAGTCAGCCGTGAAAAGTACTAAGATCTAAAAGTACGCCAAGTTCTTACTTCATGAATGTTTATTACCGAATATTTAAAGTAGAATAATATTGAAACAACTACAGTGTAATAGAGAAATTTGATTATTTAATGATTACTGACTTAAATTTGATGGGTTCACTGGTCAAGTTTTTAAAACCTTTCGAATTGGAATTGGGCATAAAAAAAACTTGCCAAGTAAGCCCATCAAATTTTAGTCAGTAATCATTAAATAATAAAATTTTTCTATAACATTGTAGCTGTTTCAATATTATTCTACTTTAAATATTCGGTAATAAACATTCATGAAGTAAGAACTTGGCGTACTTTTAGATCTCAGTACTTTTCACGGCTGACTTGTTAGACAAAGGTTTTCGTATAGAAGAATTTGGCTTTTTTTTAACATTTATGTTTTTGGTCTGATCTCACTCCTTTTTGCAAAGATTTTAATATTTTGCCATGTCAAAATCTCGAAAGATACGGAAAGTTAGAAGGGTGGACTCTACCTACTGAAATCAACTTAGTTTATAGCTTCCGATTTCTTTTGGTATATTTTCTTTTTGTTATTGATTGTTTTGGTTTGCGCTTCAATTGTTTTTTCTTGTTCTGGCAAGATAGCTAACACTAAGATACCTACCTTAATTATAAATACTAGTACCTACATCCGCTCAAAGTCATAAAAAAGCAATAATTGCTCAAAATTTTTTCAGATATGCAAATGTTTTCATTTTTCATTCATGTTAAAATAACATAGAGTACCAAATCGAGCACTCTAGTTCTAGGAAAAGTCATGAATTTTCAAAATGCATTTATAGTTTCAAAATGACAATAAAAAGACAATTCGAATGAAAAATCTTAGATTTTCTATTTTTCGCTTTCAATGTACATTAAGCTTTACTACTATACCAAATTTCATCATTCTACAGCAATCGGAAGTGCTCCATATAAATTAAACATTTTCTCAGAAAGTGGGCGGATACTACGCCCCCTGAATGGAAAACCTCAAGTTTTATTTTTGGTCCGTAGTATGCAATTCGAGCCCTACCGTTCTACCAAATTTCATTGTTCTACTGCAATCGGAAGTGTGCCATATAATTTACATCAGCTCTAAGGAAGTGGGCGGATACCACGCCCCTGAATGGAAAACCTCAGTGTTTAGTTTTGGTCCTTTATATACAATTTAAGCCCTACCGTTTCACCAAATTTCATCGTTTTACAGCAGACGGAAGTGCATCATTCAACCAGCACCAATTCGTAGAAAGTGGGCGGATACCACGCCCCCTAAATAGAAAACCTCAGCGTTAATTTTTGGTCCTTTATATGAAATTTAAGCCCTACCGGTTCACCAAATTTCTTCGTTTTACAGTAGTCGGAAGTGCTCCATTCAACCAACACCAATTCGGAGAAAGTGGGCTGATACCACGCCCCCTGAATTGAAAACTTGAAATTTTCGATTTTTTCCTCTGCTTGCATGACAAGACCTACCGTTGTGCAAAATTACAAGATTGTACGATGTCGGTAAGTGCTCCATAATTTTGATGATCTGTCAGTCAGTCAGTTACGGTTTTTGTGATTTTTGAGACCTTATATCTCAGGAACCGCTTATGCTAGAAAAATGAAATTTGGTGAGGCCCCTGTGCCTGACTAGCTTAGCAAATATTCGGAATTTTAAGTTTCTGACTTCATTGGTATTAAAGATAGGGAGGGGTCTAAAATCGCCTGAGTTTGTTCCTGTAAAAAGGGTGTAGTGCCAGAACTTGGCTGGGCACTACCGTGCCCTTTGATACAAAACAAAAAAATAAAAAAGTGAATCGGGAGTGTTATATAACTTTGCTTTATGGTATTCCAATTAAACTCTCTCCAACTTCGGTCTCATTTTGTATTAATACAGATTTATTAATACTGACTTTGCATTAAGGATTACTGATAGAAGAATGAGAGTGGTTCAATAACCAAGAAGTTTCTAAGATTTTAGATATGCGTTTCCCATAAAAAAAGATAGTTTTTCGTATCAGTAATAGGTCTTGTTAAGTAATAGAAATTTGTATCGACAGGCACAAGTACCCACCCCACCGACAAGCTGGTCAATGGATAAAGCAAGCATGCCGAGTCGTCCTTAGCTGCCTGAACAATTTGTTTTGCGTTACACAGTTTGATTCAGGGAATCATGTTATTAACTAAAGGTGGCGTAATAGTCCGGAGTTGACCAGGGCCAAAACCAACACGAGTTTCTCCAGCCAGCTCGGTCTCTAGCTAGCTGTCTCCAGTTTAGCACGCCATCTATGGTTAGTTCCTCTCCCATTTGTATGCGCGACTTGATTTGCGGTCTTCCGTCTTCATATACCGCCCTGCCCCTAGCCATACTCAGACATATGCACCATACTCAGACATATGCATCATCATCATCATCATCGGCTCGACAGCCGGGTTCCGGTCCTGGCCTCTTTCAACAAGTCTCTCCACCTATCCCGGTCTCTAGCCGACGCCATCCAGTTGCGCACCCCAAGGCTTCGGGCGTCCTGGTCTACGCCATCTCTCCAGCGCAAGCATGGTCTACCACGCTGCCGTCTACCATAGAATGTACCACAAAGAACTTTCCGAGCAGGTTCCTCTTCGCTCATGCGAGCTAGGTGCCCTGCACACCGGAGTCTACCGAGCTTAATTTTTGTCACGATATCTGCTTCTAGGTAGATTGCGTACAATTCATGATTGTACCGTCTCCGGAATCGTCCTTCCTCACATATGGGGCCAACAATTCTCCTTAAGACTTTTCTCTCGAACGCAGCTAAGAGGTCGGAGTGCCTTTTGCTAAGCACCCAAGTCTCGGATCCATATGTGAGTACTGGCAGGACCATGGTCCTGTACAGCAGCAGTTTTGAAGTTATGGTGAGATTTCTGGATTTGAAAAGCTTTGACAGACTATAGTAGGCTCTGTTGGATTTGAGAACCCGCCCGCGTATTTCTTCTTCTATATTGTTATCGGCTGCTACTATTGACCCAAGGTATTTAAAGGATTGCACCACTTCAAATTCGTGCTCCGCTACCTTGATTGTTTGACCAACTGTTCCTCTCGCATTCGACGCCACCATGTACTTTGTTTTACCTTCACTAATGTGCAGCCCCAGATTTTGTGCCGCCTGCTCGATCTGGATGAAGGAATCGTGTACAGCTTGTTCGGATCTTCCGATGATGTCAATGTCGTCTGCGTAAGCTAGTAACTGGCTGGACCTGTTGACGATGGTCCCTCTTGTTGCCGTGCCAGAGTCACGGATTGCTTTCTCCAACGCCAGGTTGAAGAGGAGGCAGGCCAAACCGTCCCCTTGTCGGAGTCCATTAAAGATTTTGATTGGTCTGGATAGCAATCCGGCTATTTTTACTTGGCTTGTTACGTTGGTCATGGTCAACCTACATAGTCGTGTCAATTTATTTGGGATGCCGAATTCTGTCATGGCTTTGTAAAGTTCTACCCTGGCTATGCTATCATAGGCGGCCTTAAAGTCTATAAACAGATGGTATGTTGGGATGTTAAATTCTAGACATTTTTCCATAGCCTGCCTAAGGGTAAAGATCTGATCAGTTGTTGATTTGCCTGGAATGAAACCACACTGATATTGTCCGATGACGGTTTTAGCGTGTGGGGTTATCCGGTCTTGTAGGATAGAGGAGAGTATCTTATAGGCGGTACTCAACAACGTGATACCTCTATAATTGCTGCACGTTGTGACATCTCCCTTCTTATGTATGGGGCATATTATGCCTTTTCGCCAGTCTTCTGGCATTTCTTCTTGCTCCCATACGTGCTTGACGTAAGGCTGGCCCGCCGTGATGAAATAATTCGGCTGGTATGCCATCGGCTCCCGGGGATTTGTTCTGTTTAAGCCGGCCTATAGCCTTCTCAACCTCTTCTATGCTTGGTGGCGGCAACATAGGGTATTCTTCTTGAAGTAGTGGAGCCTCCACTTCTGCAGTAAGCTGACCATTTAGCAATTCATTGAAGTACACTTCCCATCGCTCCAGTATGCTTTCAGGATCGGTGATCAGATTTCCCTCTCCGTCCTTGCAGTATGTGCAGCGTGGTGTGTACTGCGTCATGTTTCGGACAGATTGGTAGAACTTCCGCGCCTGGTGCGGACCTCGCTCTCGGCTGTTTTCTATTTCACAGATTAGGTTCTTCTCCCAGGCTGATTTCTTTTGTCTGTGAAGCCGTTTTTCTGTTCTTCTGAGCTCTTTATATTCCTCTTCGCGTGCCCGCGTTCTATGAGATTGTTGCATTGCTCGGTACGCAACATTCTTACGTTCAGTCGCTAGCTTGCATTCATCATCAAACCAGTCGTTCCGATTTTTACGACTGCTGCCTAAGATGGAGTTGGCAGTACTAATGACAGTATTTTTAAGACGTGTCCACTTTTCATTTACGTCCAGCATACTGGCTCCAGGACTTACTCTCCCTAAGTCAGGTGTTTCTAGGGCGAGTCCTAACGCATTACCAAAGGTGTTACTGGTGTTTTCATTGCGCAGGGCAGCCGTGTTGATTCGAACCTGATCGGCGGATGCAATGCGTCTTCGCAAGGCAATCCGCCCTCGGAAAACCATACCAACAAGATAGTGATCCGAGTCGATATTGGCACCTCGGTACGTTCGTACCGTCATCAAGTTCGAGTAGTGGCGACGGTCTATCAACACGTGGTCTATTTGGTTACGAGTGACTCCATCAGGTGATACCCAGGTGGCTTTGTAGATATCTTTACGCGGGAACCTGGTACTCGCAACGACCATGTTTTTTGATGCTGCCAATTCTAAGACTCGAAGTCCATTGTCATTAGTGTTCTCATGCAAACTATGGGTGCCTGCGTAATGCCTGAATACCGGCTCCCGACCTATTTTTGCGTTCAAATCCCCAAGGATGATTTTAACATCATACCTTGGACAGGCATTGAGGGCCCTCTCGACTTGTTCGTAGTAAGTCTCTTTTTCTTCGTCTGAGGACTCCTCCGTAGGTCCGTGAACGTTAATGAGGCTGATGTTCGTAAATTTGCCTCGCACGCGAAGGGTGCATAGCCTTTCGCTTATAGCGTTAAAGCCGATGATAGTAGACTTCATTTTTTCGCTGACTAAGAAGCCTACCCCGAGCAGGGAATTAACCTGTCGCCAACCTGAGGAACCAGCCTGATCATATTAGCCAAACCTTTTTTAAAAGGCTTGTTTCTAGCGGCCGCCGCGGAGAGGCTATGATCACACTTCCACCAGTCCCGAATAGTTACGGCACGTGCATGTTTTCGTATGCTACATGTTGTTCCCCCTATTCGTCTGATGGCTGACCGCCCAGACATATGCAGGCGCAACATAAACAAAACCCGAAAACAATCAAAACAAAAGAGATAAGCTTTCCCTAGAAACCATAAATAGTATTGAGAAATTATTATTACGTAAATTAATTTTATAAAAAACGTCAGTCGTTGTTAATCCACCAAAGCGTTGTTTTATCATTTAATTACTTTTATTACTTTTGTGTGCCAACTTAAAATTGGCGACCGTGACAGGACACTAACTAAGAAAGTTTAGCTACCTGTTTTTTTAAGTAATATAATAAATTTAAAAACTCTTTTTTCCTCTTTGCTTACTATTGATAAAAGGATGTGCTGTTGTATACAATACAAAATCCTAAGTTATCACGGTCAGGCATTGACCTAGCCTATAAAAATGTCAATGCAGCACATGAGCTTCCATTCGATAGACACATTGCGTTCCTACCGGGAAATCCTATTCCAGGTGAATGTTCGAGGTTGCATGGGAACTTCAATTGCAATCTCAGCACTTTATATTATATTAGTTTATAAGTCGTTATAGTGGTTCCTTAAAAAAATAAGCTTTTATGTATAAAATTTTCAAAACATTTTTAAGAAAAATTTTGGTACGCCAACTTTAAGTTTTTATTACTGTACGAAAAAGAGTTAAAATTCTAAGAAAAATATCAAGCCGTTCTTGAGATATCGAATTTTCCAAAAAAAAAACGACTTTTTTTCTAAGAATTAAAAAAAAATATTTTTTTTTTTAAGTTTTGAAATACAATGTTTTTTAAACTTTTTAGGAGCTTCTTTATAAGAAAATTCATTAAAATCCGTTATGCCGATAATGAGAAATTCAAAATTCGAAAAAATCCATCTATGGTAGGTACAGTCAGTAATATCTAGATTTCAAATTCTTTTTTATTAAATTATAGATCGTAAAAATTAATCACAAGAAAAAGTTTTAGCAAAATTCTCGGAACCGTTTTCGAGAAAAATACGATTTTCGAAAACCATTTTTTAACATTTGTATGGAAGGTACCGTTAGTTTTAGATAAAACAAATTTTTTTTTCTCAAATCTTGTAGATTATGTTAGGTAACTTTTATTTGTCAAGTTTAAAAAAAATTGGCCATAGGGTTTTCAAAATATTGAGTTTCCAAAAAAAAAAATTTTATTTTTTTTTTAATTCAAAAAATACAAAATTTAAAATTTGAATATGTAATAATATTTAAACTTTGGAGGAGCTTTAGCATACAAAAAATGGTTTAAATCGGTTGTACCGTTTTCGAGAAAATCAAAAACAAAAAAATGGACCCAGGGGGGCTACCAAAAATAACAATTTTTTGTAAAATTTTTTTCAACCATTACCTAAATGAAATGTTTATAATTTTTTTTCTTTTAAATTCTGTGGGACAGTTTTTGAAAAAAAAAATATTTATAAAATTTCGAAAAAAAAACCGTATGGTAGGTACCGTTATGTTTGGCTTTAAAAAACAGAAAAAAACGTGAGGGAAATCAAAACCCATATCTGCCAAGTTTGAAGAAAATCGGCCGAGCCGTTTAGGCTGTAGTCGAACCGACAGACAGACAGAATTTCGAGACCCACTTTTTTGGTCTTCGCTATCATCGTAATGTCAACGTTGATAAAAATCTCGAGTTCGATTTTTTTTTCCGAATGCATAACTTGCCTCATAGTACCTATAAGTCGCAAGTAAAAAAATCGAGATTCTTTAAACAACTCTATTTGTTTAAAAGCTGTAATATAAAAGAAAAATTAATTATTCGAAAAGAATTACTATCCTGGTGATACACAGTGTCATGAATTGAACCGAGTGTTTCCATTTACAAGAAACTGTCATACTGGTGATAAAAGGTGTACATAATATTCATCTGTATGATTTGCCCTGTGTGACGTTACTAAGCATTGCATCTGGTGTGATCAACTTAAAAAAAAAAACAGAAAATTCCGAAGATAATGATGCTGTTTTTCTTTTATGTAAAATAAAATTATATGTATTATAAAAAAAGAAAAAAATTAGAAAAATATAGGGATAGGCAAGCGATAGAACCCGTTATAGGGCAGTTTGGACTTCATTGAGAACCAAAATAAACAAATTGAGGCAGAAAATTCAGTTGAAAAAGTCACTACACAACCCTAAATAGCTATCCAGCCCTTTCGAGGGCCAAATACAAAACTAGAGCTTAGAGAAATTTCTAAGCTCTCCGACTCTGTCAAAAAGATTCAGGTTTTCGAAGGGAGTCCCGTTCAATACGTCTCCCGTACGGTGCTACTATGATATAGTACGCACTAAGCCCTCAGAAACAGCTGATGCTCTTGTAAAAACATATCGCGACAGGGCCCTGAATGTATTTATCAGGAGAGTTTTCACAGCTTCTAATGATACAAAAAGCCAATATCTCTCCCTGAGGCATACACCGCATGCCTCGAAATGTAAATGTGAGCCTACGAAATAGTTCGGTGCATGTAACGACATCAAATGTGGTTTCCGCGCCAGTGCCGTATGATTTTGGGACGGGAAACCTCCCTTGCCGAGTAGGAACACGAATAAATACCCCAATAAATTTTCCAACCAATCAAAGCAATTTCCGAATACATGGGGTCCAATGGGTTCGAAACGATACCAAAACCCCCAGTTAAAATGGAACTGGTGTCTGTGCAGACAAAAAACGTCAATTACATGAATCGACCCAATAACCCCTTTAGACTGGAGTCCAATTCCGAAAACTATCCGAGGAACGACTTAACCGCAGGGTCGCAGCTGTCCCAGATGTTACGGAAAAACCAAGTTGTTCTGATGCATCTGCGGCGCCGCACAGTGGTCTGAGAGCGGGAAAAAGTCTTTGGAAAGTCATATCTAGCCTTTTTAGCTTCATGTTTAAGTACTCGTACTTTCGGATAACCCGAGCGTATGATTTCATAGTATTTTTTAACATAGGTATTGTATGTTCTGATTAACAAGCCCTCAAAGTTAAAAAATAATTTTATCCAAGTCGCGAACCATATTTCCAACAAACTTTTAGATGTCTTTTTTCGAAGTTCCTTTAAATAAATTCTGTAACTTCTTATATTATTTTATAGGTCTATTTTTAAATATTTAAAAATAAAAAAAATTGATAATTTATAAAAGAAGTCTTCTATAAGTAGCCTGAAACAGTGGTAGTAAGAAAAAATTTTGTTTTTTGATTAGATTAGATTAGATTAAATTTTATTGCTCTATAAATGGTAGGTTTTACATTATTTACAATCATTAAAGCATGGCTTTGCCGTCTGCCTGATTGACAACTTATATGAAAATTAAAAAATTTATAAATGTAACAAATCAATTTCAAAATAAAAATCAAAAATTTTCGCTTAAGATTCTTCTTCGATACATAAGTGCAGTTTTACAAAATTTAAACATTTTGGGTACATCTAATTCGTTGAGATATTTTATTAAAAACTCTTCAGATAAAAAATCACTTCCAAAGACGTGTCTTCTTGTTTCTCTGAGTACGGGACATCTCCCAAGAAAATGAAAAATATCTTCTCTTTCTGCCATATTACACATTCCGCAAAATATGGGTAGATCATCACGGTGCGGTATAAAGTTGAGATTCAAAAGTTCACCTCTCAGTCTGAACATACATGTTATTTGTTCAATCGTGCAGTCGTCCCGAAAATAGTTGTAATTGTTAAGATTGTGATTCAGCTTACTGTAAATCATCCTGTGTATGGATTCATTTGCTTCTTCAGCATATTGCAATCTAAAACGATCATCTAAGGTTGAAATCAGTTGATACAATGAGGGCTTCCAAGTACTGTAGTCATCAAGGTTTAACTCTATACCAGTTTCCTGTGTTAGTTGCATCCAATCCTTGAACCATCCAGATCTGCTTCTTATCGCTTGAAGAGCTGCTTTTTTTGGAAGACGATAATCGGGCATGTTCAGAGCATTAATTATGAAATCAACTTGCAGTTTAAGTGTTTTGATAAATAATGGGGAAATTCCTGTTTCTAACATGATCATATAATTAGGGGTATTAGAAGGAAGCCGAAATATCCGTTTGATATAAAATCGGAGAAGTTTTTCAGCGGTTTCATACTTTTTACCTCCCCAAACCTGAGCTGCATACAACAAGGTTGACTCTGCCACAGACTCAAACACTTTGAATTTGCTGCTATGTGTTATATAACTATTGCTAAAAATTTCCTTCCATGCAACATTGATTGAGGTCTTAGCTTTCGCTAACTTTTCGGTAAGATGCCTTTCCATACTGAGGTTTTTGGTTAAATAAACTCCTAAATATTTGTATTCCTGGACGACCTCTATCCTTTCATTGTTGTATGTCCATTGTTCCCTCGCGTTAGATCTTCCTCCTCCTTTTTTAAATACCATAACTTTTGACTTTTCCAAGCTAACAACTAATTTCCACATAGTGCAATATTCATAAAGCTTGTTTATCATGAGCTGAAGGGATTCCGGTGAGTAAGCAAACAGCACAATATCATCCGCAAAGAGGAGTGCTTTGATAATGGTTTCTTCATATTCTATACCTCCTGGCAAAAAATCCGTAATGTCATCGATGAAAAGCGCAAACAAGCTTGGGCTGAGTGTGCAGCCTTGGCGTACACCAGTCTTAGTTTGGAACCATCTCGAAATATTTTCACCATCCCATACTGCTGCAGTGGTTTCCATGTACAGGTTCTGCAAAACACGTCCAAATCTGTGTGACATTCCCAATCCAAACATCTTGTAAATTAACGCGTTTCGGTCTATTGTATCAAATGCAGCCTTGAAATCTACAAAGAAAGTATATAATTTCTTATTTCTAGACAGAAACGAATCTGCGATACTTCTGAGAACAAAGATGTGATCTACAGTTGAGTATCCTGGCCTGAAACCCGCTTGGAATTCTTTAATTAGTTTGTTTGCGTCAATCCACGCTCTAAGTCGATTGTGCAGTATCGTTGTGAATATTTTATAGGATGCATTCAAGAATGAAATACCTCTATAGTTTGAAGGATCCATTGTGCTGCCCTTTTTATGAATGGGGAAAATCAGCGCTTCTTTGAATTCTTTAGGTATACTCCCATGCTCAAGTATGATATTATATACGCCTGTTAGATTCTTGAGAAGCTCGTATGTTCCATATCGATAGAATTCCGATGGTATTCTATCAGATCCTGCTGCTTTACCATCCTTGAGACTTCTTAGCGATGCGGTTACCTCATACTGTAAGATTGGCTGGTCCAGTAGTTCATCATAAAAGCTGGGTTGAGCATATTGTATCATATGAGTACTCAAGGAGCTGGGATTAAGCAGTTGATTGAAGTGTATCATCAAGGAATCACAGTTCAAATTTCTGTTTATAACGTAAACTTTGCCATTAAGTCTCTGAACTGTCTTCCAGAATTCACTTGTGTTCCTACATTGTGCAAGTCTTCTCGCTTCCCTTTCGTAGAATGCATCCTTTTTCACTTTGCATAGTGCTTTAAAATTCCGATTATGTTCAATATATATAAGCTTTGCGGTGACTTCATTATGACGTCTATACTGGTTCAGCCAGGCGTAAGATAATTTCCTTGCCATCATGCATTCTTTATCAAACCATGGCTCTTTATACTCCTCATCTCGTCTGCAATGGTTCGAATTCGGGTACGCTGCCTTGATACAGTCCTCAATTTCTTTTAAATTCACTGTTTGGCGTCTCATCAGACATGAGTCTAGCTCTCTTCTATAAAAAGTGGCCTTAGAGTCATTCCACTTCAGCTTAGGCAATAGTTTCATGCCCACACTTCCTTCATTTTCATTTTTTCCGCAATTTAGTGAAACAACAATTGGCATATGATCTGAGTATGGCACCTGTTGCACTTTAAAATCGGTAATCAAGGAATTCCAAGTGCCCCCTACAAGAGCGTAGTCAATAACTGAACTACCCTGTTTTCCAACAAATGTAAGTTCTCCAAATTTATCGCCTTCGCTGGTGCCATTTAGAATTCGAAGTCCAATCGAGTTGCACAATTCCAATACCTTATTGCCTCTGGCGTTCTTTATGGAATCCTTAGATAGTCGATTTTGCCCTTCGCGTTCGTTTTCCACTCCTCGTTCAGATCCGACTCTCGCATTTAGGTCTCCAACCACCAATACATTTGAGATTGCACTGCTCATAAGGAACTCCTTAGTTTGTTCGAAATCTGCATCCCAGTGGTTACAATTAATATATGATGGTAAAATGCAAAACTTTTCTCCATTAATTTTCAGTTGAACACAAATTACGTCTCCAAAATGTTTAAAATCGCCGCATAAACCCAAATCTTTTTTAAGCCCAAAAATACACCCTCCACTTGCTCTTCCTCTTGTATGTCTTCTAATTGCAGGTATAATTTTAAGTTCATAGTTTTGGAATTTTTTATCGTAACTACTTAAGCTAACTTCAGTTAAATATGTTTCATATAAAAAAAATATTTCGAACTGGTTAATAAAATTAAAAAAATCATTAAATAAAATCTTATTACTAAGACCAGATATGTTGTAAGATAAAATTTCACATTTTGCATTAATATTATTTACATAACTAGTTTTAGATTTTGATCTTCTGAAATTATTTGACGGGCAGACGGCATTACAATTAAAAAGTAGATTGCGGCCTCAGAACAGTTTGAGAACCTTTTGTAGAAGCACTGGACTGCACAACTTCGCTTTGGCCTGGAACAGATCTATTAGAGTTGTCATCCACTATTTGACGTATCAATGACAATCCGCACACGCCGTCACACATTAATTTGTTTTCGGAATCGTAGTAAAATGATTTGCCTTCGACGATCAGTGTTTGTCCTCGGATTTTTGTTTGAATATTCTTATTTTTAGAATGAATTTCTGTTTTCAAGTTTACCAGTTTTTTCCTTCGTGCGCGTGTAGCGGCTGGTAGATCTCGATGTAAAAATATCCCAGTGTTTCGTAATGATGTAGAAGATCTAAGCAGACGACCAACATCCTCCCTTTTCTGCAACTTGACGATGACATTTGCTGTCCTGCTGTTGTTGGAATTTAAGACCCTTGTTGTTGCAATAAGGTTGTCATCATTTGATTGCAGCAATTCCATGCAGCACCCTTTTGCTTTCACCCCTGCATCTTCACCTCCTTGTATAGGAAGGTGAACAACGACATTTTTTTCATTGGCCTTCATCTCCAAAAACTCTATCTGTCGTTCCAATGAATTGCAGCGAGTTTCAAATTGTTTGACTTGTAATTGCAAGTCGGAATTGCTTTTTTGAAGATTTTGGATTTCGGCATAAATCCCATCCAAATCAGCTTTAGTTGGTAAGTCTTTCAACTTGCAGTCAAGTAGTTTTGACATAGATTCTTCGATCAAATACTTCAACTCAACCACATCCATGGTTCCAACTGCAGTTCTTTTACTGGTTCCGGCGCTTCCATCTAAGTGTGCTTGAGGTATAATTTCATTATGTGGCCTTTTCTGTGATTGCTGAATTGTTTTGTTAAAGTTACTTGGGGGTGTCCGTTTCATTTTGTTTTCCACCGGTTTATATATATATATGAGGGTGTTGTATATATAGATGCGATTTTTTGATTTTTTATGTTCCCAATCGGAAAAGAAATGAAGTGACTCACCAAAACTTTGACTTTTTTAGGTTGAGTTTATCCAAACGAAACAGTTCCACACAATTTTTGAAATTATTTACCCACTATTATAGAATAATTTGCGAACTTTTGTAAGAGCGACCGTGAAATTGACTTGAACATACGCAAACCAGGGTTGATAAAAAAAAAAAAACTCCAAAAGACTCCCAGCATCGAAGTATACCAGCATGTGCTCCATACTTTCAAGTTAAAGCACAGAAAAAATCAGCTGCAGATATTTGCAGATGTGGGAGTTATGTTAAAAATTGTCTCACTGAATCTGGTTTCAAAAAACTCCGTATTGACAGTGGTATTATCAAAAAGTTTGAATTTCTTCGGTACTAATTGTCAGAACGAACTGGTTAAGCCCATTTTTTTAGAAGAAATGCTTACCTTTTGTTTAAAAAATAAAACAAAAATTAATACATTGACCCAGGTCTGAGATTCGATTTTTGCGAAACCATTTATTTCTGCCTGCTAAATTTTTCAACTTTCAACTCAAATTTTTGCAATAACGTTTTTACTAATGATTTTATCTTAGCTAAATTTGTATAAGACTAGACTTAACATGTGTGCCAAATTTCATTTAAATCCGTTGAACAGATCAGATTTTAGCGATTTTTTTCGGCTCTCCCATACAAACCAAACCAGTGTGCGCCGTCAGAGAAAATTTTTATGACAGGTGTCTCGCTTTCAGCGTACCACATATAGAATATGGTACTAGTACATGTGACGGGAATGTATTACACTTTCTCGTTGGTACTGGTGCGAATACAAATTTCATCAAACCAGCACCCCAACAATTTAAACCGCATTTAACATCAAAAGCCCTGCAGGCGAGATTCTAGCAAAAAATAAAATATGCGGAAAATTCTTTGCTTTTGTCCGTTGAAACCTAGATACAACCTTTTTCATTTTTCCTAGCCTGATTTCCTTGGATGAAATAATAGGAGATGATACTCTTAAGGAGTTAAAGGCAATTATAGAGAGAAAAGAATGAGATGACCATCAACTCGAAATAAGAATGCCCTCAAAAAATAAATGATTCGTTGTGGTAAATAATCTAGTAATATTAAACAAGAACGTCTCTAAATCTTCCAAGTTGAAACTCGAATTTCTGTGTTCCAGATTTGAAAACCTTTTTCGGCCCAGTCAAACATGACAATTTAAGACTAACGTGAGTTCAGAGATAAAAACAAAAGATAAAACAAGTACGGGTACACCAACCTATACGAAAAGCTGGCTGCTTGAATGAGGAAAGAAGTGGAAAGATAAATAACACTAGTTTACACAAAAAAAGTACCTCAACAAAAAAGTATTTTCTAGACTAATGTTGGCTCTCTGAACACGAAAATGGCAATCATTTATTTTTCCAAAGAAGCGTTTTCGAGATATGGCCAAAAAACGTGTTTTTCTGCTCCTTTTCCATGTATCAGCCTAATTCTCAAAAACGGTCGAACTAATTAACATATACTTTATAGTTTTGAACAGATATTTTGTTTGTCTTTCCAACAGTATACGACTTGTGTAAGCCGGCCCAACAATCATCAAGAAAAAGCCGTTCAAAATTTCAAAAAACACAATTTTTTGCCGTTTTTTGAAAATCGCTTGTTTTAAGTCATTCCGTAAGGATAGAAAAAAAAAAATATTTAAAATAGTTTTAAGATCTCAGGTGGAAGATATTGTTTCTACAAAGCTAAAATGCATAAGATCAATGAAATTGAATAATAAATGTGGAAGTTATGAAACATTACGTGAAGGCAGACCATTTCAGTTTTTTTCAAAAAAAAAAAAATATGTTTTTTAGTTTTATCGACCTGTTTAAGAATTGTTGGAAAAAAATATACAAATTCAGAGCATTTACTGTAGTGCTTTATAGTAAAGTAATGCTATATTGTCAACCTGTGCTACGTGCTTTGTGAGGTTAATTACATTTGGAAACGGAAATAGGAAGTATTTATCGTTTGGAAAGCCAGTTGAATGGAGAAACCCAATTGATCATGTGACTGACTGTTACTTCTGCTTAACTAAAATACAAGGAAGGAAACTTCGCAAAGCTTTTTATCCCGAAGTACAATCAGTAACAAAGACGGCGCCACATTCTTCTCGGCATACAAAACAAGAACCACCAGGAACCAAAATAACAGCCGGAGAAGTATCAGATTTGAATTCCAGTATCATCAGCAGTTTGGAAATTGAAAGTGCAAAACTAATGCTATTTAATCAATTCCAACTCAATGATTTATGCCGTGATCTCAACTTATCTTAAGAGAAGTCTGAGTTGCTCGCTTCGAGATTGCAGGAATTTAACTGCTTGGAAGCAGAAACAAAAGTCACTTATTACAGAAATCGGAATAAGAAATTTGAAAGGTATTACTCAAAAACGGGTGACTTTTGTTATTGCAATGATGTGACAGGATTATTTGCTGAATTTGGAGAACCACGAAGCTAAGGATTGGCGGCTTTTTATCGACGGTAGCAAGTATAGCGTGAAGGCTGTTTTACTTCATAAAGGGAACACGAAACCATCAATCCCGATAGGTCACTCCACAAATGTAAAAGAGGACTACAAGACCATGGAAAAACTTCTTCAACTTGTTAAATACAATTCCTATAACTGGAAAATCTGCTGTGATTTTAAGTCGTGGCTTTACTTACTGGCCTGCAGGGTGGCTGCACAAAATACTGCTGTTTTCTGTGTTTTTGGGATAGCAGAGCAGATGAAAAGCATTTCATCCAACGAAATTGGCCACTTCGTGAAAATCATGTAGTAGAAAAGAGCAACGTTGCTGAAAAAGCACTTGTTGAAAAACAAAATGTAATACTCGTACTTCCACCATTGCACATAAAACTCGGCATTATGAAAAATTTTGTAAAAGCCTTAGCAAAAGATCCCGAAAACAAAGGACTAACATATTTGAAAACAAAGTTTACCAAGCTGTCGACCGAAAAAATTAAGGCGGGTATATTCGTTGCTCCACAGATAAAAAAATTGTTTAGTGATACCGGATTTTTCAATTGTCTAAAAAAAACGAGAAAAGAGCATGGAATGCTTTTCAAGACGTAGTTCATGGATTTTTGGGAAACCACAGAAGTCCAAACTATCGTCAATTGATCGAAAAAATGATGATTACATTTCATGCTATTGGTGAGTATTTAGCAGATAAGTCTTTTAAAAACAATTAATTCTATTGACAACTAAAATACTTCATATTTTCAATAAAAATTATGAAAAAAAGAAAAAACCTGAAATGATCTGCCTTCACGTAATGTTTCATAACTTCCACATTTATTATCCGATTTCATTGATATTGAGCGTTTTAGCTTTGTAGAAACAATATCTTCCACTTGAGATCTTAAAACTATTTTAAATATTTTTTTTTCTATCCTTACGGAATGACTTTAAACAAGCGATTTTCAAAAAACGGCGAAAAATTGTGTTTTTTGAAACTTTGAGCGGCTTTTTCTTGATGATTGCTGGGCCGATTTACACAAGTCGTATACTGTTGGAAAGACAAACAAAATATCTGTTCAAAACTATGAAGTATAATTAGTTCGAACGTTTTTGAAAATTAGGCTTATACATGGAAAAGGAGCAGAAAAACACGTTTTTTGGCCATATCTCGAAAACGCTTCTTTGGAAAAATAAATGATTGCCATTTTCGTGTTCAGAGAGCCAACATTAGTCTAGAAAATACTTTTTTGTTGAGGTACTCGCCAAAAACCGAAAATTTGTAAACTAGTGTAATTGAACTCTTGGAGGAGAAAATATTTCAACCATCAGACAAACCATATATGGTACGTAACTCACTAATATGGGTTGTTCCAAAGAAGCCCAAGCTGAATGGAGAGAAGAAGTATCTGATGGTCATAGACTCTCAACTTTCAAATTCGGAAACCGTTTCCGATACCTACCCCATTCTGGATATCAATAACATGCTCGAGTTGACACACCCTATAAAGTAGCCTTAGAAATTAAAGGTACCTATATGTAAATTTAAAGAACAAAGGTACATATTCACCCCAATTACCGATGTCGTCTCGTTTTTTCGACGTCTCTTTTTCTCTGTCGTCTCGTTTTTTAAATGGCATTCCATAACTTCTTCGAAGCGATGATTTTAGGCGTTTTTCTTTTTTAGTTCAGAACAGAGCCTGAGTTGTCAAAAAATAAATTGTGTTTCTTTTTTAGTTCAGAGCGTTCAGAGCTTCGTAAATGTGTTTCTTTTTTCGTTCTGAGCATGTTCTGAGCGTGTTCAGAGTTCGCTCTATAAGCTCAGAATAAAATAACTGAGCAGACAGAGTACAATGCTTAACACAGGCATTTGACAAATGGAAATTAAAAACAAAAAATGTCGACAGCTAAGTGTTCAGGTGTGTTTCAAAAAATACTCAGAGCGCTCAGAGCACGCTTGGTTCAGAGGATGTTCGGAACATGCTCGACATGCTCGGACTCTGTTCAGAGCTCTATACTGAATTAAAAAAGAAAAACGCCTTTTGTAACAGATTTAAAAACGATGAAAAAGTAACAAACATCTGTCAAATTCAAAGGAAAGTCTACATACAAAATTATTACTCGATGTTCAATTAAAGAACAAATGCAGTTTTTTTTTAATTATTAGAAAATAAATAAGTAATTAAAATGATAAGCACTGAAATGTATTACATTTATTAGTTTCTTTTCTTTCCATCCCATGTTTATAAATTATAAGTGTTTCCTCTTGTACCTTAAGATGTTTTGATGTTTTGTGTCTCTCCTAGCAGTGTGTTCTTTTAATTTGTATGACTTATATTCCTCTCTTCTTTCTTTGTTTATACTTTCGTTGATACCATTTAAGGTTATTTCTTGGAGTATACTCTGTTTCTCCAAAAGCGTAGCTCTTTTTTGTTTAATACCGGAAGCTGGCCGTCGTTTCTTTCCTGCTAGTTCTTCAGTTTTATGTTGCTGTTCTTGTTGCTTTGGAACTTCACCCGCAAAATTGGAGAAATTACCTTCCATATTTAAGGCGATTGCTTCTAAATACTGAAATGAAGTGCCTGTACCTACCTGAGTTCGTGTTAATGCAGGCTCAGATGAAGTTGGCAAGGGGTTTGAAAGCAAATTGGGCTGGGATACAGTGATTAAATTTCCACTTGGGTTTAACCACTTCATCATAATCATCGGCTCGACAACCGGGTTCCGGTCCTGGCCTCTTTCAACAAGTCTCTCCACCTATCCCGGTCTCTAGCCGACGCCATCCAGTTGCGCACCCCAAGGCTTCGGGCGTCCTGGTCTACGCCATCTCTCCAGCGTAAGCATGGTCTACCACGCTGTCGTCTACCATAGAATGTACCACAAAGAACTTTCCGAGCAGGTTCCTCTTCGCTCATGCGAGCTAGGTGCCCTGCCCACCGGAGTCTACCGAGCTTAATTTTTGTCACGATATCTGCTTCTAGGTAGATTGCGTACAATTCATGATTGTACCGTCTCCGGAATCGTCCTTCCTCATATATGGGGCCAACAATTCTCCTTAAGACTTTTCTCTCGAACGCAGCTAAGAGGTTGGAGTGCCCTTTGCTAAGCACCCAAGTCTCGGATCCATATGTGGGTACTGGCAGGACCATGGTCCTGTACAGCAGCAGTTTTGAAGTTATGGTGAGATTTCTGGATTTGAAAAGCTTTGACAGACTATAGTAGGCTCTGTTGGATTTGAGAAGCCGCCCGCGTATTTCTTCTTCTATATTGTTATCGGCTGCTACTATTGACCCAAGGTATTTAAAGGATTGCACCACTTCAAATTCGTGCTCCGCAACCTTGATTGTTTGACCAACTGTTCCTCTCGCATTCGACGCCACCATGTACTTTGTTTTACCTTCACTAATGTGCAGCCCCAGATTTTGTGCCGCCTGCTCGATCTGGATGAAAGAATCGTGTACAGCTTGTTCGGTTCTTCCGATGATGTCAATGTCGTCTGCGTAAGCTAGTAACTGGCTGGACCTGTTGACGATGGTCCCTCTTGTTACCGTGCCAGAGTCACGGATTGCTTTCTCCAACGCCAGGTTGAAGAGGAGGCAGGCCAAACCGTCCCCTTGTCGGAGTCCATTAAAGATTTTGATTGGTCTGGATAGCAATCCGGCTATTTTTACTTGGCTTGTTACGTTAGTCATGGTCAACCTACATAGTCGTGTCAATTTATTTGGGATGCCGAATTCTCTCATGGCTTTGTAAAGTTCTACCCTGGCTATGCTATCATAGGCGGCCTTAAAGTCTATAAACAGATGGTATGTTGGGATGTTAAATTCTAGACATTTTTCTATCGCCTGCCTAAGGGTAAAGATCTGATCAGTTGTTGATTTGCCTGGAATGAAACCACACTGATATTGTCCGATGACGGTTTTAGCGTATGGGGTTATCCGGTCTTGTAGGATAGAGGAGAGTATCTTATAGGCGGTACTCAACAACGTGATACCTCTATAATTGCTGCACGTTGTGACATCTCCCTTCTTATGTATGAGGCATATTATGCCTTTTCGCCAGTCTTCTGGCATTACTTCCTGCTCCCATACGTGCACTATAATATCATGAATTGCTTGACGTAAGGCTGGCCCGCCGTGATGAAATAATTCGGCTGGTATGCCATCGGCTCCCGGGGATTTGTTCTGTTTAAGCCGGCCTATAGCCTTCTCAACCTCTTCTATGCTTGGTGGCGGCAACATAGGGTATTCTTCTTGAAGTAGTGGAGCCTCCACTTCTGCAGTGAGCTGACCATTTAGCAATTCATTGAAGTACACTTCCCATCGCTCCAGTATGCTTTCAGGATCGGTGATCAGATTTCCCTCTCCGTCCTTGCAGTAGTTTAACCACTTCCCTCGCTGCTTTTATTTCCTTTAAATTGTGGATTATTTTCTTTTTCGGCACAAACATAATCAGAACAAAAACATTAGTATAGTATAGCACAAAAAATATAGACAAATATGTACAGAACAGCCTCGCTAGTCCGGACACTCGCTAGCCCGGACACTTCAGTAGTCCGGACACCTGTATATTTCGGACACTTTCAAAATTTTAGCTCTGCAGTCCGGACAGCGTATTAAAATGCGTATGTACAATGTACATACATAATATTATTTGACTCTGTATCTTGGAAGAAACGTTTGTTCATACGACTACGGGGAATCCCCTACTAGTTTTGTCGCTTGAAGTTGGCTCTGGAATCTAGACATTTTAAGCGTTGCAAATTTACTCATTGGAAGTTTATATTTGTGGTCGTTGATTTTTCATGCTCTGTTACATTTCATTTTGAGCTTTCTTTAAGGATAAAGCATATTTTTTTGGTGTAAATTGAATTACTCATTGAAAATTTTTTAAAACATAAGTTATTACTTATTATAGCTTCTACAAAGAAAAGGAAGCATGTTACTTTGACACTTTCTGAGAAATGTAAAATATTGGACGATATTGAAACTGGCAAATCAGTTAGGCAAGTAGCAGAAATTTTCAAAGACTCGAAGTCAACTGTTTTTGATATAAAAATGAATAAGATGAAAATTCGGAAATTTGTATCTAACACATTCCAAGGATCAAGTAAGCTTACAAAAGGTCTTAAATTTAAGGTCTTAGAACATTTAACAATTGCTTCAAAGTCAGAGAAAAATTATCAGAACACCCAGCGGCGGTAGAAGAAGCATTGATGACATGGTTCATCCAACAAAGAAATCATCATGTGCCAATGTCAACAGATATGATTCAAGCCAAAGCCAAACTTTTAAAACTGATTCAAGAAATGAACATAAGTGAAGAACAGGTTCCAAATGGTGTTGACACAAGATACATCATACGACCAATTTTATTTAAAACCACTCCACGAACACAGCCTGGGCCACGTGAAAAGTTTTTAGCATAGACTGATTGTTCCTTTTTGAAACGACCTCCAACTTCAATACTTTTTCTCTGAGGGCGAGGGAGCATCAGCGATAGGGGAACCTTTGGTTGTCGCCCGTGGAGAATTTCTGCTGGTGATTTTCCAGAAATCGAATTTGGAGTTGATCTGAAAGTACTAAGAAGATTAAGCAAGGCGCAGTCTTTGACTTCTCCTCCAGCAATTGCTTTTTTTAATGCTGTCTTAAAAGTTTAAACGCTCAGCTTCTCCATTGGAAGCTGGGTGAAACGGAGCAGAAGTTAAATGTTTAATTCCGTATCGTTTACAAAAATCTGTAAATTCTTTAGATATGAACTGTTGTCCGTTGTCGGTAACGATGGTTTCGGGAAGACCTTCGAGAGAAAATATTCCTTGTAATGCAGCTATGGTAGTATTAGAGGTGATAGTGCTCATTTTGACTATAAATGGAAACTTGGAATATGCATCTTCGCATATCATCCACATGTCTCCAAGGAAAGGGCCTGCAAAGTCCAGGTGTAGTCGTTCCCATGGGCTTGTAGGTGCGGGCCATGTTGAAAACTCCTTGTGGGGACTGCTGCTTAGCTCTTGACATTGATTACATTTCGCAGTTCGCTCCGTGATGCTTTTATCTATCGTGGGCCGCCAACAATACATTCTAGCAAGCTGCTTCATCCGTGTAGTACCCCAATGACCACTGTGCAATAAATCTAACACCTTGGTCTGTAACGCTGAAGGGATGATGACTCTAGCTGATTCTGTTTGAAGAAGCAAAATATTATTTTCTATAAATAACGAGAACCTCCGGTCAAAGTATGGTTTCAAAACTTTATCTTCTTCGGCGAGATGCTCCGGCCAGCCGTTGCGGACAAAACTTTGAACTTTTTTCAATACAGGGTCTAAGCGAGAAGTGTACAATTCGATCGGAATCTATTGGAAATTCATCTAGCTCGCTTTGAAAATTTATTTGCATGCAAGAATGTTCACTACTATCGAATTTTTCATCTGGACCCATCGGCAAACGCGAAAGAGCATCGGCATTTCCGTGTTTATTTATTGGTTTGTAGCGTATATCGAAACGGTAACCCATGAGGAAAAGGGCCCAACGTTGTAACCGCTGTGCTGTTAGCACAGGCAAATTTTTGTGTGGGCTGAATAAGGACACTAATGGTTTGTGGTCAGTATATAAGATAAATCGTCGACCGTAAAGGTACTGATTAAATTTTTGAATGCCATAAATAATAGAGAGCCTCTTTCTCTATTTGGCTATAACGCTTCTGATGGATGTTTAATGTTTTGGATGCGTGAGCTATTGGGATCTCTGAGCCATCAGGTTGTTGGTGTGAAATTACGGCTCCGATTCCATGTGAAGAGGCGTCTGTGGGTAAATCATCATTAAAATATGATAGCAATGTGGCATCTACTAACTGGGACTTTAAAGTTTGGAAGGCATGCTCCTGTTGATCACCCCAAACATATGGTACATTTTTCTGCCGAAGTCTATTCAATGGGGCTGCTATTTGGAATAAATTCTTGATAAATTTGCTGTAATAATTAATTTTGCGAAGAAAAGCTTGAAGTTCTTTTAGATTATTAGGCCTTGGAAGCAATTTAATAGCCCTGACATTCGCTTCAGATGGGTTTATACCGGACGAACTTATTGTATGACCTAAATAATTGATTTTAGGTTGTAGAAAGTAGCATTTATCTTTGTTGCAAACTAAGCCCTTTTCATGCAATCGTTTGAAAACCTCTTTCAAAGAATTGAGATGTTCGTCTACAGTGCCCACTGTCACTACTATATCATCTAGGTAATTAACACAATTTGGAATATGTATCACCAATTACCTGTTCTAGTAATCGCTGGAATATAGCCGGTGCACTCGAAACCCCAAATGGTAGACGTTGGTACTGATAAAGTCCTTGTGGAGTATTAACAACCATGATACGTTTTGATTCCTCGTCGAGCTCTACCTGCAAATACGCATCAGACAAATCAATTTTAGAAAAAAATTTGCCACCTCAAAGTTTGTACATCAACTCTTCCACCCTAGGTATCGGATACTGGTCCACATTCAGGGGCCCTATTTTGTAAAACGATTATCGTTGAAATTACTTCGTTATCGTTGAAATGCGATTATGTTTAACGAGAATCGTTTAATTTTAATGATACTCGTTAGTTCTAACGACTGCCATATACATATCGTTTAGCTTTCGTTTTATCGTTTCTTGATTTATAATTTTTTTTTTCATTTATTTATGTCAATTTTTGACGTTCCTAATAGTCGAGAAATTGGTTGCGCTTCAAACAAAAATTTTTTTTTCGGTTAAGCTTTGCAACATCTTTTGAACCCCTTTTTCGTTTTACTTAATCGCTCTTTGTCGTGACTATCGTATTCCTCAGTATCGTTGACTTGCCGCTCGTTTCGTAATACAAAATAGGGCCCCAGTTGAGAATTCACGGCCCTAAAGTCGCCGCAAATCCTAACCCGCCCATCACGTTTTGGGACGATGACGACTGGGGCTGCCCAGTCACTAAACTTAATCGGCTTCCATATGTTTGCTGCCACGAGTCGTTCAGCTTCCTCTTTAAATGCTTTAATTTGTGAATACGGTATTGATATTGCCGCTTGAACCACCTCTTGTCTTATGCCCAGTCCGAGCCCATCTATCCAATCAATCCCAAGAATATTATTTGTGCCTCTCACTTTTGTAATCAAAATTGGGAGTATTTTCTGAGAACCACAAAACTCCACCTTAACACTTGACTGTCCCAGCACCGGTATCACGAAATTGCCATAACCTTTCAGAATTAAATCTGCAGGTTCTATCTTGATGTCATATAACTTTTCATACTCGCCTAAACCGATCATCGAAACAATCGCCCCCGTATCGACTTGAAACTTCTTCACTCAATTTCGATTTCCGGTTGATAAAAGGATATAGTATTTTAATTGTTGGTTTTATCTTTTTGATCGTTTCCTATATATGTAGACCGAAGGTTAATTTTGTATCTAGGGTTACCCCTAGGTATTTGACAGAAGATTTCCATTCAATTCTAATACCATTAATAAAAAAATGGCCTGGGTCTTAGGAGCATTAATCTTTATTTTCCAATCGACAAAATAGTTTTGTTGTACTCGTATTTAGAGCTGATTGCAAGTTATTTCCTATTGTAGAAGCGTTAAATATATGGAAAATAAGCATCGTCAGCAAAAATAGCTGTCTCGCAGTTTTGAAGTCTGGGAAAGTCATGTCTCGCAGTTTTGAAGTCTGGGAAAGTCATGAGTGAAAACTGTGAAAAGAATCGGGACCAAAACTGAACCCTGGGAAACACCTGCCATACAAGTAAACATATGAGATACCAAGTTATTGACAGGCACAATACATTTTCTCGAGTACAAACAAGACTTAACAATTTTAATTAGGTCAACGGCTTTGATGAAAGCATCGCTTCTATCGATCAGCGAAATCAAGCATTATTGTGCGTGGTTAGTACTTGGATGGAGGACCGTTCAAATACCAACCGTGAGCTGTTGACATGTGTTTCTTCTGTTGTTCTTTCTTTCTGTGTGTCTCTCTCTGTTGTTACATCTAAGCCGATATTCTCCAGTGCTTATCAGTGTAATATGTAATATAATGTAATTCTAATAAGGTACATGAGAAAATTTAAAATAAACATCTTATGAAGAGGTCCATCATGCCAAACGGAATCAAATGCCTTTGCTTTTCCCAATACAAAAATTTCACTTAATATGGTTAGTAATACGATGTACTTGATAAACAGTACTATGAAATTAGCGAATAGCCAGACCTTGGAAGATGTTTTAGATACAAGTTTTTCACATTGTCCAAACCCACTGACTTTCGAGTTTTTAAAGAAATCAAAACGTCCTTTATGTCGTCAGTTGTGACTTAACCTATATCATTATTAACAGCACTATTGTTAATCAAATTGATTGAATTCGAAACTAAAGATTCAACAGAAGTTTAACTTTAGCTCTGCGTCTGGCGTCTTGCAATTTGCATAAAATGCACAGTATGCAAGATTTTAGATATAAGTATGTATAATTATAATTTATAATGCATTGGTGGTACATAACACCTCCCTTTTTAAATGAAAAATTAGACTTAACTAATTTTTTAGGCTAAATTTTGTCTTTTTTTTATAGTTTGAAATATTTTCTTTTAATCTTAATATAATTTCTTTTTTTTTTTTATTTTGAAATGTTCTCTTTTAATCTTAAATACCAATACTTTTTATCTTAAAACTGATTTTTAGTCTGTGGTTGAAAATCCTTCTCTTGTGGACAAGGGTCGTCTTCCTTTGACAATATTTCGGGTTCGGGTCCTTAAAGAAATATTTTCAGGAACTTCGTAGATGACTGATTCTGAATTATGTGGATTTGAAGTACAATAGTTGTAGATTCTTACTAAAGAGCCTTGTTGTTCTTCATGATGGTTTTGTTTGCAGCAAAATAAAAGTTTCAAGATTTTGAAGATTCCCAAGAAAGATAAAACGTTTCTCATTAATATTAGAGCCAGTATAAGTAATATAACTTGTCCTGAAATGAGAAGCCAATTAATTTTAGGTTTTATTTGAGTTTTTTGTAATAAATCATTAATGTGTTATTTTAATATATAAATTCTGTGGGACGTGGGAGGCCTGTTTTAATTCATCTAGTCGGACATTGGTAATATGTATACATAGGTGACAATGAGATGGTGACATTGAGTGTTGATGTATTTGAAGTTTTACACAGTAATCCTCTAGAATGTTGATTTCTGGTACCACATTTGTATAGTTGGATGTGATTTTTCCTTTGGATAAGCTGGTTGTACTTTGAATACGCTCTACAACCTCCGTTGAGAGTTAAAATTTCAGTAGAGTGTATGAGTTGATCAAAGATTTCAATATCTTTACGTGTGGTGAGTCTATCTGGTTCGCTCAGTGCAAAAATCCATTTATTAGATTTTAAAGGATGCCATACCGCTATTGTGCCTGTTATTAGGTAAGTATGACACGAGGATGGTATAATTTTGTGACTTGTAGTTAATAGTTTTGTCTCACAAATCGGTTTATCATAGCTAAAATGTATCATTTGTATTTCGCAAATTTTATCAAATTCAGACTATTGTTGCACCGCTTAAAGAAAACTTCCAACTAATAAATATCGTGTCCAAGTCTTCAGAAAGAATCTAAAACAATCTTCTTGGAAATTATACGATTTTATTTTCTGTTTAAATAAAACATATTTTTAACAAATTATAACATTTCAACAATAAAAGACTAACAAATTGGTATAACAACAGCGATGAACAAAAATTGAAATTATTTAAACATTTAAAGAACTAGAGAACTTCATGCTTTTTACTTTTTGCATGGCTAAATAAGGAAAGGCTGGGCTTATAAATGCATATGTGGATATCTTTTTAATAATAAGTAAAGGAAATATTTGACATAAATTGAATTTATTAATTCTAGGAAGAGGAATTTGAATTATGAAAACAAGTTTATTATTTTGATAAAATCCAGTTAATTTGGAAATATCTAGCAACTTATATGCGTTTTCATAGTTCAATGGAATTGGAAATGTTTTACTATCTGAGTGGAGGAGTATATTTTTATTCATTTCATCAATAAGTTTCTTTGGAGTAATTATACTTGGATGAATTATTTTTGTTTTTGCGAATAATATATAATTAGTTAATTGATCATATTGTTCGTTCAATTCATTTACTAGGTAGGTCAGTTCAATTAACTGATTTTTAATTATTATTGAAATTTGGAGCATATCTTCCTCTTTGTTTACTTTATTTATAAAGTTCATAGTTGAATTTTTAATTTTTTTTAATATTTTCATTAAAAATATTTTCGTGGACTTTAGGAATGCTAATTGATTCATTCAAATTAGTTATAGTATAGTTTTCATAATTTGAATTTGTTCTTTCATAAGCATTTGGACCTAAGAATCGTCATCTTCTACTTGTTATATAGCTTCGCTATATTATTTTGCATCATGAGCATCGGGTGTAGTTGTGTTTGAGCTATGTATCTGTCAAATTAAGGGTTCTTCAACGCAAATTCGCTTAGGTTCTGTTGTAAAACCCACTTTAGTTAGAAGAGTTGTCTAACGTGTTAAAAATTATGAAAAAAATAGACAAAGTCTCCAAGTTAAACGACTGCGTTAAGTAGAGCCGGTTTTATTGCTTAAATGAGAACTGTTTAAAATTTTGCGCAACTAAGTCATTAATTAACACAATAAGTTGGATTAGGAACATTTCGATCATAATTATTTTGTGGATGATAAGCACTAGTAATTATGTGTTTCATTTGAAACAATTTTGTCAGATTCTATTTAATTTCTGATGTAAAATCAGTTTCTTGATCAGTTAAGATAGATTTTGGAATTCCGAACATGGTTATGAAATTTACAAGGTTATCAGCAATAGTTTCTGATACGTAATTAACTAAAGGTATGGCATAAGAGAACTTTGTTAAGTCATCTTGCATTGTAAGTACATATTTATTTCCATTTTCAGTTAATGGTAAAGGACTTACAATGTTAAGGGCTAGTCTTACGAACGGCTTATTACTTGTACTAGTAATTTCCATGGGAATACGTAAGTTTTGTATTGTATAACAGAAATCTGAATAAGAGGGTTTTTCGTAAAAATTATTTTTTATAAAACAGTGATAAAATACTTGTTTTTTGTTGATTGTTTTATAATTTGAATATAACTCATGTGGTACATTACGTATTACTTCAGAGTTAAAAGAATTCGATAATATGTCATCGGTATAAATATTTCCGTTTGAAAGATTAATAGCGGTAATATAAGCTACTGTTTCTTTTGAGTTTAGTATTCTCTTCGAGTTCTTTAAAATCGTAAATATTTGGTGCAAGAAAATTATAGTAAAATTTAACATAGTCGTTAAATTTTTTTTTAGTTTCCACATAAAAGTTAGTAGTTGTGTTTTCTTGAATACGAGATAAGCAGTCTGCATTTGAGTTTATACGACCAGGGGCCCGTTTCAGCGCTATTACATCAACTACATCTTACAACTACATCCTACAACTACATCAGTTACATTTTTCTGTTTCACACATAAAACTGAAAGTGTTGTATGATGTACCTGGAAAACATAGTTGATGTAGTTAATTTGACATTTCTTCTGCATATTTTTATTTGACTAAGTTTTCATGTTTTATTGTTTGATTCAAATCTCGTGAAAAAAACTTAATTTAACAAAAATATGTAAAGAAGAAGAAGTAATGTATTTTTACAAAGAATCAATTTTAATTTGAAAGATCCATATTTTGTGGAGCGATTTCGAATGCCAAAATTGTATTGAATTTTTGGTTGAATTGAATTTTTGGGTAAATATTTTATTTTCTAATAACGTATCTAGGCTAGTCGCGCACTGGCAACTGTGATCGAAATCAAATAGTTTAATCACCAGTTGAAAGTGAACCGCGCACTGGCAACTCTTTAATCACACTCACACTCTTTTCTCTCTTGCGCTTACAGAAAACAGCTGAACTGTTGCGAAGGCAATCGTTTAGTTTGTGTCAAAACACAAACTTTTTAGTTGTTAGAATCGAGTTGCTCTAAGTGCGCGGTGTCCCATATAAGCCCATATGTTTCATTTTAGCAACCAAACAGTTGCGAAACTAAAAATTGAATGTGCGCGCCTGACCTTAAACTCTTTCCAATTGCTTCTACATCAAACATTTATAGTGTATCAATGTAGCAAGATTTTACTGTTAGTTGTATTACAACAATGTAGCTCAAAAAGCTGTGAAACAGAATCATACATTTTTTCCAATAATTCCAGTGTATCATCCATATCTACACTGATGTACTACAACTGAAAATCGAAAGTACCTATGAAACAGAATTGATAAGCAAACCAAACAGCTTCGTAGCCTCCTTCAAAATAATAGCTCCCAATTCTCTCTTCGAACCCATATGTAGTACTTCTTGGCCTCCTAACACATTGGTAAAAGAATTTACAGCGCCCTTGAGAAGGAAATCAAATTTAAATTCGTCTTCTAGTATAAATTCAAAAAACTGCCCAGGTTCTGCATCTACTACCAAAATGTGAGAGGTCTTCGAAGTAAAACTTCTAAGACTTTCAAAAATTCCCTAGTTTTGCCATACGATCTTTTTGCACTTGCAGAAACTTGGCTTAACGCAACAATATTAGACACTGAACTTTTTGATAATGAGTTCTTAGTTTTCCGAAAGGATCGTCACATTGACGTTACAAATTCAGTTGGCGGGGGAGTACTTATTGCTGTTAGAAGTAATTTCTGCTCAACACAAATAGTCTTCCCATTCAGTCTGACAATTGATCTGTTATGCGTCAAAATAACTAAGGAATCTTTAGTCTTATTTGTTTTAAATGTTTACATTCCACCTAAAAGTCCTGGTTCTGTATACACTGAACTTTCTTTAGCACTCGATTTTATTTTCAGTTTAGCTAGCCTTGACAGTAAAATTCTTTTATTAGGGGATTTTAATCTTCCCCATATCGAATGGGTTCCCTCTGATGACGAATCCTATTTTGAAGCTTCCACAAGTTCACCCCAACAATAGCTCCAAATGTTGGATAATATTATCTCTACAGATTTACAGCAAATAAGCTGTATACGAAATAATATGAATAGACAACTTGACCTTGTATTCTCATCTGACGCCGTTAGTACAGTAGTGGTAGAATCTATCTCTGCTTTATCTAACATAGATCAATATCACCCGCCTCTTGACATTTTTCTTGACTTGAGTGGTCATTTACTAGAAAATAGTAATCCCCACGATTGTTCTTATACTTTTGACTTTCGGAGAGGTGATTTTCAACAGCTTTTAGATAGTTTAATTATTTCCGGTATAGAACGTTTACCGATTTCTAATGATCTTGACAAAACTGTCTCAAGCTTCTATTTTATTTTGATGAGATGCATAAATGAAACTGTCCCTAAAAAAAGATCTATTCCCTCTAATTCTTCTTGTCATCCTTTTTTCACAAAAGAACTCAAATGCCTTCGAAATAAAAGAAATAAGGCTTGGAAAAAATATATAAGGTTCATGACAGTAGAGAATCAAGTAGTTTACATTTCCCTTTTAGAAGAATTCAAAAAACTCTCTTATGAATGTTATAATGATTATCTTCAAACCATGGGGCTTTCCCTGAAATTAGACCCGAAAAACTTCTGGAAATTTATAAATTCCAAAAAGAAAAGCGACGGTTATCCTGTTAATCTTGTTTATAATGACGTAATCTTGAGTACTACTACAGAAATTTGTGAGGGATTTGCAAATAATTTTAGCCAATCCTTCATTGATTCCCCTGTTGTTGTTGACGATAACTATTTTCAATTCTTACGAAATTGTCCTCAGGTATCATTCAATAATATTACAATAGATCATGACAAAATTTTGGACTTTCTGTCACATTTAAAAGACGACTATTCTATTGGACCCGATGGAATACCACCCGCTTTATTGAAGAAATTCTGTTTTAGCTCTTCCTCTGCGTAATATTTTTGTTCTATCCTTGAAATTAGGTAAATTCCCTGCAGTTTGGAAGAAAGCATTTTTAACGGCAGTATTTAAAAAGGGAGATAAAGCCAATATTACCAACTATAGACCAATTTCCAAACTTTCTTGCATTCCGAAGTTGTTCGAACAAGTTGTATGTGACAGTTTGACATTTATATGTAAAACTATTATCTGCAACCAACAACATGGTTTTATGCAAAAACGTTCTACTGTTACTAATCTTGTTGTCTTTTTGAATAAATGTTTAAACTCTCTAGAAAGTTGTCAAGAAGTTGATTGTGTATACACTGACTTCTCGAAAGCTTTTGATCAACTGTCTCATGAGATTATCAAGTTTAAACTTCACTCATACGGATTTCCACCACCTTTCATCAAGTGGATATCGCCATATCTTGAAGATAGGTTATATCAAGTCAAATTCAGAAATTCATACTCAAGAGAGTTTATTGCCAAATCAGGTGTTCCGCAGGGAAGCCATTTGGGACCACTACTCTTTATATTGGCTATTAATGATGCTCCTCTGTGTGTTCGCAATAGCGAAATTCTAATCTTTGCAGATGATATGAAGATTTATAAAAATATAGTATCTTCAAATGATCGGGCTTTACTGCAAGATGATATTAACCATTTTGCCTTGTGGTGTGAAAAGAACAGTCTGAACCTCAACCCGACAAAATGTCAAACTATGACTTTTTCTAAAAAACGTTCTCCTTACTCTCATGAATATGTTATCTCACGGCACATTTTAACTCGTGTTATGACTGTAAGGGACCTTGGAGTTCTTTTTACACCCAATTTAGATTTTTCTGCTCATATTAATAAAATCGTGAATAAGGCCAATTCAATGTTAGGGTTTATTAAGCGCTGGTCTAAAGAATTTGTTGATCCCAATGTCACCCGGGCTTTATACAACTCCTTGGTGCGTCCCCATCTTGAGTATGCATCACAGGTTTGGACTCCTCTTTATGATATTCATATTGAGAGATTAGAATCTGTGCAAAGAAACTTTACTCGTTTTGCCTTGAAAGGACTTCAATGGAGTGATCCTTCGTATGTCATCTCTTATGACCAACGATTATCTATTCTTCAGATGCAAACTTTGGAACAAAGAAGAACAAACAATGATTTGGTATTTTTCCACCAATTAATAACAGGCATCACAGATGCACCAGATCTTTTATGTTCGGTTTATTTTAATTATCGGGGAGGAGGTTATAATCTTCGAGGCCTCGATATGATTAAGGTCCCAACACATAGGACAAACTATGGCATTCATGAGCCCTTGACACGTATGGGTAGACTTGTAAATTGGAATTCAAATATTTTTGATTTTAATATAAATAAATGTAAATTAAAAAACCTTCTCAAAACCAGTGGTCCACGCTCCTAAATGTTCTTTGTTTCATGTTATGTTATTGTTTTGTTCTAACGTAATATTATTTGTTTATTTTTCATGTTTTCTTGTGTCAGTGTTAATTGTAATAGAGTTTGCCTACTAACAACTAACACTGCATTAAATGATGAGCCGGTGGTATAACACAGTTCTCTGTGTTGGCAAACCATTGGTCGAAAGACGGAGCTTGCTATAAGCTTTCTTCGACCAATTCTGATAGTGTAAAAAAAAAAATTACAACAGTCAAAATGATACATTGTACTTGATGTAGTATCGCTGAAACAGGCCCCAGCCCAGGTTTGAAATGTATCTCATAATCATATTGTTCAAGTTTTAACCACCAACGTACTAATTTAGATCCTGGATCTTTTACGTTGAACAACCAAACTAATGATCTGTGATCATTTTGAATCGTCTACCATATACGAGTAAATATTGTCGAAAGTGATTAACACTCCACACGATTGCAAGGAGTTCTCGTTCTGTTGCGCTTAATACATTCGCAATACATTCTTACGGGAAGGTATCGATATGTTCATTGAACATATTGAAAAAAACCTTCATGGCATGTATACATTTATGTATGTAAAAAAATGTGTGGATATTACTTTGGGTGGGTTAAACATTGTACTTGTGGAGACTCCGTTTCTGAAATAAATTCGTTAACTTGTAAAAGCTGAAGAGTGTCTTTATCAAGTTCCTGGACATTTTGTTTATATGGTTTTCTAATGCTAGATATAGAGTGATGGACATTAAGATAGACACACTCCTTAAGGTTTTAAGAATTCAAATATTTTTTTCAATAAATATGTACTTAAAATAAATTTTAATTTGGACTTCAATTTGTTTTTTTATGTTTGTAAAACTAGTTTTTATAAAAAAAAAATTAGTAACAAAAAAAATATTCATATATTAAACCAAAAATCATTAAAATAGATACAAAAATTTAACATTAAAAAAACTAAAACTTTAACAGTACCTAATAAATTTTTTTTTAAATATTTTGTAGCCCCACCCTTACTCCTTATTATAGCTTGACACCTGTTTTGCATGGAGTCAACAACAGTCAAAATGATACATTGTACTTGATGTAGTATCGCTGAAACAGGCCCCAGCCCAGGTTTGAAATGTATCTCATAATCATATTGTTCAAGTTTTAACCACCAACGTACTAATTTAGATCCTGGATCTTTTACGTTGAACAACCAAACTAATGATCTGTGATCATTTTGAATCGTCTACCATATACGAGTAAATATTGTCGAAAGTGATTAACACTCCACACGATTGCAAGGAGTTCTCGTTCTGTTGCACTGTAGTTTGACTCTCGTCTATTAAGTATTCGACCTCCGTAAGAAATAGGCAGGTCAGAACCAATTTCACCTTGGCTCAATATGGCACCTATTGCGAAATTGGACGCATCCGTGGTAAAAATGAATTCTTTTGAAAAGTCTGGATATTGTAATATTGGCTCGGATGTAAGTTTCACTTTAAGACAATCAAATGCGGATTGCTTTTCTTTTCGCCATATAAAAGGAACATCTTTTTTAAAAGATTTGTAAGGGGTCGAGTTATTCTTGAAAATTTTTCAATTAACCGTCGATAGTAGCCTGCGAGGCCTAAGAAAGATTGTATATCTTTTATGTTAGCAAGAACTGGAAATTGGCATACGACGTCGATTTTTTCAGAATTTGGTTTGACACCTTGATTTGTGATTTTATGACCTACATAAATAAATAATCTCTTTTCTCATAAACTCGCAATTGTCTGGCTGCAGTTTCAGGTTCTTGAGTTGAAGTCTTTGAAAAACATTTCGAAGTTTTGATTGATGGTCTTTTAATGATGACGCATAAATCGCAAAGTCGTCTAAATAGACAAAACATTGTAGACCTTGTAGGCCTGATAAAACATTATTCATCAATCTCTGAAAGACTGATTGAGCGTTTTTTTAACCCGAAAGGCATACGAATAAACTCGTAGCGGTTGAAAAGGCGGCTTTGAAACGATCTTCTGGCCGAACATTAATTTGATGGAAACCAGAAGCTAGGTCGAGAGTTGTGAAGCAATTTGAATGACTTAGTTGATCCAAAACGTCAACAATATTTGGAAGAAGAAAAGCATCACCAATTGTGCCGTTATTCAATTTTCTGTAATCCACAACTACACGCCATTTTTGTTGAACTGAACTGTCAACTTTCTTTGGAACTACCCAAAGTGGAGCGGACCATGGAGATACGGAAGGCTTGATAATTTATTCATTAAGGATTTTTTTTTTTAATTTGCTTATTGACTTTTTCTTTATGTTTTTCAGGATAACGGTACGTTTTTGCCGCTATAGGTCCTGAATTATTTGTTACTATTTCATGCTGAATAGCAGATGTAGAAGTGAGGACAGTGAAATATGTCACTAAATTCTTTACATATTTCGATAATATGAGATTTTTCTTCAGTATTTAAATGATCGAGTCTTAAATTAGCTTGTAAATCTTGAAAACGATCAAATTTATTTGATTTTATCAATGGAAGTAGATAAGGTAACGGTTTCCCGTGAGAATGTATTAAGCGACATTTTTAAATTAGTTTCGTCCAATAAAATACACAAAAAAATAACTAAATGAGACGTTTTTTCGTTTCCTGAACAATTTTAAAAATGGCGCTTAATACATTCTTACGGGAAGGTATCGATATGTTCATTGAACATATTGAAAAAAACCTTCATGGCATGTATACATTTATGTATGTAAAAAAATGTGTGGATATTACTTTGGGTGGGTTAAACATTGTACTTGTGGAGACTCCGTTTCTGAAATAAATTCGTTAACTTGTAAAAGCTGAAGAGTGTCTTTATCAAGTTCCTGGACATTTTGTTTATATGGTTTTCTAATGCTAGATATAGAGTGATGGACATTAAGATAGACACACTCCTTAAGGTTTTAAGAATTCAAATATTTTTTTCAATAAATATGTACTTAAAATAAATTTTAATTTGGACTTCAATTTGTTTTTTTATGTTTGTAAAACTAGTTTTTATAAAAAAAAAATTAGTAACAAAAAAAATATTCATATATTAAAACAAAAATCATTAAAATAGATACAAAAATTTAACATTAAAAAAACTAAAACTTTAACAGTACCTAATAAATTTTTTTTTAGATTTTGTAGCCCCACCCTTACTCCTTATTATAGCTTGACACCTGTTTTGCATGGAGTCAACTAGTTGGTGGCATTTCTCAACGGAAATTTTTGACCATTCTTGTTGTATAAACCGCCACAATTCCGTTTTATTTTTAGTGGAATGCCTCCCAACCGCCTTTTTTAAATCCTCCCACAAATGTTCTATGGGATTTAAATCAGGTAATTGGGATGGCCATTCCATAACATTGATTTTTTTATCATTAAAGTTTTGACGAATGCTTCGGATCATTATCCTGCTGTAGGATCTATTTTAAAGGCATATCCTCTTCCGCATATGGCAGCATCGTGTTCTTCATGATATCAACATACCCTACTTGATCCATATTACCTTCAATAAGATGAATTGGTCCTTCGCCATACCAGGAGAAACAACCCCAAAGAAGAATACTTCCACCTCCATGCTTTACAGTCTTCATGGTATATTTTGAATTGAGTTCACAACCTCTTGGTCTTCGAACAACTTGTCTGCCATCACCTCCGAACAAGTTGATCTTCGTTTCGTCAGTCCACAAAACATTTTTCCATTTTTTAACTCCATCCTGTCCAGTCCAAATAAGATGATCTTTTGCAAACTTCAAGCGAGATGCTATATTTTTTTTTCTTAAAAGGGGCACTCTCCTTGCGATCCGCCCGTGCAAATTACTTTCGGCAAGTCTCCTGGAAGTCTGGAAGAAACTCCAAGCTGTAATTCGACTCTAATGTCTTTTAAAGACTTAAAAGGATCTTTTTTGGATACACGAATGATGTCTCTATCTTCTCTGATGGTCGTTTTTCTTGGCTGGCCCAGTTGTTTTTTTTTTTTCCTAAAATGGCATATTTCTCTTCCTTGGTGCAGTGTCGACCACGCCCCATAATCTCTAAACTATTACACTATATGTATATATAAAAAAAAGTAATGCAGTTGGAACATACGGTTTTGCTAAATTAAGATTTTTAAGATATTATTGAATTTTTTCACGCTAAAAGATAAACAAGTCTTGATTATTGGTCTGTTTCTATTTTAATGACCAGGCAAAATACTTGTTTTCTCAATAAACTGTTAATTTGAGATCACAAAGCAAGAGAGAAAAAACTAACGGTCCCATAATTTTACATAAGGCAGTGTTACTGTGTTTATAATAATAGTTAGAATTTTGAGAATTGCTTGTTGTTGTTTTTATTAGACTTTACATAATGTAGTCCAAACAACTGTTCAAACTCCAAGAAAAATCGAAACGACATCATCACCAGCATTTCCCTCTATCAAATCTAGCCGAACGCTTTTGCCCGACAATCTTCGTGAACTCGAGTCGAGCCTTTTTTCCAAATTCAAAAAATTGCTATCTACTCTTGAGCAAAATATGAAAGATGAAATAAATGAAACTATAACCGCCTTATGTAGTCGAGTCATGCAATGTGAGAGTGACATTGTTGCATTGAGACAAGAAAATCAAAAAATTAGAGACCAACTTGAAGATTATCAACGTCAACAGCGGCTCAGTGATGTTATTGTTTGTGGTTTGCCTAATACATTTAGCGAGAACCCAATCGATATTACAAAAAAGATAGCAACAAAGCTTCAACATACGTTGCCTCCTCATTTTGATGCTTTTCGATTGCGCTCTCAGAATCATAACAACACTGGTGATACACCACTGCTAATAAGACTTTCATCACCTGCTGAGAAGAAAGCACTACTCTCTGCTTTCCAAATAAATAAAGGTTTAACTGTCTCTCAGCTCTTTCAAAATGATGAGTTATCAAACACTGCAATTTGCACAAACACTTTAAACCGACGCATTTACATCAACGAGAGTTTAACACCACAGAACAGCTCACTGATGAGACATGCACTTCGATTAAGTAAAGAAGGGATCTTATTCTCTGTCAGATCGAAAACGGTTTCATTTTTGTGAAAAAGAGTAGTGATGATATTGAGATGAAAATTACATTGAGTGGACTCTCAACTATAACTACAAGTATAGCAGAAGCAGACCCCCCGACGCCGCAACTTCGAATGTATCCAGGAGCGGATTTTTTGCCATCAATTAAATTAATTTCATTTAGGTATTTTTAAATTCAAAAATATTCTTTTTTCCCTCTCTTTGTATTTTACTTTTTTATTTTTAACTTTTTTTTTTTTTTTTCTTCTTCTTTGTTGTAAAGCCTGTTTATTTTTATTTTTGTTCCTTTTTGTTTTTTGGTTCTAAACTGATTGCGTTTTTATTGTTTGTTTGTTTTAAATGGATGGTGTATCAGTAAGATCGGTTGTTAAAATACTTTCAGGTGCCCGTGACGGTTTCAAGGTATGTTGCATTAATGCACGAAGCCTTAACATATATAAATTAGATTTTTTAAATTATGTATTTGACTCTTCAGGAGTAGATATCATCTGCATTACTGAGACCTGGTTTAGACCAAATATTCCAAGTAGTGCATATGAAATTAAAAACTATAATTTAATTCGAAATGACAGAGTCACAGACACAATTGGGGGTGGTGTGGCAATATATTGCAGTGCATCTCTTAGTAACAAAGTTATTGCTAAATCAGAAAATGGTGGCATTAGTTTTTGATATTGGAAGTCACTGATGGCAATACTAAGTGTGTTTTAGGTGTGGGCTATAATCCCAACAGAAGTGTTTCTCCTGAACCTTTATTCTCAGCTCTACAACAATTCTCCGCGTCATATGAACACATTATTCTATGTGGTGATTTTAATGCAGACCTTTTATTATCGGATACTCGAGCGAACCAACTAAGAGATGTGATTGCAACTAATGGACTTTATGTTTCAAATTGTTACGCCACTCGTTTCGCCCCAAACTCAACTCCTAGTCTTCTTGACCTCATAATTGTCTCTGATCTTTCGAATGTTTTGTTGCAAGACCAATTGTCTTTGGATGGTATTTCTGATCATGACCTCATTTACTGCACCTACAACATTGATTTCTCACGTGTGCCTACTCCATCGACTTTTCAATTCAGAGATATTAAATCAGTGGACTATATTGCACTGCAAGCTGATGCCATGGAGTTCCCTTGGCATTTATGTCAAAATTTCCCCAATTCTACCGACAAAGTTGAATACTTTCAATCATTGGTTCTCGAACTATTTGAAAAGCATGTTCCTCTTAAAACCGTATCAGTTCGCAGCAAAAATTGTCCCTGGTTTACCTCAGATGTTGTTAGGTCAATTAAAAAGCGTAGAAAATCGTATGCAAAATGGAAGCTTAATCCTACAAATGACAATTGGAATTTATTTTGCCGGGCTAGGAATGATGCAACATTTGTAACTTGCAGAGCCAAAAAGCGATTCTTTATGTCAGGGGGTGGCCGTGGTGCGATGGTTGTGTGCTCGCCTGTCAACCTCAATATAACAGGTTCGATTCCTGCCGTCGTCTATGTCTTCTTTAATTCCATTAAAATCTTCTATAAATTGTCATCAATGGGATGCTGGTTTACTCATTACATGTTGTTTAGGCATAACACTAACAACATGTGATTGAGTTAACTAGTATGCCCAACAAGGATGAAAAACGAATAAAATAATGCGAATTATAAAGGAAATAGAAATAAGACACGGCAATTCTCCGCTTTAGTTCAGCCGCCATCCCTGGAGATAAAAAATCTGAGATAACCACCTTCAGTCTCAGAACATCGTGCCACACATCTTTCCTATCCTTCTTTCTCTTCCGTAACTTCACGCCCACGCTGTGTTGAAACATTTAAAGGGTATTCACATTCCCTTGAGCGTGAGTAAATTATAAAAAAAAAAAAAAAAAAAAAAGTTGGATACAAATCAATCATCTCGCAAGCTCTGGAATAATCTTCGCACGATCGGAATCGGTAAAAAGGAAGCTGTTCAAAATGTGCCTGATCTAAATGAATTAAATAAATCATTCATATTGAAAACATATCAAAATCTGGATTTTGTGCCTAATGACCAAGCCCGTTATGATCCTTCCACTGAATTTGAATTTGTTTCTGTCTCAGAAGTTGAGGTTGTTGATGCAATTTGATCGGTTAAATCAGATGCTCTAGGAGAAGATGCTTCGTAAAAATTATATTGCCATATATTTTGAGAGCTCTGACTTATTTGATCAATTTCTGCATCATGTCATCAACTTTCCCATTAAACTGGAAAATAGCTAAAGTCATCCCTGTAGCCAAAAAGCCTAACCCTTTTTCTTGCTCAGATTTTCGTCCTATAAGCATTCTTCCTTGTCTGTCAAAGGTTTTTGAGAAAATTCTGGCCTTACAAATTACAAATTATATAGGTATGTTTAAGCTACTATCACCATTTCAGTCTGGGTTTCGTGCAAATCACAGCTGCCAAACTGCATTGATTAAAGTCCTCGATGATATAAGGCTTGAATATGATTTGAACAATATAACAGTTCTTTGCCTGCTGGATTTCTCTAAGGCTTTTGACAGTGTAAACCATAAAATACTTTGCAAAAAACTAAAGTACTATTTTGGGTTTCATGATAGAGCTGTGCGCTTAATTGAGAGTTATTTGTACAATCGCTCCCAAAAAGTGAAGTTTGGCCAAAACGAATCAGATTATTCGTTTTTGCATATGGGTGTACCACAAGGTTCTATTCTAGGACCTTTATTATTTTGCATATTTATAAATGACCTGCCTAATGTTTGCTCAAATGTAATGCTACATCTATATGCTGATGACGTTCAAATTTATTTATCACGGCCGCTTGGTCTGCAGGAAGACTTGATATGTAGGATAAATGAGGATCTGATGGCAATCTCCAAATGGTCCGTTAGCAATGGTCTAATTCTTAATCCGCTTAAGTCTCAACTTATTGCGATATCTAAGAAACAGTTTAATACCTTACACTTCCCTCCAGTTTTTCTAGACCAAGTCCAGCTTCACTTTAAAGATACTGTTAATAGTCTTGGTTTTAAAATCAACCGGTCGCTTTCAGCAGATGATCATATTAACTGCATAGTTGGAAGAATCTACTCCGGGCTACGTAGACTCTGGCCATTCTCTACCATTACTCCAGTAAACACCAAACTGAGACTAATAAAAACATTACTGGTACCTTTAATTGACTATGCTAATGTCGTCTATTGTAAACCTGATTCACACTCGAAACATAAACTGCTTGTGGCTTTTAATGATATGATTAGATACGTTTATGGTATCAGGAGACATGAACACATCTCACATTATCATAAGCTAGTCCTTGGATGTTCACTACAGCAATTTCTTGATTCTAGATGCTGTATATTTTTACACAAAATTATACAAAACAAAACACCACTTTACATATTTGAAAAATTAGAATTTGCACAGTCCCTTAGAACTACCAATCTGTTATTACCGGCTTTCAACTACCTTAACTCTTCACGGCTCTTCATTGTATATGCAACCAAGTTGTGGAACTCCCTCCCAGTTACAATAAAAAGAATTATCGGAGTGAAAAACTTTAAGAATGAAATCTCTTCTCATTTTTGCTAGCATGATGTCACATTTGGGTTAACTAATGAAGGAAATTGAGGGGAAGAATAATAAAAAAAAAAAAAAATATTATATATGTATGTATGTATGTATGTATGTAGGTATTATCTATATGAATGAATTTATAAAAATTTTTGAAATATTTTAAGTATTTTTTAGGTATTTTTTTTAACAAAAATTTTGTATCAACCGTTTTTTTAAGGTACTATAAAAGACTCAGTCTTATTTGTCTACATTGTTACTAAATAAATTGAAATTGAAAATTGAAGTTGCTGTTTCTATTTTAATGACCATATCTGTACATACATGGGTCAGAAGTGTACAAAAGAGTATGTAGCCGTTCGAGAACATTTTCTGGCACGCTGAAGACGAAATTTTTTATATTCCTTATTTTGGGACTCTAGCGCATCTTCAGAGAGTTGGCTGATAGGAAGTACTGCAAAATGATGTATGATATTTTCTCCGTGAATTAAGATTTTGTGTATTGATGATGGCATATAGTACCATCCATATTTATTCACATAGATTCGGGCAGTTTCTATGGCGTAACTACCAAAACTTTCAGCATTTATAATAACACCTGAAGAGAGAGCTTGAAGTATTATGTATAGACGCTTAATCAAATTTTCATCGACTCCTGTGATTCCCGCGGAGCAGCTTGCATTATGGAAACATCTTCTTGCTGTGTTACCATCATTGCTATTACCACTAACTTGCTTTGGCTTGTCGATAATCAACCCTAGCTGCTCACGTAAAAGTTTACTGAACTTTTACGTTTTCGTCTCTTGTTTTAGCCGTTTTTTTTCTTCGGTTGCGGCTGACCATGTTTGGAAAGGTAAGTTGTAGCAAGCATGTAATGTAGACAGTCCGTATTGATATGAGTTTTCATTTTCAGGCCTAGCAGAAACTTTATCCAAGTCGTTCATTTGCAGTAGAGTAGCTCCACATATCGTACACGTAGACCCAGAAGGTGTAAATGCCTGAGCCACTTTTCCATCAATCATTGTTAGGAACAGTTGATGTTTCACTTTTATTTCTGTACCATTTTTATTGATTGTAATTTTCGGATTCCTCAAAAAGTTTCTGCTTGTATTAGCATTGGCCAGAAGAGCCAGCACATCCCCATTTACAATATAAAAGAAGATTTTTATATTCGATGTTATACACGGAATCTATGGTCAGTATTCTATCTGAAGTATGATTCCAATAAATGTCGTAGATCGCGAATCTTTGCATACGTGTTTTTTACTTCTATTGCAGAAGATCGTGGGTAGCAAGTCTGTTTAAATTCTTGTAATTTATAATATGGTGGAAATATGGGGCAGTTTCGTTCAGTAGTTAACTTTCTTAAGTACAGATATCGTGATTTTGTTAAATCCAAATCAACTAACACGCAGAGTGCTTCCCCTTCCGTTAGCACATCTTTATGGCTTGCGTTATCCATAAAACTCGAGATTAATGTCTTTTTGTCTTTATCAGCAATCCTTAAAGCTTCCACAAGTTTTGCTTCTGTACCTTCTCCCATTGAACGTAACGCTTGAACATATGAATCAGATATTTGATCAAATCCATATTCCTTAACTAACATGGTGTTTTTCTTCTTTTGCCGAATTCTGATGAATCTCCATAAGATACGTTTGGTTTTCCGCGTTTTCCAAATGAAGAAAATTGCGTGGAATCGGTTGTTGCGTTTTCCAAGTTTGGCAAAGAAACAACATATTCAGAATCTAACCAATTGCTGTTCTTAGATAAAAATAATTCCTTTCTCCGTGACGCCAGACTCCATCGTTTATTTAACGGAATAATGTTCGTTTTAATATCTGATATTATGAAACACAAATTGTCCTCAAAAACCTGATAATCCTCTTTTAACATTATTGACAGAGCCTCAAATGTTCTTCCCCCTTCAATATAGGAAAGTAGTAATACACGTTTCGAACACTTAAAAGTTTTCATTTTGACAAATAATCGTTTACGTACATACGTAATATTCAATGCTTAAATTTGTCGGTACGTACCTAAACAAAATTTGAAACCACGCGATAGATCCCGTATGATACTCCATTTTTATTCCATTAGTTGTTTTTTTATCTCAGTCAGAGCAGATCACTGAATCGGTTAAAAAGAATCGGTTATTCTTTTCAAGATCAGGCACCTCAGAGCGCATATACTCGTATTGGGTCTCTTTTCTCTTGGTGATTGACGTCATAATAAAATGATCGAGCAAGTGGTGTAAAAGTAGTGATGGGTAGGACACGAGTTTAAAATGAGTTTTTATGAGGTACTCATTTTTCGAAATGAGGTGGTACTTTGTCCCACCTCAAATGTCCCATATGACAAACCTATTTGAATTTTCAACAAAAAAATTAATTTTTTCCAATGACGTCTATTGATCTAATGATCATGACATTTGAATAAAACATACAAAGTTATATATTTTGGTACCTAGACACATACATAGGTATACAAAAACATATTTATTATTCTCTTTTCATATTCTTCTTCTCAGATGCGAGACACGAAAAACGAGGCGACTGAAATTTGAAAACAAAGCAGAGAGTAGGAGACTATAAACTAAACTGCACTAAATACTGATCACGCACCCGAACCCCAAAGAAATTATTTTTTTTTTCTTATAGCTCATAACTCTAATAAAAACAAAACAAGAACATGATTGCAGTTGTATAGCAAAAGAAAATTCTCTCAAACAATAGAAAACCTCTTTCTCCTTCAAACAAACAATAACAAACCTACTTCAACCCTTTTCAACCCTTTGGGTGATTATCTGCAATCCTGCATACCTATCTCCATTGCCTATTAAAATGTGGTGCAACATTCGCATGTCCTCCTCATTTTCTCTCTTCAAACAAAAGTACTTCAAATGTCACAACCTGCGAAAATGTCTCATCCCGTGACAATGTCACAGCCTGTGAGAAATATTTTGTGTTGCTTTTGTGATGAGGTATGAGGTAATACATTTTTTTGATTTGAGGTGGTGGGACATTTCAGAGTAGTGTATGCGACATTTTGTATTGCCTCATGAATGAGGTACCCAACACTATGTAAAAGCCTGTGGATCATACTTTCTCTAAGCCTCCACGTTTCGCTCAGATTTTGCTATGGCACTGCCCAGTGATCTGCTCAGATATAAAAAGGAAAAACGCATAATTGATATGACATTAATTTTTCCTGAACAATTTTATAAATGGCGCTTAATACATTCTTACGGGAAGGTATCGATATTATGTAGTTATTAATATTATTATTGTTTTAACATAATATAAATGTTTATCTATTATTCCATCGAGTTTTCTCTAATATATACATATGTTATTATAGTTATTTTTTCGACTCATATAAATGTGGAGGTACACAGACATTATTCCATGAAGTTTTTTTATACATACATATACACATGTGGTCATTAAAATAGGAACTCTTTTGGATCAAATAAAAAATGCAACAGTTTTTAAGTAACATAAACTTTTATTCGAATGTATTCGTTATGTTGTCAATGCAACATTAGCAAAATTTAATAACGGCAATTTTTATATTTCCACCAAAAAAAGTGTTGCCACTTATAAAAAAAGGTGAAACATAGCCTTTGAAAGAACACAACTATTTTAGTTTAAAAAATGGCAGTACCTATTTTAATGACCACATGTGTATATATATGTATATTTATATTTTTTTTTTAATCGATTTAACTAGAAATAATAAATCATCTGATTGAAAAAATTAAAAAAAAATTCAAAACTTTTAGTTTGAAAATCAGTTTTTCAAAAGCTATTTGCTCAAATAAATCGATTTAAAAAGCAAATTAAAGAATGGATTTTTGTCTTTCAAAAAAACTGCATGACATTGTATTTTTAAATAATTTTTTGTGTGTTCCCCTGCCCCCTAAATGGGGGATAAAGACCCCCCTCTTAAGCAATTTTTGTCTTGCCTCAACATAACCTACAAGTTCTAGCTTTTTGCCACACCTTATTTGCAATCACCCTTTACAACAAATTGTTCCATGGCGTTTTTATAGATTTTTAGTTTGTTTTCTTAATATGCAAATATTATTGTCGTTATTCTTAAATTAAAAGCAATTCATTAAAACAATACTCTCCTTTGTATTTGTGCAAAATTTCAATACTCTATCTTTAAAAACAAAAAAGTTATAGATTTTTGATCAGAAACACCCAATTATTTTCCACCGTGCGTTGCCCTTCTTCAAATTTGTTTTGTTGAAAATTGATTTTTTTTTTTTGTCCGTTGATATGTTTTCAACAAGTAGGCGTGCAGTTTATTGTAAAAAAAAATAAAACGGTAGTCCTTTTTATTGCTTCTTATCAGGTGCGATTACGATTTTCTCGGTTTTTTGGAAGTTGGTCTATTTTTTGCAATAGAACAAATATTCGTTTTATCAATTTTCAAGAACTTATAATAAATTCAGATAAATAAATAAATAAATTTGGTGGTGCAACAGCTCGGAGTGAACCAGGACCTAGTGACTAACAACTCTCAACCATTCCTGGGTGCGTTTTCCAAGGAACGGAGGAGACCTACAATTTTCTGCCGATTCCGAACGGCTAATGAGCAACACTTTGCATGACAAGAGATACTCTTGGAGAATTTGTCAATTCCTCACAAGAGACAGTACACACCTGAAAAAAACTTTCTTGCAGCGGCTGAGAATCGAACTCGAAACCTTCCGCATGACAGTCCAACGCACTAACCATTATGCCAAGGGGTACTAAATAAATAAAATAAATTCAGATAAAAGTGAAAAATCAAGTGTTCATTTATTTTTGGGCTAGGTAAGTACGCGTAATGTTAGGTACACCCGCTTGGGTACAATGGGAAAAACTTAAAAAAAATTTTTAGAATGGATTTCAAAGCATTCTTAACACCATCATTTTTTGGAAAGAGATTCGATTATCTTTCAAATGCAATAAATGCAATCGAAGAAAATAATCGAAACGCTGTGTTTGACATTGCATTTATACCACACACGCAGATTACAATACAGACGAGAATGAAATAGACACAGACAATTTGGATACCGATCACATGCCCAATGATGTTCCAGGTAGTATTGTAACTCAGCCACAGACGACCGATATCTCTGTTGCACGGACGCAGCACAACAGAGGTTGAAGCCACCAAAAGACCAGACAGCAATCAACAATGACCCATATCCACCCTTCATCACCACACGAGCCAACGACAGTTAGCACTGCTCAAACTGACGTAAATATCATAAATAATAATAAGAAAAAAATTAAGACCTAAGACACAAATGTTATTCAAATGTAAAAAGAAAATATAACCAACCTAACGAAGCAGAGCCCCTTTTGTGCTCGCAGATTAATAAGATAGACTTAAGAAATTAATTATTGTAAATAACATATGAACATAATTTGAGTGTAATTAAAAATAAACTATCTTTATATATAAAAATCAATGCCACTTTTCGTTGTAATTCTATAACTCAAGAACGGGCTCACCTATCCAAACCAAATGTTAAGGCTTTGTTTGGACTATTTAGTAGATGGTTTATGTGAAGTTTGCACAAATTTGGTCGAGCGGTTCTTCATTTCACATTTTTTGTAACAAATGAATTCAATAAATGTCGGATCATTTTGTTAGTTGGGATTTTGCTGTCAAATTGAAACTTTTTTCCAGTGCATTCTTCGGTGAGTCTTGAATTGTTCAAATGTACTATGTATATGTGTGCGTGTACTTTTCTCAGTTTTTTAGCGATACTGATACACCACTATTAATGTAGCAATTTGTTTTTAATTTGATTTATTGTTTTTTATATGAAAGAATAATGCCACGAGCCGGGCGAGCAAATATAGGTCGGCGAACGCGTAATGCAAATGATGTGGCATTACTAAGTCGATCACAGACTGCAGATGAACGCGCACAAGCTAATGCATCGCAGTGAACGTAATGCACGAAATAGATCTGTTGACCCTGTACCTGTACTGAACCTTGCACGCCGATCACGAACACGTCGTGCTGCTCTTTTGGCTAAAATGATGCGTGCTGCTTTTAATTACAACAGTCAAATTGATTATAGTATGTACGGATATATTGGAATGATGGACGCAATACATATGTCCACATTGTGATGCCGCTAACTTTCCAGGTGAAATGCCCGGCATGTGTTGTGCTAATGACAAAGTGAGATTTCCAGCAATAGAAACTCCACCCGAACCATTGTATTCATTTATTTTTGGGACATCTCAAACGTCGAAACACTTTTTGATCCATATTCAACAACACAATTCGGCATTTCAAATGACCTCTTTTAGTGCTACTAAAATTATTAGAGATAATTATGCCGACGTTTAAGGTAAATACTTCAACATGATTGTCCCATGTTTATATCAATCTGAATCATAAAGTATTCGATAGTTTTAAAAATTCTGATCCAACATCTACCTGAAATTGCATACATGTTACAGATTCAGGGCCAGATTTATCATCAAGCTGGTTCGTTATTGCCATACCCCGACGCCGATCATCAATTTTAGCAAATTTATTTTATTGGTAATGAAAATCGTAAATTGGATCAACGTTGTGTAATTGTCTCGAATACAAGACGAGAAATTATTCGTGAGCTACAAAGGTTTTTCCATCAGCATAACGCATTAGTTCAATTGTTCAAAATTGCTTTCGATCGTATGCTATCTGATAATCCCAAAATCGTAATAAGGGCTGATGGAACATCGACAATTGATGAGGTTGCAATTGTAATTCTTGGTGATCAGTTTCAATCCCGTGATATGACACAATCATGCAAACAGTTTCCAATAATGCAGGTGGATTATATTTTTTGGATGCGCCTGGTGGTACAGGCAAAACGTTTGTTACTTATTCCATTGATTTTAGCTATTCTAACTATTCGATCGGAACAGAAAATTGTATTGGCACTTGCATCTTCGGGAATTGCTGCTACATTATTAGAAGGTGTTCGGACTGCACACTCTGCACTAAAATTGCCATTGAATGTACAGGTGATTGAAACTCCACATTGCAATATTTCGAGAAATTCTGCTATGGCAAAAGTTCTGCGATTAACGTCAATTATTCTATGGAATGAGTGTACAACGGCGAATAAAAAATCACTAGAAGCATTTAATCGAACAATGCAAGATTTACGTGGTAATCAACAGTGTTATGAATCAAGATGAGGCAGTGAATTATCCAATTGAATTTTAAAATTCATTGGAATTAGCTGGTATGTCACCGCATTGCTTGAATCTGAAAGTTGGTTCTTTGATTATATTATTGCGAAATATTAATCCACCAAAACTGTGTAATGGCACCAGATTGGCAGTGAAAAAGTTATTGCCAAATTTGATTAAAGCTACGATCTTAACTGCTAAATCAAAAGGAGAAGTTTGTTTGATACCACGTATCCCTATGATTCCAACTGATATGCCATTTGAGTTCAAACGATTACAATATCCTGTGCGTTTATCATTTCCGATGTCCATCAACAACAATCAAGGGCAAACACTTCACGTTTGTGGTGTGAATTTGGAGGAATCATGTTTTTCACATGGCCAACTTTATGTTGCCTGTTCCAGAGTCGGTACCCCCAGCCGTTTGTTTATTCATGCTCAAAATGGAAAAACAAAAAATATTGTTTATCCAAGTGTTTTGGATTAAGTTTTAAAATAGCTAGCAATTAATAAAAGCTTTTTGTTTGAATATTATTTCACTTCATACGTAGCGAAGCACGTAGCTAAGCTCTACATTGGTGAACGCTTGGAAACTTTATAAAGTCGCAGCTGATTCCGAAGATGATTTACTATCGTTTCAAAGAGGTATTGCTCGATATTATCTTAGGAGATACACAATTCTCCAACCTTCGACATCAAAACGCTCCATATCTGAAAGCGTTGCTTTATCTGAAGGTCACCATTTTCCAAAGAGAATTGAAAAGCCTCTTAGATGCAGAGTTTGCCACATGCGAGTCAGATGGGTTTGTGAGTTCTGCGACATAGTTCTGTGCGTCGAAAAAGAGTGCTTTAAGAAATTTCATGTACAAAATTAGCAACCATATTTTCCCATTGTACCTGCTTGAGTACAGCTTAAAAACCACACTTCCTACTTTTCTTAAAAAATTAAAAAAATATTTTTTTTTATTTATTTGACACTATTTAATAGTTATGTTACTAAAAATTTGAAATTTTAGTTTTAAATGTCTTTAGTAATAAATGGGTTAATATTAGCATTGTAGTATGATTGTTTAGTATTCTAAATCAAAAATATTCGAATTCGTACAGCACCGTCAGAAGCCAGATGTTCAGTTTCAAGTTTTCATTTGGCGAAATGTCAGATAAATTCCAAAAATTCGTGCAATGAATTGAAAATTATTAGCTTCGTGTGCAGAAAATAAGGCGAAGATTAGTACATACTGGCATGATGAATTTTGTGCGCGTATATGACAAAAGGCTTCGTCATATACATATGTAGGTATTTTGAAAACACATATTTTGAAAATACATATGTATGTATTAAAGGTCATGAATATATTCATTTACCTTCTCTGAGCAAGCACAGTACTTCGATGTAATCTGTTTGTTGCATGCATAGAAAGTAGTGTACACTAAAAATGAATAACTATTCTAAAAAACAAACACTGCACGCCATTCGATCCCTTTATAATAAAACGAATATACTGTTTGGTGTATCCGTTTTGACGATCACATTACAATGATCTAGACTAGAGCCTAAACGGTTGAACCGATTTGCTTCAAATTTGGTACACATATGCATTAAATTAAAAATAGATGATTTCATTATTTTTAAAGGCAATTGTAAAACGTTTAAATAAAAATTTGAATGTATTTGCTGAAAAAATGGAGTTATTATGTTTATACCAAACACCACATAGTATCATTTTTGGTGTTTCATCTCCAGTTGTGCGGTTTCGACAAAATTTGAATAAAATAAAAAAAATTAAATAGATAAAAATATTTTATGTTATTTGGTTTATTTAAAAAATTAATTTACACAACTTTATATTTTAATTTAACGACGCGTTTCGGAATAAATTCCATCTTCGGGTTCAAATGGAATCGTTTTATGTCATTTGAACCCGAAGATGGAATTTATTCCGAAACGCGTCGTTAAATTAAAATATAGTTTTGTAAATTAATATTTAAATAAAACAAATAACATAAAAATTTTTATCTATTTAATTTATTTTATTTTATTCAGTTATTTTATTTTATGCAGTTACAAAGTGGGCAGTAGAAAATTGCCGATCTTTTAAACTTGTCGAAGATTCTGGTCTTAAAAATTTCGCTCCGTTTTTAATACCTATCGGTGCTAAATATGGAAAAAATGTGAATGTTGACGACTTACTACCACATCCAACAACAGTTTCACGAAACATAAAAAATTTGAACAGCAAATACTTTAATATTATAAAGGCAGGAATCAAAACTATTTAAAAAAATAGATATGGACTAACATCTGATATTTGGACAAAAAAATTCTTGAGAACATCATATATATCATTAACAATTCACTATGTTAAAGATGGACAGTTAAATTCTAAATTACTAGGTTTAAAATCAATGAAGGGTGAATCCTATACAGGTAAGTTACTTTCAAATTATTTTTAAGCATACCTAGGTACCTAGCTACTACCAAATAATTTTGTTGATTTTGTAGCTCAAAACATGAAGACCAAAATCAGTAATCTTTTAAGTGAGTTTGATTGCGACCTAAATGACATGTTCATTATAGTAACTGATCGAGGAGCAAATATGACTGCTGCTTTCCGGTCGTTTAATAATATATTCATAATGCCGTAGAAAAATCTATTAGAGAAAACGTTCCAATTTCAGATTTAAATAATATGTGCACCAAACAATCATCCTTAAAGACATCTTTGAAAAGTAGTGTCAGTACAAGATGGAACACAATGTTCTATCTAGAAATCTCAAACATATTGCAAGAAAAATATGAATTGCAAAGAATCGTTAACATTAATTTTAGTCAAATTAGTGCATTAACTAAAATTTTAAGACCTTTTTGGGAAACCTCAAAAAAATTAGAAGGAGAAAACTATGCAACTCTTAGTAATTGTCCACATTCATAGTTTAATGTATTGTTAATTCTGATGATGTCGACGTAACTGCAAACTTTAAAACTGAACTAAATCATTTTTTGCACGCCACTGTTTTAGCAAATTTAACAATACTACATAAAATCGCCCTTTTCTTCTTCCTGCCAGCCAACAAATTAATTCAATTTAACGAAGCCGAAAAACAAAAAGTCGAATTATGCAGAGATATATAAATGAAATACCTTCAAGCTTCAAAGCTTCAAAACAAATTTTGCAACAGCCGTTGTCTAGCTTATTATCGAACAATATATTCGAAGATTTTATTTCACCTGTAGAAGTCTTAGGTCTAATGGATAAAGTACATAACGAACTCGAGGAGTATGAAAAAACAAATGTAACTTATAGCGATGATTTCAACCTGTTGCGGTGGTGGCACTTAAACCAAATAGAATTTTCATTGCTATTTAAAGTTAGCTTCTAATATTAGCAACGCCAGCAAGTAGAGCTGCTTCAGAGCGATTTTTTTCCGCTAGAGAATAGATCTCAGAAAAACGTAGTTTAATTGGTTCTGACCCAATTTTAGTTAATCAAATAATATTTTTACATAATAATGTAAGCAAAACTGAAATATTAAATGACTTAGAAAATATATTTTAAAAAATAAAACAAAAATTAAACATATGTAATTGGTCGCGTTCGGGTACGTATCCAAAGGTATCCGGATTTGTTGGTGTTGTTGTAATCCCATAGGAAAAAACAACTGATTAACGAAACAGCTGATGTCAAGCAGAAATCTAAAGCTATCCAAAAATTTTTGGTATACTAAACTATCCAAGGGGAATTTTGAAGAACAGCTGACATTTCAGCTGATCTATTTTCTTTTGTGTCGAGTACAGGGTTGGCTAGTACGTCTAGTACTAATTTACTAATTTATAAAAGTAAAGTTTGTTGCATTAAAGATCTCACTCGGATCCTACTGCAAAGCTTTTATTCTTTGAACTTCAGATTGTTTCTTGATATAGGAGGTATAAAACTCAAATTCTTTTAGGGTTTTCATAGAAATATGAAATGATCTTAACTCTTAAACATGACTTGATATGGGATTATATGGACATATTTAGAGCTGAGTTTTCAGAAAAGGATTCTTTTAAGACTATAAGCTTATATGATCTTATTGCAAAAAGAGAAAATAGTTTAGCTATTAGATTTAAGTAGTTTTAAGCTGCAAAAGTGTTTACCTCTTAAAATAAAAATGTTATAAAACCCAGTTCAGTTTCATAACAAGATGTTAATACTTAAGTATAACAATGGGATATAAGAGAGTTGTATGGGAGTTTTTCTTGTTAGATTTCAAGAGTTTAGCTCTGGAGAGTATGTTAGTTGGACTTATTCATTTTTAATAAGCGAAGTGAAAATACCTGGTCAAAAAGCTACATAATTATTGGGCTGAAGGTGGATTTACTCCAATTAAAATGGAAAATGATCGTACTGGAGCTGTCTTCGACAAGTGTGCTGCGCTCCTTAAAAATAAACAGTTTCAATATAATTACCAGTTCTTGGTTTTTAATATTTTTAAAAAGTTTTTTTTTTTGGTAAAATTTATATGTATGTACCTTGAAACGACAGCGTCTGCTCACCAAATGCGAACAAGCACTAAAAGAAATCGTAGCTTAACTCTGTCGGCTTAAAGCTCAACGCTAATTAAAATCACAAAAAAAAAGAAACCTCGTTGGCGTGAGATAATTTGTGGTTAAAAAATCTGCCCTTTTCAATTTACCTTTCCTCATTGCAGGATTAAATTATCAAAAATTTGAACTAAAAACTTAATAGAGACATTGTCAGTTGTGTATATATATAAGGGCTGTACCATATTATATTCTTAAATATTTAATGAATTATTATAATAAAGAAAAATCATTGGATTTGTAATCCAGTATACATACATATGTATAATATTAATTGTTTGTTTTGCGGATTAGCAAATGGTCTCTTGCTGCAACTAACTCGTCGCAACATGTGTTCACAATCCAAATCCTTTGATTATGCCAAAGAAAATTGTTTGTCTCCAAAAATAAACTTCCCATCTATCATGTATAATTCCTACAATTCCTCATCCTTATGGTAAATGAAACATTTTTAGTTTTTGTACAAACCTTCATAAGATCATAAATGTGCAAAATTGTTTGGTTTCCATTATTCTATTTTTTTATGAATTAACTACGTATGTAGCAGACATAACAAATTGTAGTAAATTAGGCATGTAGTTGAATGGGCCAACCCTGGACAATTCACGTCGTTTTTTTTACTTTGACAGTAAATGTTACCTATCCGGTTTTGGTCGTTCGCCAATGTATCGGATACTAAAAGTATCTTAGATACCCTATCGGTCTACGAAGTGAACGCGGCCATTGTTCTCTTCTTTTATTTGACTTACTATGTACAGTGCCGGTAAAAAAAAATAGCACCACCGGTACAAGTTTCATTTTAACTTTTTTAAATTAGTAAATGGACACATATTTCCAGCCTTTACTGTATTTTGTTATTGCTTGAAGTGTTAACTCTCTGTATTGTGTATCTCTGGCACTTAAATGGTAACGGTTCTTTTTTTACGAGGCCATATTGGGGAAAAACCCTTTTTTATTGCGGTAAAAATAATAGCACTGATCGCAGTTTTCGCTAGAAAAAAACATTTTTTGGTGTCATATTTCAAGGTAAAGTAACCAAATGTTAAGATTTGTTAATTTTGAATAGGTTTCTTCATTTTAAACAAAAAAATTACAGTTTTTCAAAGACAATGGGCCGTGGAAAACATTGCACAAACGAAAAACGTGAAATTATTAAAAAAAATGATTTTAGAAGGTAAAACTTATGGAGAAGTTCGACGTTTTGTTGGCTGTTCCAACAAAATGATTCGAAATTCAATAATATACGCACCCAAGACCGAAACTCGTGGGCGAAAACCAGTTTTTGTCGAAAACTCTTGTCAGACGCCTAGTCCGAGAAAGCCAAAAAAATCCTTTCAAGCCTGCAACTGAGCTCAAAAAATACCTGAATATTACAGCTTGCGTTGAAACCGTTCGCCACATATTGAGAGAACATAATTTAACAGCGTGTAGTCCCAGAAAAGTCCCTCTTTTAACTGCAAAACATGCAAAAAAGCGTTTAATGTTTGCAAGACAGCATTTGAACAGGCCAGCAGCGAAATGGCGCAACGTTTTATGGACGGATGAGAGCAAAATCGTGTTGTTTGGCGGTAAAAGATCTCGCTCCTACGTAAGAAGACCTCCAAAAGCGGAATATAAACCCAAATACACAAATAAAATGGTTAAGCACGGAGGTTCAAGCATAATGGTGTGGGCTTGTTTTTCCTACTATGGAGTTGGACCCATATACTGGATTAAACTCATCATGGATCAACACGTCTACGTTAATATTTTGGAAAATGTTATGCTCCCGTATGCAGATGAAGAAATGCCGCTTTTGTGGGTCTTCCAACAAGATAATGACCCCAAGCACACCAGTAAAAAGGCAAAAAAATGGTTTGGAGATCATTCAATTAATGTAATGGAGTGGCAAGCGCAATCGCCTGACCTAAATCCCATCGAAAATCTGTGGGCCGACGTAAAGAAAGCAGTCTCAGATATTATACCGAACAGCAACGGAGCACTCTGGGCTGCAGTTAAGGCGTCCTGGGAGAATATTCCGGTTGAAAGGTGTCAAAATTTAGCTAATTCAATGACGAGACGTTGTGAAGCAGTAATAGCCAACAAGGGCTATGCAACGAAATATTAATTTTGAAACTTACTTTGCCATTAACATTTTGCAGCTTCCGGTATCTTTTATTATTTTGTAATTTTCGATATTTTTACCTTTCTTTAGACATACATATGGTCACGGCCGTGGTCTTATAACGTTACATTGTACGTTTTTTTTTGCTTATTACTCGAAAACTGCAATTCTAGTTTAACTTTTAAAGATACATCTGATAGATCTCTTTAAAGCCTAATTTTTGTAGAAAAAAGTTTTTATTTATCTCTTATAGATTTGTAAATATTGCCGTTCAAATTCGCTGAAAACGTTACATTTTTTGGAAGTAGATTTTGAGGTTGCTGAATATATTCTGAAAACTCTGCGAATTGGGTGTGCTAAGTTAAGTTTTTCTTTTTAGAGAATTGAAATGAAATTCCAAATTATAGCTTACAACTTTTTTTTAAAGAAAAAGTTATATTATTTGCGTTATTTCAGCTCAAATGTGTGTCTTATAACGTTACAGAAAAAAGTCTTATAACGTTACCTTTAGAATTTTTGTATGAAAAATGGGAACAATATGGCTGAAAGTAATATAAATTCATAAAAAAAATGAAAAGCAAGCAAATAGAACAAAGTTAATTTATTTATTATAAGGTAAGTATTTCATTTGTAATAATACTAATCCATAAATAAACAAAGAAAAATAAATATTATGTCTCAATCTTGAAGTATGGTAAGTTTTTATGTTGCCATCATTAAAATGGATTTCATGAGCAGATGAATTGAAAGTATTATTAATTTTCAAGATGTCATCATTGTGGACTTCTTCAACGTAAATTTTTGAAGAAGTGCGGCTAAGAGTTTGCACAAAATCGGATGCGTTTTTGACAATACAGTCTCGAGTCCGTACGTTCTTTACAGTTTTTACGATGGCACCAATTCCATCAACGCATCTTTTGCCATGGGAAGTGGCAAATTAGTTCCAAGAAAATTGTATCCCAAATTTGGATTCAAAGACAGAAGGCTGCAATGAATTTGTTTTTGAAGTGGGAAGATGGCCAAATCGCTCCAAATTTTCAAAACTTTCAACTTACTTGGAAGTGTTAAAGAAGTTTGTACAAATACGGGATAATGGTACTCGTATCTTTGGTATGCGTCAAATTGTCTATTACAAAAACGCGCGATTAAAAATTTTCATTGAAATAAAAAACAGAAATAAACAAAGTGGCGCAAAATTTTAAAAAGTGCTCGTTTAAGCACTAAGACCGGCTCTGCTTAACGCAGACGTTTAGCTTGGAGACATCGTTTAACTTTTTCATAATTTTAAACACGTAGACAACTCTTCTAAGTAATGTGTTTTTTTTTGTGTTTTTTTCTTAATAAAAATAAAACATCAGTAAACATTTTTACTTCGATTTGCTTTGGTAGTAAGGATAAAGTATACTTTTAAGAATAAACAAGCTATTTGCTGCTGTTAAAGTTAGACGACCTTTTTAACGTTAAAGTATAGTTTATGTCGTTTAAAATTAACAAAAAGTCGGTTCTCGTTTTATACACAATAGATTGATTAAGAGCAGGTTTTAAATGTTTAAAATTTTACGCCAGTAGGTTATCGTTGATTCCAATGTGCGCTCTGAACTTCATCCAGGCTTTCACAAAACTCTGGCTTTCAGAAACTCTGTAGAGTGGAAATGAATCGAAAGAATATTAAAGTATTTCTTATTACCTTCAGCCCTACTCAAGGTCACCTAAAATCAATAGAGTTTCAAAAGTTAGATACATAACTTCATCTTTATTGGTTTCAGCAGAAAATGTCTTATAACGTTACACGTCTTTCAAAATTGTTTAATAAAAATGGTCGCTTAATTTGAATGATTGTTTAATAGTTTTATTAAATTAATACAAAATACTCAATAAAATTCTAAAAGTTCAGTTTCCAAAACTTTCATATCATAAGTAAGAAAACTTTTAAGGAATTTGGTCTTATAACGTTACACGAAAGTAGAGCGCTTTTGATTTGTAAAATTTACAAGTTTGAATATTTTTTTCACCAAAAAAATGAGATATTTAGTTAAAGTAAGACTTTTCCATTAAAATTATAGTTGAAGGTAAAAAAAAATAAATAAAAGGTAATATATATAACCTTTTTTCGACTACTTGCATTTCCGGCTATGTGTGAAGAGATCAACAAGCTAATTTAAAGTGTGGCTTAGGACACACCAAAAATGTTTTTGCTGTTGATAATGATATCAACCATTAGTATGAGATATATTCTTTCTAAAAATGAGCATAGTAGCGGTAAATTCAAAAAAAAAAATTGTGGCTTGGTTTCATTTCTCGTGGCCGTGACCATATATCAATCTTTAAGGTTTTGCAATCTTTTACATAATATGTATATTTAAAAAAATATGGAAACCAATAATATAAAAATACTTATTTAAATTGTTTACCTACATTGAACTATTGATTTTACACTACCTCAATTTCTTTTAATATTTTTTTTTCAGATTAATCATATAAAGTTGGATAATTTCTTTTGACAAATTGTATATTTGCTTTAATGACGGTATTCTCAGACCTCAATTTTAAAGATCTGTTGACGATGTCGAAAGTTAGAAACTAATCTCGTTTGAATTATAAAATAAATAAATAAATTTGGTGGTGCAACAGCTCGTAGTGAACCAGGACCTAGTGACTTACAACTCTCAACCATTCCTGTGTGCGTGTTACCAGGAACGGAGGGGATCTACAATTTTCTGCCGATTCCAAACGGCTAATGAGCAGCACTTTCCATGACAAGAGATACTCTTGGAAAATTTGTCAATTTCTCGCACGAGGCAGTACACCCTTGAAAAAAACTTTCTTGCAGCGGCTAAGAATTTAACTCGAGACCTTCCGCATGAGAGTCCAACGCACTAACCATTATGCCAAGGGGTACTTCTCGTACATCTCGTTTGAATTGTTTTATGAAAATTGATTTTTTTCCAAATTCTGATGACCAATTTTAGTATCTTTCTTGTTGAATTGATCGTAAAATATTTTTCGGCATTATCTTAGGGCAGGTTTGGGGCAATAAATGAGTTTTAATTTTTGTTCAATATTCAAGAATTTTTCATCAACTTTTGAATTTTTAATTATAAGAACCTATCCCAGTTCTGCTTCACACAGCTTTTTAGTATTAAATTTGATGTCAGTTTGGAAAAAATTTAAACAAAAATAAAGATGACCATATTTCATTGAACTATTGACCTCAATCATAAAGACTCCTAATACTCAAGTTAGAAACGTTACACTAAAATCGGCATTTTTCGAGATTTGAATTTTAAAATTTAATTAGAAATTAAATAAAGTTCCTCTACCTCGTCTCCCATTGCATATATCAAGATATAGCTTATGAAACATTTATAGACAATTGTTAGGATAGTAAATTTTCTTTAATTTTTCTTTAATTTTTCATCAATTTTTAAATTTTTCATAAAAAAATTGAAATTAAAAGAACTTCACTCATTCCTTTAATATCGTCAGTTTTACCCTTTCTCAATAGTTTTTACCAAAATTTAGCTTGAGATTTCCACTTTCTTTATTGACCCTTACCTTGATGATCGGATAATTTGATTAAAAGTTATAGCAAGAGATCTCAAGCATTCTTTATTTTTTAAGCACACTGGCAATTTCACTCAAACTCTTAAAATGGCGATGAACAACTTTTCTATTTGTTCTCTTAAATTCTTTAGCAATTGAAAGTTCTCACTGCGCCTGGTGTACTCGGTGTGTTTGGTGTATTATTTGATGTAGGTATTCGATGTGTTCGATGCATTCGTTTCGAGTTAATACACGATTCTATTGTTTTGGTATGGGGTGATGATTCAATTGTTTTGTTTTGAAAGAAGTAAAAGCAGCAAGTAGTGTATTTGAAAAAATATAGAATGGCTTAGAAGTGGTTTCAAACCATTCGTTGCAGATGTCTAGTTTACATAAAGCTAGAAACATACATTTTCACTAATCTGAACTACTTTTTTTACGTATTATTTAATTATATTTATTTGCAATATAATTTGGTAACGGTTTGCTATGCATAAATGTACATACATATATGAAATTACTGATGCAGTCTACGGACTCGAAATAATCAGTTCAAAAACCTCTTACAGAAGCTCAAATCTTATGATTATGATGCTAAGTTTATATTCACATTATAATTACACTAGCTGCATTTTTTAATAGATATCATTATTTATTAGACTTCAGTGTTGCTTCTGGAAGAATAAACAACTCTCTAAATATGTTTCAAAAAGTGGTTTATATAATCCCGTAGCAAATATGTAGATTATAATAGACACCATAAATTCAATAATAATTTAATATACTTACTGTTTTCCAATAATCCATCGTAATCATTTTGCCGCCGCGTATTTTCACGATGTTTACGAGGCATCTTAGTCTATTGTATTCATTAATCTAATCAAATAATGTGCACAAATATTTTGAATTGCACAACATTAATTAATATTACTATAAACTATTGTTATTATTAACAATAACAACTGGAGAATTTGAAAGCATAATTTATGGAGAGATGATCAAATAATTCACATTACATAGTCCGACTTGAAACTTGACATTAGAAATATAATACTTCTCCGACATAACTTTCTTACATCAGTTAGGTATAGTAAAATGCAGAGATTATCATTCATCATCTATAACTATATTTATGCAGAAATAAACATCTTTCTGTTTTAAACACCTACAAGTTTAGTTTGAATTAACTAAAAGCAATGCAACTTCATAAGTATTTTTTATATTATCTTTAACAATTTTAATGTCGATTTCCTTTACACACTAGGGATTTTAGGGATTGCGATCTCTTGTCAAATTTTGACTTTTACGACAGATTTTACGTTCCTTCACACCAAAAAATCGATTTTTTTTTGACAGTGATCAAATCTTTCGAATCCGTATTTGGAGAGGGATTTACATGTATACGAAATACGTACCCACAGATATCAATGGCCGCGTTCAGATAATAGTCGCGTTCACCTCGTAGTCCGATAGGGTATCTAAGATACTTTAGCATCCGATATGTTGGCGAACGACCAAAACCGGATAGGTACCATTTACTGTCAAAGTCAAAAAACGACGTGAATCGACCAGGGTTGGCCGAATCAACTACATGCCTAATTTACTACAATTTGTTACGTCTGCTACATACGTAGTTAATTCATAAAAAAATAGAATAATGGAAACCAAACAATTTTGCACATTTATGATCTTAATCTTATGAAGGTTTGTACAAAAACTGAAAATGTTTCATTTACCATATGGATGAGAAATTGTAGGAATTATACATGATAGATGGGAAGTTTATTTTTGGAGACAAACAATTTTCTTTGGCATAATTAAAGGATTTGGATTATGAATACATGATTTAAAGATATTTTTTAATGCTGAATTTATTGTCCAAGATATGTTGCGACGAGTTAGTTGCAGCAAGAGACCATTTGCTAATCCGCAAAGCAAACAAATAATATTATACATATACTGGATTACAAATCCTATGAATTTTTTTAAAAAATATAATATGGTATAGCCCTTATAAATATATACAACTTACAATGTCTCTATTAAGTTTTTAGTTCAATTCTTTGATAATTTAATCCTGCAATCAGGAAAGGTAAATTGAAAAGGGTAGATTTTTTAACCACAAATTATCATATAAATACTACCAAAAAACTTTTTAAAAATAATGAAAACCAATAACTGGCAATTAAATTTAAACTTGAAACTGTTTATTTTGTTTATGAATAAGTCCAACTAACATACTATCCAGAGCTAAACTCTTGAAAACTTAAAAAAAAAAACTCCCATACAACTCTCTTGTATCCCATTGTTATACCTAAGTATTAATATCTTGTTATGAAACTGAACTGGGTTTCATAACATTTTTATTTTAAGAGGTAAACACCTTTGCAGCTTACAACTACTTAAATCTTATAGCTAAACTATTTTCTCTTCTTGCAATAAGATTATATAAGCTTATAGTCTTAAAAGAATCCTTTTCTGAAAACTCAGTTCTAAATAATATGTCCATATAATCCCATAACAAATCATGTTTGAGAGTTAAGATCATTTCATATTTCTATGAAAACCCTAAAAGAATTTGAGTTTAATACCTCCTATATCAAGAAACAATCTGAAGTTCAAAGAATAAAAGCTTTGCAGTAGGATCCGAATGAGATCTTTAATGCAACAAACTTTACTTTTCTCAATTCGTAAATTAGTACTAGACGTACCAAATGTTAAAAAGTTACAGTTCGGCCAACCCTGTACTCGACACAAAAGAAAATAGATCAGCTGAAATGTCAGCTGTTCTTCAAAGTTCCCCTTGGATAGTTAAGTATACCAAAAATTTTTGGATAGCTTTAGATTTCTACTTGACATCAGCTGTTTCGTTAATCAGTTGTTTTTTCCTATGGGATTACAACAACACCAACAAATCCAGATACCTTTGGATACGTACCCGAACGCGACCAATGACTTTTGCATCCTGTGCTTTTAAACGATGCAATTACTACGTTTATATGAGGTATTGAAGCGAGCTTGAAGCTCGCTTCGACCCTTTGTAAATGGGTATTGAGTTGAAATGAGCTTCGTTCGACTCGATCTCACTCGCTCAGCGGTGTCGAGTCGAAATATGTGACGAAAAAACTGGGTCGAGGAGTTAACAAAATGTTTCAGAATAGGGGGGTTCACATTCTCAAAAATGTTTGACAAATGCTGTTTGATTGGCTCGAATTTGAAAATGAGAACGCTTCAACCAACAAAAAGTTTTTGGCAGGATTGATTGCCTTACGGGAAGATTCTAAGTTAGAACAAAAGAATAGCATACAAATTAACAAACAAGAAAACATTTTATTATTTAATATTTTTTGTATCATTAAACAACCAAATGAACACTAAAACTTTTTCAAGCTAAATATTTCTACAAATTTATATTTTAAAATCCAACTAAAACTCATTACACCTCAAGTTCGTCTCGTTTTTTGGTTGGAATTGTGCCAGTTTCTCAATCTTTACCTCATTACAAAGGTGACACAAACCACTTGTAGCTTGTAGGGAATTGATCGCTGATGTCGGAAAAATCATTCTGCTGTTCATCTTTCTTAGTCGAGGCTAAATTACTGCAGTCCAGCTGTTGGTTGATCTCCCGATTGTAATCTCCATCCTTGGTAAATCCATTGTATTGGTCACATTGTGGGGAAGCTATTCTCCTCCAAGTAGTGAACTTTAATATTTTGATTACAAAACCAGCAATTAACAGTCACTTTAAAGTTTGATCTTATTTTTACGTATAATTTGTAAAGAACTAAAACAGCCACAAAGCTTATTGATATGCGGTTTTTTTGCAAACAAGACTGAAAAAGGAGGCAAACGAAACGCGAAAACAAATTAAAATAAATATTGACCCAAAAAATCATAATGTAAACAATGTAATGATTAGAAACAGTGGGGCAATTTCTATTAAATGTGACGACAATGAGTGTTCCGAAAAATTAAAAAAAGAAATCGAAACTAAACTGAATTCAGAATATGAAGTAATAGTTCCAAAAATGTTTAAACCTAATGTTTGCGTTATGAATCTAGAAAGTGATGAAGAAGAAGAAGATATTGTGAACAAAATAAAAAAACAGAATGCTGAACTTAAGGACTGTGAAATTAAACTTGTAAAATCATTTAGAAATAAAAATAAGTGGAGAAATTTAAATATTGTGTTGGAAGTGAATAGCGACAGTTTCCATAAAATTTTGAATTTAGAATCTATAAAAATTGGCTGGGTAAAATGCTATGCAAGGCAATACTTCAACATAAGCAGATGTTTTAAATGTCAAGGATATAATCATAAAGCAAGTAATTGTAAAAATAAGGAAGCTTGTAGAAAATGTGGCGAGGAGCATCGAATTCGTGATTGTAATAATAATAAAATTAAATGTGTTAACTGTACAAAACTGTGCTTGTCGCAGGAGATTAATATCAATTGCGAACACGAAGCTAATGATAAGGACTGTCCTGTTTTTTTAAGAAAATTTAAAGTTCTTAAGGAGAGAATTCAATATTAGCAACGACAGTTAACATATTGGTGTACCAATGTGCAGGGACTTTTAAATAACTTTAATGCAATCGAAGTTATAGTGCAAAATAACAATTTTGATATTATAGCAATGTCAGAAACCCATCTTACAAAAGATATAGGAGACAATGAAATTAATCTTCCCAATTACAATGCTCTACGATGTGACAGCACAAGTAAACGTACAGGTGGAGTAATTATACATATATGTTAAGAATGGAATTCAACACAGAATATTTGATAATTTATCTGTAGAAATGAAAGTTTGGTCTTTATGTTGTGAAATATGTACAAATGAGTTTAAAGAAACTATTGCAATTTTTTATAGATCTCCAAGTGGATCAGAAAGTGAATTCTGTAGTCTGTTTTCTGATTGGATTGATAAAACCTTAGATTCGTATATCATGAATTTAGTCATATTAGGTGACTTCAATATTGATCTAATGAACAGAAATAATACATACACACGAGTTTTTAATAATATTTTGATAAACAATAACTGTAAACAAATAATAAATAAACCAACTCGAATTACACAGACATCTAGATCGTTGATAGACTTTGTTATTTGTCCTATTGGAAAAAATGTGTGGGCAGATACAATACAAGATCTGAAAATTAGTGATCATGAATCAATATTGTTGAAAATTAAAGTAAATGATAAGAAAATAATTAAAGAAACAAAATATATTAATACTTTCCGTTATAAAAAAAAATGAATTTAGAGTATTTTTGACTGAAAAATGTAGTCAAATAAATAATATCTTTGATTTTAACGAAAAATCAAGTGCATTAGAAGACGGTTTAAATTATTTTATAAATAAAGGTCTTAAAAGAAAAAGAATCGAACAAAATGGTAATAAATGGTTTAAACAAAGTGGCGCAAAATTTTAAAAAGTGCTCGTTTAAGCACTAAGACCGGCTCTGCTTAACGCAGACGTTTAGCTTGGAGACATCGTTTAACTTTTTCATAATTTTAAACACGTAGACAACTCTTCTAAGTAATGTGTTTTTTTTTGTGTTTTTTTCTTAATAAAAATAAAACATCAGTAAACATTTTTACTTCGATTTGCTTTGGTAGTAAGGATAAAGTATACTTTTAAGAATAAACAAGCTATTTGCTGCTGTTAAAGTTAGACGACCTTTTTAACGTTAAAGTATAGTTTATGTCGTTTAAAATTAACAAAAAGTCGGTTCTCGTTTTATACACAATAGATTGATTAAGAGCAGGTTTTAAATGTTTAAAATTTTACGCCAGTAGGTTATCGTTGATTCCAATGTGCGCTCTGAACTTCATCCAGGCTTTCACAAAACTCTGGCTTTCAGAAACTCTGTAGAGTGGAAATGAATCGAAAGAATATTAAAGTATTTCTTATTACCTTCAGCCCTACTCAAGGTCACCTAAAATCAATAGAGTTTCAAAAGTTAGATACATAACTTCATCTTTATTGGTTTCAGCAGAAAATGTCTTATAACGTTACACGTCTTTCAAAATTGTTTAATAAAAATGGTCGCTTAATTTGAATGATTGTTTAATAGTTTTATTAAATTAATACAAAATACTCAATAAAATTCTAAAAGTTCAGTTTCCAAAACTTTCATATCATAAGTAAGAAAACTTTTAAGGAATTTGGTCTTATAACGTTACACGAAAGTAGAGCGCTTTTGATTTGTAAAATTTACAAGTTTGAATATTTTTTTCACCAAAAAAATGAGATATTTAGTTAAAGTAAGACTTTTCCATTAAAATTATAGTTGAAGGTAAAAAAAAATAAATAAAAGGTAATATATATAACCTTTTTTCGACTACTTGCATTTCCGGCTATGTGTGAAGAGATCAACAAGCTAATTTAAAGTGTGGCTTAGGACACACCAAAAATGTTTTTGCTGTTGATAATGATATCAACCATTAGTATGAGATATATTCTTTCTAAAAATGAGCATAGTAGCGGTAAATTCAAAAAAAAAAATTGTGGCTTGGTTTCATTTCTCGTGGCCGTGACCATATATCAATCTTTAAGGTTTTGCAATCTTTTACATAATATGTATATTTAAAAAAATATGGAAACCAATAATATAAAAATACTTATTTAAATTGTTTACCTACATTGAACTATTGATTTTACACTACCTCAATTTCTTTTAATATTTTTTTTTCAGATTAATCATATAAAGTTGGATAATTTCTTTTGACAAATTGTATATTTGCTTTAATGACGGTATTCTCAGACCTCAATTTTAAAGATCTGTTGACGATGTCGAAAGTTAGAAACTAATCTCGTTTGAATTATAAAATAAATAAATAAATTTGGTGGTGCAACAGCTCGTAGTGAACCAGGACCTAGTGACTTACAACTCTCAACCATTCCTGTGTGCGTGTTACCAGGAACGGAGGGGATCTACAATTTTCTGCCGATTCCAAACGGCTAATGAGCAGCACTTTCCATGACAAGAGATACTCTTGGAAAATTTGTCAATTTCTCGCACGAGGCAGTACACCCTTGAAAAAAACTTTCTTGCAGCGGCTAAGAATTTAACTCGAGACCTTCCGCATGAGAGTCCAACGCACTAACCATTATGCCAAGGGGTACTTCTCGTACATCTCGTTTGAATTGTTTTATGAAAATTGATTTTTTTCCAAATTCTGATGACCAATTTTAGTATCTTTCTTGTTGAATTGATCGTAAAATATTTTTCGGCATTATCTTAGGGCAGGTTTGGGGCAATAAATGAGTTTTAATTTTTGTTCAATATTCAAGAATTTTTCATCAACTTTTGAATTTTTAATTATAAGAACCTATCCCAGTTCTGCTTCACACAGCTTTTTAGTATTAAATTTGATGTCAGTTTGGAAAAAATTTAAACAAAAATAAAGATGACCATATTTCATTGAACTATTGACCTCAATCATAAAGACTCCTAATACTCAAGTTAGAAACGTTACACTAAAATCGGCATTTTTCGAGATTTGAATTTTAAAATTTAATTAGAAATTAAATAAAGTTCCTCTACCTCGTCTCCCATTGCATATATCAAGATATAGCTTATGAAACATTTATAGACAATTGTTAGGATAGTAAATTTTCTTTAATTTTTCTTTAATTTTTCATCAATTTTTAAATTTTTCATAAAAAAATTGAAATTAAAAGAACTTCACTCATTCCTTTAATATCGTCAGTTTTACCCTTTCTCAATAGTTTTTACCAAAATTTAGCTTGAGATTTCCACTTTCTTTATTGACCCTTACCTTGATGATCGGATAATTTGATTAAAAGTTATAGCAAGAGATCTCAAGCATTCTTTATTTTTTAAGCACACTGGCAATTTCACTCAAACTCTTAAAATGGCGATGAACAACTTTTCTATTTGTTCTCTTAAATTCTTTAGCAATTGAAAGTTCTCACTGCGCCTGGTGTACTCGGTGTGTTTGGTGTATTATTTGATGTAGGTATTCGATGTGTTCGATGCATTCGTTTCGAGTTAATACACGATTCTATTGTTTTGGTATGGGGTGATGATTCAATTGTTTTGTTTTGAAAGAAGTAAAAGCAGCAAGTAGTGTATTTGAAAAAATATAGAATGGCTTAGAAGTGGTTTCAAACCATTCGTTGCAGATGTCTAGTTTACATAAAGCTAGAAACATACATTTTCACTAATCTGAACTACTTTTTTTACGTATTATTTAATTATATTTATTTGCAATATAATTTGGTAACGGTTTGCTATGCATAAATGTACATACATATATGAAATTACTGATGCAGTCTACGGACTCGAAATAATCAGTTCAAAAACCTCTTACAGAAGCTCAAATCTTATGATTATGATGCTAAGTTTATATTCACATTATAATTACACTAGCTGCATTTTTTAATAGATATCATTATTTATTAGACTTCAGTGTTGCTTCTGGAAGAATAAACAACTCTCTAAATATGTTTCAAAAAGTGGTTTATATAATCCCGTAGCAAATATGTAGATTATAATAGACACCATAAATTCAATAATAATTTAATATACTTACTGTTTTCCAATAATCCATCGTAATCATTTTGCCGCCGCGTATTTTCACGATGTTTACGAGGCATCTTAGTCTATTGTATTCATTAATCTAATCAAATAATGTGCACAAATATTTTGAATTGCACAACATTAATTAATATTACTATAAACTATTGTTATTATTAACAATAACAACTGGAGAATTTGAAAGCATAATTTATGGAGAGATGATCAAATAATTCACATTACATAGTCCGACTTGAAACTTGACATTAGAAATATAATACTTCTCCGACATAACTTTCTTACATCAGTTAGGTATAGTAAAATGCAGAGATTATCATTCATCATCTATAACTATATTTATGCAGAAATAAACATCTTTCTGTTTTAAACACCTACAAGTTTAGTTTGAATTAACTAAAAGCAATGCAACTTCATAAGTATTTTTTATATTATCTTTAACAATTTTAATGTCGATTTCCTTTACACACTAGGGATTTTAGGGATTGCGATCTCTTGTCAAATTTTGACTTTTACGACAGATTTTACGTTCCTTCACACCAAAAAATCGATTTTTTTTTGACAGTGATCAAATCTTTCGAATCCGTATTTGGAGAGGGATTTACATGTATACGAAATACGTACCCACAGATATCAATGGCCGCGTTCAGATAATAGTCGCGTTCACCTCGTAGTCCGATAGGGTATCTAAGATACTTTAGCATCCGATATGTTGGCGAACGACCAAAACCGGATAGGTACCATTTACTGTCAAAGTCAAAAAACGACGTGAATCGACCAGGGTTGGCCGAATCAACTACATGCCTAATTTACTACAATTTGTTACGTCTGCTACATACGTAGTTAATTCATAAAAAAATAGAATAATGGAAACCAAACAATTTTGCACATTTATGATCTTAATCTTATGAAGGTTTGTACAAAAACTGAAAATGTTTCATTTACCATATGGATGAGAAATTGTAGGAATTATACATGATAGATGGGAAGTTTATTTTTGGAGACAAACAATTTTCTTTGGCATAATTAAAGGATTTGGATTATGAATACATGATTTAAAGATATTTTTTAATGCTGAATTTATTGTCCAAGATATGTTGCGACGAGTTAGTTGCAGCAAGAGACCATTTGCTAATCCGCAAAGCAAACAAATAATATTATACATATACTGGATTACAAATCCTATGAATTTTTTTAAAAAATATAATATGGTATAGCCCTTATAAATATATACAACTTACAATGTCTCTATTAAGTTTTTAGTTCAATTCTTTGATAATTTAATCCTGCAATCAGGAAAGGTAAATTGAAAAGGGTAGATTTTTTAACCACAAATTATCATATAAATACTACCAAAAAACTTTTTAAAAATAATGAAAACCAATAACTGGCAATTAAATTTAAACTTGAAACTGTTTATTTTGTTTATGAATAAGTCCAACTAACATACTATCCAGAGCTAAACTCTTGAAAACTTAAAAAAAAAAACTCCCATACAACTCTCTTGTATCCCATTGTTATACCTAAGTATTAATATCTTGTTATGAAACTGAACTGGGTTTCATAACATTTTTATTTTAAGAGGTAAACACCTTTGCAGCTTACAACTACTTAAATCTTATAGCTAAACTATTTTCTCTTCTTGCAATAAGATTATATAAGCTTATAGTCTTAAAAGAATCCTTTTCTGAAAACTCAGTTCTAAATAATATGTCCATATAATCCCATAACAAATCATGTTTGAGAGTTAAGATCATTTCATATTTCTATGAAAACCCTAAAAGAATTTGAGTTTAATACCTCCTATATCAAGAAACAATCTGAAGTTCAAAGAATAAAAGCTTTGCAGTAGGATCCGAATGAGATCTTTAATGCAACAAACTTTACTTTTCTCAATTCGTAAATTAGTACTAGACGTACCAAATGTTAAAAAGTTACAGTTCGGCCAACCCTGTACTCGACACAAAAGAAAATAGATCAGCTGAAATGTCAGCTGTTCTTCAAAGTTCCCCTTGGATAGTTAAGTATACCAAAAATTTTTGGATAGCTTTAGATTTCTACTTGACATCAGCTGTTTCGTTAATCAGTTGTTTTTTCCTATGGGATTACAACAACACCAACAAATCCAGATACCTTTGGATACGTACCCGAACGCGACCAATGACTTTTGCATCCTGTGCTTTTAAACGATGCAATTACTACGTTTATATGAGGTATTGAAGCGAGCTTGAAGCTCGCTTCGACCCTTTGTAAATGGGTATTGAGTTGAAATGAGCTTCGTTCGACTCGATCTCACTCGCTCAGCGGTGTCGAGTCGAAATATGTGACGAAAAAACTGGGTCGAGGAGTTAACAAAATGTTTCAGAATAGGGGGGTTCACATTCTCAAAAATGTTTGACAAATGCTGTTTGATTGGCTCGAATTTGAAAATGAGAACGCTTCAACCAACAAAAAGTTTTTGGCAGGATTGATTGCCTTACGGGAAGATTCTAAGTTAGAACAAAAGAATAGCATACAAATTAACAAACAAGAAAACATTTTATTATTTAATATTTTTTGTATCATTAAACAACCAAATGAACACTAAAACTTTTTCAAGCTAAATATTTCTACAAATTTATATTTTAAAATCCAACTAAAACTCATTACACCTCAAGTTCGTCTCGTTTTTTGGTTGGAATTGTGCCAGTTTCTCAATCTTTACCTCATTACAAAGGTGACACAAACCACTTGTAGCTTGTAGGGAATTGATCGCTGATGTCGGAAAAATCATTCTGCTGTTCATCTTTCTTAGTCGAGGCTAAATTACTGCAGTCCAGCTGTTGGTTGATCTCCCGATTGTAATCTCCATCCTTGGTAAATCCATTGTATTGGTCACATTGTGGGGAAGCTATTCTCCTCCAAGTAGTGAACTTTAATATTTTGATTACAAAACCAGCAATTAACAGTCACTTTAAAGTTTGATCTTATTTTTACGTATAATTTGTAAAGAACTAAAACAGCCACAAAGCTTATTGATATGCGGTTTTTTTGCAAACAAGACTGAAAAAGGAGGCAAACGAAACGCGAAAACAAATTAAAATAAATATTGACCCAAAAAATCATAATGTAAACAATGTAATGATTAGAAACAGTGGGGCAATTTCTATTAAATGTGACGACAATGAGTGTTCCGAAAAATTAAAAAAAGAAATCGAAACTAAACTGAATTCAGAATATGAAGTAATAGTTCCAAAAATGTTTAAACCTAATGTTTGCGTTATGAATCTAGAAAGTGATGAAGAAGAAGAAGATATTGTGAACAAAATAAAAAAACAGAATGCTGAACTTAAGGACTGTGAAATTAAACTTGTAAAATCATTTAGAAATAAAAATAAGTGGAGAAATTTAAATATTGTGTTGGAAGTGAATAGCGACAGTTTCCATAAAATTTTGAATTTAGAATCTATAAAAATTGGCTGGGTAAAATGCTATGCAAGGCAATACTTCAACATAAGCAGATGTTTTAAATGTCAAGGATATAATCATAAAGCAAGTAATTGTAAAAATAAGGAAGCTTGTAGAAAATGTGGCGAGGAGCATCGAATTCGTGATTGTAATAATAATAAAATTAAATGTGTTAACTGTACAAAACTGTGCTTGTCGCAGGAGATTAATATCAATTGCGAACACGAAGCTAATGATAAGGACTGTCCTGTTTTTTTAAGAAAATTTAAAGTTCTTAAGGAGAGAATTCAATATTAGCAACGACAGTTAACATATTGGTGTACCAATGTGCAGGGACTTTTAAATAACTTTAATGCAATCGAAGTTATAGTGCAAAATAACAATTTTGATATTATAGCAATGTCAGAAACCCATCTTACAAAAGATATAGGAGACAATGAAATTAATCTTCCCAATTACAATGCTCTACGATGTGACAGCACAAGTAAACGTACAGGTGGAGTAATTATACATATATGTTAAGAATGGAATTCAACACAGAATATTTGATAATTTATCTGTAGAAATGAAAGTTTGGTCTTTATGTTGTGAAATATGTACAAATGAGTTTAAAGAAACTATTGCAATTTTTTATAGATCTCCAAGTGGATCAGAAAGTGAATTCTGTAGTCTGTTTTCTGATTGGATTGATAAAACCTTAGATTCGTATATCATGAATTTAGTCATATTAGGTGACTTCAATATTGATCTAATGAACAGAAATAATACATACACACGAGTTTTTAATAATATTTTGATAAACAATAACTGTAAACAAATAATAAATAAACCAACTCGAATTACACAGACATCTAGATCGTTGATAGACTTTGTTATTTGTCCTATTGGAAAAAATGTGTGGGCAGATACAATACAAGATCTGAAAATTAGTGATCATGAATCAATATTGTTGAAAATTAAAGTAAATGATAAGAAAATAATTAAAGAAACAAAATATATTAATACTTTCCGTTATAAAAAAAAATGAATTTAGAGTATTTTTGACTGAAAAATGTAGTCAAATAAATAATATCTTTGATTTTAACGAAAAATCAAGTGCATTAGAAGACGGTTTAAATTATTTTATAAATAAAGGTCTTAAAAGAAAAAGAATCGAACAAAATGGTAATAAATGGTTTTCAGAAGAACTAAATGCATTGAAAAGACAAAAAATACGTGTTTTTCATCGGGCTAGTATAACAAATAGTGTCACGGAATGGTCGGCTTATAAAAATATTCGCAATCTTTATAAAAATAAATTACAACATGCTAAAAAAAACTTTATTTGCAATAAAATTCAGTCATGTAGGGACCAAAAATCTATGTGGAAAACTATCAAAACTTTGGTTTTAAAAAATAATAAAGAACAAATTAATGAAGTGCAGTTTGGTGATATTTTGGAAAAAGATAGCAAAAGTATTGTAAACAAGTTTAATTCGTTTTTTATCGAAAGCATTAATAATATAAGTAATTCTATTCCAGTAAATAGTAGCCAAGTTCATCTAAGTCTCATTTCAAACACACAAATTGAATTTAAATTCAGAACTATTAACATTAACGAACTAAGAGTGATTTGTAGCAAAATGAATAAAAAAAGTGCTTTCATGTTGAACATAAAAATGATTCTGGAATCTTTTGATATTATAGGACCAGTGTTAGTAAATATAATTAATGAATCGTTTACTCGTGGTGAATTTCCAAAAACTCTTAAGGAATCAATAGTTATACCCATCCCAAAAGAAACAGGTACAAAACTGTGTGAAAAATTTCGGCCAATAAATATGATGCCAATCCTAGAGAAAATTGTAGAAAAGTGCGCGTACGAACAATTCTATAAATATGTTGAGAATAACGGTATATTAATAGAAAACCAATCAGGTTTTCGCCCAAGTCACTCATGCGAATCATCATTAAACTGGCTCATTATGAATTTTAAAGCATATCCACGATGGTCATAAAATTATTCCAATTTTTCTAGATTTCCAAAGAGCATTTGAAACAATTGACAGGTTCATTTTAATTGAAAAACTCTTTAAATATGGTGTTAAAGATATAGAACTGGAATGGTTCAAGTCCTACCTGACAAATAGATCGCAGAAAACAAGTTTTAACGGTGAACAATCTAGTGCAAAATTTACTACCTTTGGCGTGCCGCAAGGAACAATATTGGGACCTTTACTGTTTCTAATATATATAAACGACATATGCAACACGTTAAGTATTTGTAAAATATCACTTTTTGCTGATGACGCTCTTTTGTATATAAGCGGTAAATATAATGATTTACTCGAAGAAATGATGAAAAATGATTTATTTAACTTTGACTGGTTAAGAGGTAATAAGTTGAAAATTAATGTTTTAAAAACAAAGTGTATGGCAATAAACAGTGATTATCGCATTAACCTAGAAATTGAAAACACAAAAATAGAACAAGTGAATGAAATAAAGTATCTAGGTATTAAATTGGACAACAAATTAAATTTTAAAAATCATATTCAGTACACCATTGGAAAAATTTCGAAAAAAATAGGGTTTCTTAAAAGAATTAGAAAAAATATAACAACGTTGTGTGCTGTTAACATATATAACACAATTATTAAACCTCATTTTGATTTTTGCTCAACCATTTTATTCTTAGGAACCAATGATGAAATTAATAGAATGCAGATCCTTCAAAACAAAGCTATGAGAACAATAACACGGAGCAGTTTTCGTACACCTACAAACTGGTTGTTGTCCTGTCTAAAATGGTTAAGTGTACGGCAGTGTATTAAGCGCGAAATAGATTGAACCAGCAACAGCACCGTCAACAGCAACAGCGGCCGCCATTAATTTAGACCCAATGTATTTCAATTGTTCAACACACATAAGAACAGCAACAGCAACGCCAACAGCGTCGTTAGGCCAAAGTCCTAAATTTGCTGTTGCTGGTGCAGTGTTGTCAACTTTTCTACTGCAATATTCAGTGGCACCACGATGAAAAACTTTTTTTCGATATGAAATGTCAAGCAGATGAAATGACGTTGCTGGTGGCAATGTGTTTGAGAAATGTTTGCTGGTCAGCGTGCTGTTTGCTGTTGACGATGCTGGTGCTGTTGCTGGTTTAATCTGTTTCGCGCATTACACTAAATGTTCTGACGTTTATTTTCAAAATGAAGTACAAAATGATGCCAAAGTATCTTACAGAAAATCTACAATACGTCCAAGATGTACAACCATATTCTTTAAGAAACAATAATAACTTTAGATATAGATTTTATAGAGATTCTAGAACACAAAATATGATTTTTTATAAGGGATTAAAATTGTTTAATGAACTTCCAAATAACATAAAGAATGAAACAAATTTGAAAATATTTAAAAAAGAATTAATTTATAACATAAGAAGAACGGTACCTTTATAAGCAAAAAATACGTCATAAAATGTATATTAAACATTATTTATTGTATAAAAGTAAATCGAATGTATATATAATTGTTAATTATACTAAATAAAATTATACTACTACTAAAAAAAAAAAAAAAAAATTTACCGAGTGCTTCATAATCATAATATGTCATATCACATGCGACCGAGAACGATGTGCAAGGAGAAGGCAAACACAAATTGACAGCATACAGCTGTATCCTTAACTTACAGAAAGTGAGACAGCGACCCCTATCACAACTGCAAGTACTACAATGCATTAAGGATAGGAACGAGCCCTCCATATTATATATACTCAAAGGTCTTCACTAATACTGGGTTCAACCTCGGAATAGTAAGACCGAGCCGAAGCACTTGCTTGGGGCTTACGCCTCGTCAAATAAATCCTTATTTATAAATTATTTACTTAGCCGTTTTAGCTACGCCTTCCTTATGTCAAATATACTACTTAAAAAAACTCACCAATCTAAGACTCTGGTTATTATACACGTAGGCAGACCCCAGCTGATTTCCATTATTATTCATTTTATTATTGTATGCACATTGATATAATTAATACATTTAAAATTGAGTTCCTAATATAGTACAACTGTTAGAGCGTTTGAAAAATATCAATGATTTATTAATACAAAATATCTATCCTTTTTGTCTTAGTAACAAACGAAACACTAACAACATGTGATTGAGTTAAACTAGTGTGCACAACAACGATGAATACGAATAAAATAATTATAACACTGAGCCTCCACTTGAAATAAATGATTGCAAGAATTGTGTTATGTAGCCAATATTTCTTGTGGAGTCCCCTTATGTCTCGATTTTTATTATTTTTAGACATAATTTTTTCTACTTATTTTTTGTCTTCGTAGAAGAAATAAATGCAGATATAAATTTTGACGTTTCGTGACACCCCAACTTCACTAGACACAATTTTCCCACAAGACGTCGAGTCTTGACACCAATTCCTACATTTTCATGTAACATTCCTTGATTTCATTGACAAACTCATGTTATGTTTTCACTTCGTATAGAAATTATTTCCTGTGCAGCCAAGATGTAATTTTTCTACCACTGTCTGTTGAAGTACATACGTTGTTTGGTTGTTTGCAGGCCAAAATTAACATTAAGGTCAGGCGCACACATTTAATTTTTAGTTGCACAACTGTTTGGTTGCTAATAGAAAACAGATGAACTATTTGGTTAAATATTCGCGCAAGTGCATATGATTATATGTTACACAAAATAGCGAACTTATTTTAGGCAATCGCTTAGTTTGTGTCAAAACACAAACTTTTTAGTTGCTCGAACCAAGCAGTTGCGAAACTAAAAATTGAATGTGCGCGCCTAGACTTAAAGAATTAAACATTGAAGATAGTAAGTATTTTGATTAATTTTTTTTTAAATTAGTTAGGGCATTCAGAGACTTTCTTGGATCAAATGTGCAAATCTCTTTTGCTCAAAAATGGATTGACCCAAAACCTGTACTTCCATTTGTATTATGCCCGCTTTGCCTCTTCCAGCTTTTCCAATGCGTTTATCGCTAAAATCAAACGACGTGATTTACTTCGAAGAATGAATAATCACGACATAATTTGCCTACGGTGTTAAAGAAATATAAACTTCAGATATAGTGTCTGACATAATATCAGAAATAAATATTGCTAATGGAGGTGCGGCGTAAGGTACATAGAAATAAGACACGGCATTTCTCCGCTTTAGTTCAGCCGCCATCCCTAGAGATAAAAAAATCTGAGACAACCACCCTCAGTCTCAGAACATCGTGCCACACATCTTTCCTATCTTTCTTTCTCTTCCGTAACTTCACGACCGCGCTGTGTTGAAAATATAATCATAATCCCTTGAGCGCGAGTAGATTATAAAACAAAAATAAAAACAAATTGCTTACACTCCTTTTTGTAAATTTCACATGATGTCATCTCACAATGACATTTAGATACTAAAACGGCCTTACGCCTCCTATGAACCAGTTTTAGCTTATTCCGCCGCTATTCCTCGTGCATTTTCATTATAAATAAGCTTTTCAGGATTAGAGTCGTTGTAAACTCATTGTCTTCATTTTGGCACTAATTAAAGCCATTGCAGTTTTTTTAATCGTTTTAAAAATGAAAATGAAAATTTTGAATGATGTATTTCACTGATAGGTATAACTGGCACCTAATTTCATAAATAAACGACAGTACCGTGGTGGAAATGCCCCCATTAAGTTACTCTAGTATGCGTGTTTTGCCGTAAAGATGCGCTTGGGTGCATGTTTTGGCGGAACCTAGTACCTTGGCCAATCTTTTTTCAGTTTGTTGGCAAAATATGATAGCCGAGATTTCCCATCTATATTTGATAATCTCTGGTTTGTGTTGTGATTTCGTCCATTAATTAAACTGACAGGTTACAAAATTTCATAGTGCATAATTCGTTCCTTTTGGATGTTATTTCTGTAATACTTTTCAATAATCAATCACCCAATACCTTCTAGTTACTTTTTATAAATTGGTGTCCTGTGTGATCTATATTACCTTTAATTTCTTTAAATAGATAAACGACATTGAGGTAAATTAAAAAATAAATTATCATTTTAATGTTAGGAAATTCAGTAGATACATATCAATTTTTTAAAATAAATATATTTTTATTTTGAACCGTGCATACCATCAAACATACAAAAATTATGTGAAGCCTTCGGTTCCAATTTAATGGAAAACATATTTCTTTTATAAATTAGCTATGTATGTATCTCTTAAAGGAGGTAATTGTTATAAATCAGCACTAGCCAACTACTACATACCTCTGAAATAGGAAGGGAATTTCATTTCTTTACTATGTATATATAAATTTTATTAATAGGATTCCGATCCCAAATTGATTTGTACGAAACGTACATTCAGAAAAAATACAATCAACATTTATGGAACAACAACAAAACTTACTGTTCGTAAGTGAATTAGAACTTGAGCACCAGCTTTAACATTGAAGCTATCTTGTTTATTGATTCCTTCTGGAGTCAGCATCATCAACTGTTCTTCTAATTCTCAACAAACTGATAGTTTTAGGTCTCAGCTGTTTACTAAGCATTTCCATAGCGATTGTATAATTTGTTTAATGAATCACGTTATTGTTACAATTGCTTTGTTGTCTTCTAAAGCAAAAGCCTAGTACTACCTAGCGTGAAATGAAAAATAAGTACGTTCCAAACTACACGCGAAGAATAAAAATGAAAATAGAATAAACTTTTCCACGTAAATTTTTGATACTCACTTTGAATGAAAAAAAAAAATGACAATTATTTTCAAACTGATTCGTTCTTTCTGTTTATAAATTTTCAATTTTTTGTTTTGAAACAAAATATTCAAATCAACTGACAAATGTCACAGTTTTCCACGTTGCCTTAAACTTTTTCCTGATGGTTGTGCATTGAGAAATGAAAATTATAGCGTGGAAAAAGTTGTGGAACATATTTGTTTTTCCAATCCACATTTTGGTACTCACCTCTCGTTGCGGATTTCATGCCAGTGAACCAGCAGTCACTTTTATATGAAATTTTCATTTTCACTTGAAGTGAGTACTAGGCTTAAAATATAAACAAAAAATCTGATCTTATATTAATGTTAATTATAAAAGTTTCTTAATGTTGGATCTCGTTAAAGCCTATCCCTTGGCAATTTAAAACAGTCAAAGCTGATGATATCATACTATATGATGGAGCAGGTGAAATTCTTTCCGATGAGAGACGACAAATTAGATTCCTCAACAATACACCCGAGTTACGGTTTCCACCTATTGAATAATTCAGTGTTATTAACGCAGTTATAAATAAAAATTGAGTTTCAGCAATCATCTCTGTTTTATAGAAGGTTAGATTCTATAATAGCCCTAGACTGTTAAAAAACAAGTTATCCTTGTTTCTCAAAATATAAGACAGCTCTTCCCAAAGTTAACAAAAAAGGCCATATGCTATTTTAAGATAACAATGAATGTAGATAACCCGGAAGCAAATTATTTTTTATTTAGAGTATTACACAATACACTATAGTTTCTTAGTGCACAATCATCAAATTCAAAGCACTAAACATAAACCTTATTGGTTTGTAAATGTATAAGTTTAAAAAATAACTCATTGCTTTGTTCTGAAGTAACTACCTAGAGTCAATTCATTTTTTCTCGTTGAATATTTTAGAGGAAAAAAGACTTCGAATTTGTTCTTGTCTGCCTTACTTACGCGCTCTATCTATTGTAATCGGCATTTATAGAAAAGGGATTATTCGAAGAACAAGAAAATATTACTTCATACAGAGTGGTCATCTAGTGGTTTATTTTTAAATCACAGGTTATTTTGATAATGACAGCTGTTTCTCGCTCGAAAACTTAACAGAAAGTGTGGATAATACCTCCGCGGAACGAAATGAGTCGCTTTACGCTTGAACATCGTTGGGAAATATTGAAAACTTATTTCCAAAGTGGGTGATGTGTAGCCCAAACAGTGCAATTTTTGAAGAGAAGGTTTGGCCGAAATGAAGCAGCCACCGCGCCTGCCGTACGCAAGTTTGTGCAAAAAGTTCACGACACTGGCTTGCTAGTGGGCAACATTCTTAGTCCCCGTCGTCGTACGGTGCGCACAGACGACAATGTGGCTCCTGTAGCCAAGAGTGTGAGATTCAAATAAAAATGTCTTGAAAAAAATTACACCAAAATACGCACAAATTAAATTCAAAAACACATCAACAGCTGCCAAAAAAAAAAAAATAGCCCAAGTTATACGAATAAAAGAAGAAATTAAATTTCTATATATTAAAAAAGTAAAATTAAATAATATGTTATATGAAACTCACTTACAATTATACAAAAATATTCACTACATCGTCGCAGAACTTTATATAAATAAAATAAACCTAATCATACAAAAAATTGCAATAGAAATCACTAAAACACAGAATAATAAATAACAAAAACTAATAAATAAACAGAATTTTAACACAATACCAATAAACATCAATGCAAAAGCTGTAATTAAAACAATACCTACTCAGGAAATGCAAAACGAAACGAGAAAAATTATAAACAAAAAACTCAAAAAACTATTAAAAAACAATAAAATAAACAATAAACTTAACAATAAATACAAAGAAGATAGACAAAACTTAAAAACTATAAAACAAAAATTAGTTTAGTTAGTTAGTTAGTTTAGTTGAAAAAACTTTATTTGAAAAACTGCTTTAAAATTTACAAAATGATAACCTTAAGTTTAATATGGTTTGGCTGATAGCCGTCTACCAGATTGACAATTTATTTAAGTTTAACTGTAGGTATAATTGCTTTATTTGTTTATTTAAAAGTTTCCTTCGAGGATGCGTTCCCTATAGTTCAGTGCATTAATTGTATAATTATATAAAGTTACCCAGCCTAGTTTACCGTTTAGGACATCCAACGTGTCATTGAATTCCATCGAGGCCACTCCAAAGTACCTCACACGAAACTCCTTCAAAATGGGACATCTGGCGACAAAGTGGTACACATCTTCCCTCTCCTTGAGGTTGCAGAGGTCGCATAGAATCGGTAGGTCGGGTCGATGCGGTATATAGTTTAATTTTATAAGTTCGCCTCTAATTTTAAATATTACATTTATCATATATGATAAATGTAAAACAAAAATTACATGACAATAAGACAATAATTACAAAAGCCGATAAAGGCAATACCATAGTAATATTAGATGAACAAGAATACATTACAAAAACAAAAACTTTCATGCACGATAACAACATAAAACATACAAAACGATCCCACAAAAACATTTACCAAAGAAATCAACAACGCCATAAACAAATGCACTAATTTATTCTTTAACTTAAACAAATACACACTTAAACAACCAAATGCATAAGCACCACAATTTACAGGTCTCCCTAAATTTCATTCTCCCGAATGAATGATTTGCATAGTACGGATTCCAAACCAGGCAACAGTATTCCAGGGTAGATCTCACAAAAGCCATATAAAGAGATTTAAGAGCATATGAATCAGAGAATTCTCTAGTGTTCCTTTTTAGAAAACCCAACATTTTATATGCTTTATTAACTATATAGTCAATGTGACAACTAAATGTGAACTTCCTATCAAATATGACTCCTAAATCCTTCTTTTCAGTTACTTTATCTAATGTTATATTATTGATAGTGTAATCAAATACTATTGGTGCAATTTTCCTTGAGCATATAAAGCTTTGACATTTGGCTACATTTAAGAAAAGAAGATTTTTATTGCACCATGATGCAAGTTCACATAAATCTTCTTGCAATAAATAACAATCAATTAGAGAATATATAGTTTACGTCGTCAGCATATAATAAATATCTGGAAAACTGGAAAATTTCAGGAATATCATTGGTAAACAAATTAAAGAACAAAGTACCAATGTGACTTCCTTGAGGGACGCCCGAGGTTACTTTTATGCACCTAGAAACATATCTGTGTATCTTAAAGAATTGGGTTCGATCAGTAAGATACGAACGTATCCATTCTAAAAGTATGGAGTGGATACCAAGCTTGGACAATTTATATAATAATATTTCTTGGTTAACTCTATCAAATGCCTTGGCAAAGTCAGTAAAGATGATGTCGGTCTGGAGACCACTTTCAAATCCACTAACAACTGAATCACACAAAATAGTGAGATTTGTAGCTGTAGATCTGCCGGAAACAAATCCATGCTGAGAATCGGATACTATTTGTTTTGTAAGAAAAATGAGCTTATCACATACAATTTTTTCAAAAATTTTAGGAATAATAGATAACTTACATATTGGTCGGTAATTACATATTTTTTGCTTTGCTCCAGACTTAAAAATCGGAGATATGTACGATGTTTTCCACTCATTTAAAAATTCACCTGTTTTCAGAGACTTATTGAAAATTAGCAACAAAGGTAACGCAAGGGACGTTGCACATTTTTTGATTATCTTGGGAGATAAACTATCTGGACCAAGTCCTTTGTTTTCATCAATCCCATTTAACGCTTCAAGTACATCTGATATTTCTAACTGAATAATTCCTATATCAACTACATTAGATGGAGTAAATACAGGAAGCTCGCTAGGAGACGTAACTGCGTAAACAGATTAAAAATAATCTGCAGAAAGATTACAGATACAGTAGACTCGCGCTAACAAAAACACCGCCTTACGTGAACACCGGCTAACGTGAACATAATTTTTTTTACATTGAATACTCTGTAGCGTGAACACTGTGAGAAGGCCCTATAACGTGAACAAATTTAAAATGCATTTAACGTACAAAACGTTGTTTTCTTTTTTGCATTTGTCGGTTAGTCGAAACGGGGAATCCCAGTAAATGATTGCTCGTTAGTCCTGGTAGCTTAGTTTTTCTTTTGCTGATATCCATGAATGGACTGAATATCTTCCGAACGCAACCGAAACGAACGAGGTTTTGCCCAGTGATGAAAAAGATAGCGAGGACAGTATTTTAGAAAGAGCACATACCAGATTAGAGCCTAGTGAAGTAATCAACATTTTCAATAAATCTTTGGAATGGACGGAAAATGAAAACATAAGTCTAACAGAATCAGCGTACTTAAACGTCTCTGACAAAAGGCGTTGTTCAGAAATTTATAAAAAAGAAAATCCAAAGAAAGATAACTCCTTTTTTTTATTGATTTCAACGTAATTTTTTTTTGTTAACACAGCATAATGGATTAGGTATTTACAAACCGAAACACAACAAAAAATATGAATTTGAGTTACAGCATATGTCTAATTTATTAGAAAAATTTTGAAATTGCACCTTCGTAAACATGAACAACTTCGCAAACGTGAACACGATCGGTTTTTAATAGTTCACGTTACCGCGAGTCTGCTGTAGTTTGCAAATCACTAGATATAGAACCCGAAAACTCCATACAATTTGGTAAACCACTAAATTTTCTTTTGGAGTTTATAAAATTCCAAAAGCTTTTGCTGTCCTTCTTAACTTTGGATTCAGCTGTTGAAACATAATTACCATACAAAAAATTATTTAAGACATCAAGCTTAGAAAGTCTGTCATTATACCATGGTGGGTTGGAATTCTTTCTACTTATTTTTTTCGGAACAAAACTTTCAAATGCTTGTTTTAAGTAAGTTTTAAAAGATACGAACGCTTGGGTCAGATCTTCGCTTTCTATTATGGACTCCCACGGTAATGAGTTTAAAAATAAATTCATTGCATCGAAATTACCACGCTTATAATCAAAAAAATAGTCGATATCATTAGTGGTTTGAAAATAGGCTAAGAGCTTACAATCTATGACTAGGCTAATATAATGCAGAGAATTTTGAACCACCGGTGAAAGAGCTTTGTCAACGCTCACTTCTAGCTCATTATCAACAAATACTAAATCTAATATGCGATTCAATAAATTAGGAACATTATTTTTTTGCAATAAATTAAACTGGCTGTAAAAATCTATTACAGAACACTCAATTTCAGTTTTAACGTTAAAATAAATTAAACATTTATCTTCAGCATCAAATTTCCAATTTACATCACCGATATTAAAATCGCCCAAAACAAATTATATGATCAGATGGATTTAAGGAATTAAACAAATTACGACAATTTTCAATGTGAATATTATATAAATCTAATGGGCTTCCAGGTGGAATGTAGCTAGCGGAGATATATAAATATACATTTTTTCTAACATGCACTTTAACAATTAATTGATCAATATCGAAACAAGTGTCGTTATTGCTTGAGTACAATTCAATTTGGTTCGAAATAAAATTAGTTTGAATGGCGATAATAATTCCACCACCTCTATTAAGACCAGTTTTCGTTGAACAACGATTTTTCCTATATATAGCATATTGATCACAATTAAAAAGTTCTGTTGTATGATGGCTATCATTAAGCCAGGTTTCAATCAAAACTATTATATGATAATTACAAGTAGCAAAATATAAAAATAAATAATTTAATTTAGTTCTTATTCCACCAACATTTTGATAATAAATATTAAAATCACCAAAACTAAGTAATTCTTGATCAAAAACTGCTTCAGCAGCAACATCTACGGCGACATCCACGGCAGCATCGTCAGCAACAAAAACTACTCTTGAGCGTAATTCATTGGCAACAATAACATCAGCCAAGAGATCATCTATAACATCAATGTTAACTTCGTCGATAGTTATATCATTATCCACAGCATCAAAATTATTTATATCTGCATCATCAGCATTCACATCACCAGAGACAACAACAAAGTCGTCTAAAATATCAACATAACCAGCAACAATATCAGCAGCAACAACATCAGCAGCAACAACATCAGCAGCAACAACATCATCAACGACATCATCAGAAACAACATCAGCAGCAACAACAACGACATCAGCAATAACATCGGCAACAACAACACCAGCAAGAGCAATACCTAGGTCGTTTTGAGTTCTTTCCGGTGGTGGATCGTTTTTTGGCTTGTAATTAAATGGCGAATACGAATACCCTTAGGCCAGAGCTCAGAGTTGTAACGGGTGATTTTTTTGAGGTTAGGATTTTCATGCATTAGTATTTGACAGATCACGCGGGATTTCAGACATGGTGTCAAAGAGAAAGATGCTCAGTATGCTTTGACATTTCATCATGAATAGACTTACTAACGAGCAACGCTTGCAAATCATTGAATTTTATTACCAAAATCAGTGTTCGGTTCGAAATGTGTTTCGCGCTTTACGTCCGATTTATGATCTACATAATCGACCAAGTGAGCAAACAATTAATGCGATTGTGACCAAGTTTCGCACTCAGTTTACTTTATTGGACATTAAACCAACCACACGAATGCGTACAGTGCGTACAGAAGAGAATATTGCGTCTGTTTCTGAGAGTGTTGCTGAAGACCGTGAAATGTCGATTCGTCGCCGTTCGCAGCAATTGGGTTTGTGTTATTCGACCACATGGAAGATTTTACGCAAAGATCTTGGTGTAAAACCGTATAAAATACAGCTCGTGCAAGAACTGAAGCCGAACGATCTGCCACAACGTCGAATTTTCAGTGAATGGGCCCTAGAAAAGTTGGCAGAAAATCCGCTTTTTTATCGACAAATTTTGTTCAGCGATGAGGCTCATTTCTGGTTGAATGGCTACGTAAATAAGCAAAATTGCCGCATTTGGAGTGAAGAGCAACCAGAAGCCGTTCAAGAACTGCCCATGCATCCCGAAAAATGCACTGTTTGGTGTGGTTTGTACGCTGGTGGAATCATTGGACCGTATTTTTTCAAAGATGCTGTTGGACGCAACGTTACGGAGAATGGCGATCGCTATCGTTCAATGCTAACAAACTTTTTGTTGCCAAAAATGGAAGAACTGAACTTGGTTGACATGTGGTTTCAACAAGATGGCGCTACATGCCACACAGCTCGCGATTCTATGGCCATTTTGAGGGAAAACTTCGGAGAACAATTCATCTCAAGGAATGGACCGGTAAGTTGGCCACCAAGATCATGCGATTTGACGCCTTTAGACTATTTTTTGTGGGGCTACGTCAAGTCTAAAGTCTACACAAATAAGCCAGCAACTATTCCAGCTTTGGAAGACAACATTTCCGAAGAAATTCGGGCTATTCCGGCCGAAATGCTCGAAAAAGTTACCCAAAATTGGACTTTCCGAATGGACCACCTAAGACGCAGCCGCGGTCAACATTTAAATGAAATTATCTTCAAAAAGTAAATGTCATGGACCAATCTAACGTTTCAAATAAAGAATCGATGAGATTTTGCAAATTTTATGCGTTTTTTTTTAAAAAAAAGTTCTCAAGCTCTTAAAAAATCACCCGTTATATCAAATGCACATATTCCAGAGGAGTACCAATTTTAAAATTGATAAATTTTAACTTTTTCATATCTTCATTCGACGCAATTAGCTTATAACACGGAAAAAGATAGGCATCGAGTTTAGTTTTAGATTGAATATAATCGGTGATATTTTCAGTTGATGTTTCCTTACTGAAACTGGATAAATGAAACCACCTCATTCTACTAAAAACATTTTTTTTAAGATGTCCGCATCTATATTTGCACCTGACTTAAAACTGGGTCTGTTAGCAGAAGATTGAATTCGAGCATTTTCAGTTTTAGAGCCGTCATCACAAGCCGAAGTCAATCCATCAGCATTAATATTAGCAACACCTTTGTTGTCGTCACCGTCGTCGTCGGCGTCGCCGTCGGGGGCTTTCACAGGTTCATCAACATCAACACATACATTATTAGCATTTTTTTTTACTTAGAGGAACCTCAATTCCAAACGCAGTACCCAAACCCACATTCGTTGCTGTCATCTCACTCGTACCAACAGCATTATTCCGATTGACGGGAGAGGAAGTGGAACCAATGTCTAAACCATTTCTTAAAAGAGAAGTAGAATTAGAATCACTGCCACTAGAGCAGCAGCGTCGTCATCGTCATTTTTTTGCACAAAACTTTCTTCTTTTTGCACCTCTTCTTTAAAGAGGGAAATTTTCGATGATGAAGCAGGCAGTGCGGAAGGTAGTTGTTTTTGTGGTTTTTTGTTACTTGGAATTTTGGATAAAGTTTTTGGGGAGGGCGAGGGATTTATATTACATACCTAGTTATTGAGAGTCGATTAGTTGCGGGAGAAGAATGGAATTTGGTTTGTATTTTTTTATTAAGAGGCACAATAGCTTTTGTGAGTCGTTGACCTTTCGTAGAATTACGCACATATCTACTGACATCTAATTGTTTTTTTTGTGTGGCAATAACTTTATAAGAACTGGGTACTTTAAGTTCGGAATCCGATCTATGTAAAAGAGCAACACAGTCAAACAGTTTATTTATTAAAGATGGTAGAACTATGTTTGCACAATTTTCACATTTCCAGATTATGACCGAACTATACTTTATGATTTTCATTTCAAAGTCACTTAGCAGAGAGCATATGGCATGAAATGGGATACCGCATATACCGCACAAGACAGTATCACTGCTGTTTAGTAAATCGGTACACTTTCCGCACAGATTACTCATCATAGGCAAAAAGTCTAATAAAGATTCAAGCAAAAATATTCTTACGAGTACAAGACCAAGACCTTCCTGTCGCACAGGTTAAGACACACTGAAAAGTAAAGTAGCTAAAAAATTACAAATAATCATAAAAAATAACATAAACTTAACAAATAACAATCATGCTTATTTTGACATTCTCATGAATAGTCTATTCGTTAGAATGATTCTATTCCTTCGACTGAACTTTCATAATTTTGAGATTCGAACGAATAACATTCATTTGCTAAAGATAGCATAACATGAACTTCAAAAAAGATTCATTTCCATTATCAGCTGTTTCAAATGTACTATATTTCTATTTGAATTAGTATGACCGTTTTACATTTTTTTTGTTTCTAAACATTTTATAGATGTTGGATAAAGAATCAAGAAACAAAATAAATAATACACTTTTTCATTATAAAGTAAAGTTTAACCATAAACATTACATTTTTGTGTCAATTTAGCTGTTTTGAAACTATTCTTAAAAAAAATAAGTTGTTCATGACGCGTTCTAAATTTTTATTTTTGTTCGTATACACTTGGTCACACTAAAATATCAAAAACAAAAGAGAAAAGTTTGTGAAATGTCAAAACCTTAAAGTGAAATCTTTGTTTGTAATTGTTTTGTTTATTGTTTAGTAATTTAAATTTCTTTGATAAAAACATACAAATAAACAAATCTAAATCTAAAATAATGGTGTTTTGAAACGGCGCCGGGCGTCTTGCAAGGAATGAAAGTTGGACTTGGGAAAATGAAAATCTGGAAATTGTAAAGGAATATAAATACCTCGGTGTTTTGCTAAATCAAACGCTATCATTTAAAAAGCATTTACAAGAAAAGCTTAAAGAATCCAAACGCGCGATAAACTGTAATTGGAAAACTGTCTTCTGCGAGCGAAATATAGCTCCAAGTACAAAATACAGAATTTTTGATTTAGTCGTTAGATCAATTATGTGTTATGCGGCACAAGTCTGGGGTATTCTCGAGTTTGAAGAAGTAGAAAAACTCTTACGATTTTTCTTAAAAAGAATATTCAGACTGCCAGAAAACACACCAACGTACATGTTGCACCTTGATGTACAATGTACATGTACACTTTTGATTTACACTTCGCATACATACAAAAGACTTTAAAACATCCTTCCAATCGCCTCACAAATAAAATCGCTTTACACTTTAAAAACAGAAATGCACAATTTTTTTTCGGAATGGAAAAGACTGAGCCTTGAACACGATGTACCACTCCAACTAGAAAATGAAGAATCTTTAAAAACAAACCTGCAAACACTTTTAGGGAAAATTGAAAGCTCTGCAAGAAATGCTTTCAACGAACAAAGCCAAGAAAGTCAAACAAGAAGCTCTTATAAATTATTAAATCTTTTTCTGGGAGAAAAAAAACTAATGACCAAAACAGTTTAGATGTAATTAATACTATCTTTAAAGCGAGAGGTGAACTCCTAAGGCTTAATTACGTACTTTATATAAGTGAGCAAAACACGGAATGTACCTTGTGCAATATGAGAACTAGAGAAGACATCATTTCATTGGCATCTGTCCTATCTTCAACTCAACCAGGAAATCAATTTGGAAAAAAATACCCTTTCTGGAGATGAAATTCAGTGTATACTAAATGGCGATAATTGGAAACTTCTTTATTTCTACATAAAAACTGCCTATAAATATCGAAATCAAATCATGAACGAATCTTTTTGACCCTGCTTTTTAATGTCATATATTATTCTTTATATGTTTTTATTAGTTTTATTTATTTGTAATTAATGTAAACTTGGCTTTGAACTAATTCATACTTTGTAATACAAAAATATAAATGCTCTTTTTCGGCTGACGGCACATGCCAATGCTCTTTTGTGAAAAATTATACCAAACTATGTAATTAGATCTTATATAAATGTAAATAAAAATCACACTTACTACTACTACTACTACATAAAATAATAAATAAAAATATGGCATTTGTGTTGTTTATAAATGAAGATGGTGTTGAAGAAGTGCAGAGGAGAAGAATAGTGGATGCTCTCCGTACCAAAAAAAAAGACGCTTTGCTACCTCGGGGTTTTCTTCCATTATTTTGATTAACTTTTCCTTTTGCTCGCGGTTTGTCCAGTTGGAATGCGACCTTTAAACATAAAACAACAAAAAAAAAAAAGTAATTTATTTTCCATGAAATAATTACAAAATTACATGTTTTGTTGCTTACTCGACAGAAAAATTCAAACGACACAAAAATTACATTTAATTCTATTCTTTCGAATGTCAAAATTGGATTAGCTTTTGCAAATGAATGAACTTTCTATGGATTGGGTGAACTTTCGATTTGTTCGATTAACATTCTAATCGCCGAGTCTCAAAATTAAGTTTCAACGAATTCGACTCACTTTCGAACGAAAGAGAATGTAAAAATAAGCACCAATAGCATAAAAAACAGCACGCATCTAATAGAAAAACTAAAAAAACATAAATATAACAACAAACCATAAACTGATTTCATTCGACGTCTCTAATATGTATACCAACATACCTGTAGATGAAACTATACAAATATTTAAAAACAATCTCACCACCACAGCAACAATTAACAAACAACAATGTTAAATAGTTTTTAAGCATTTATTTATAAGAACTGTTCACGTTAGCATTTAACGAATTGTAATAAATAAACAACGAACTAATTATCTTATTAGAAATTATACTAAAACAGAACTATTTCACAATTAACAATGAATTCTATAGCCAAACAGAAGGATTAGCCGTGGGTTCACCCTTAAGTGGACTTTTGACATACTAACTAAATATATCAATAACATAAACACAAAAATTAAAGTGACAAGTGAAATCGAAAACAATAACTCCATAAATTTCCTAGATCTAAACATAACAAAAAACAATAACAAACTTAAATATAAAATATATCGAAAACCTACCACTACTGACACCACCGTACATAAAGATTCCCACCACCCATACCCCCAAAAAATGTCAGCATTTAATGCATTTATAAATCGATGAATTAATATTCCAATGGATAAAACAGATTATTTAAATGAAATTAACACCCTAAAATATATTGAATGGCTATAGCACAACAATAATTGATAAATTACTCACAAAAAAGAAAAAGAAAGTAAGCTATAACAAAAACAAAAACAACATAAATACACCAAAAGAAAACCTAAAATACACATCAGTAAATTACACCAATATAATTTCACAAACTCTTTTATATGAATTCAAAAAACAGAATATACACATTTCATTTAAAACTAACAATAACATAAACAATATTTTAAAACAAAAACCTAAAAACGATAAAAAATCATGTTCGGGAGTTTATAAATTGAAATGCGACGACTGTCAAATGTTCTACATAGGACAAACAGGTAGAACATTCAACGATCGATTCAAAAAACACATACCGAAACCAAACTCCAAATCCACCTACGCCCAGCATTTAATCAACAACAACTATAATTATACAGATCTTGAGACAAACCTACAAACATTACACCTAAGCAGAAAAGGTAAAATATTAGACGCGATCGAAGAATATGAAATCTACAAAGCATACAAGATAGAACAAGACAACTTATTAAATGATAAATTGACAGTAAAAACAAACAATTTATATGAAACAGCAATTAAACACCAAAAAAATAATAAATAAAAAGAAGACGACACCCATATACACAAAAAAGCTCCAACGAATTAAATAAAAACACAACAACAACAACATAAGTACAGACCAAGATGACAACTAAAAGCTTAAGTTTGACTAAAAATCATAAGTAGTTCGCCTGATGATGGAGCTATAACACTCCGAAACGCGTAGCTTAGATATTATAAAATAAAAAAGTTGTGATATTAATTTGACTAAAATTAAAATTAAATAAAATAAAACAAAAAATCAATTTTCCTTTTATTAAATTTATTTAATATTAAAAAATTCTCTAAATAAAGTATCTTTCATTAGTACTAACAGGGCGATTATCTTTAACATGGGTCAGGGTACACCGAAATAAGCCTTTTCTTAAATCCCCGATATATGATATAAAAATTGGATATAGGCTCTTACTGTAGAAAGATTTTTTCTTAGAATATACCCAAAAATAACGCCCTAAAATATTATGCAGGAATAAAGGACAGCCTGTATAATGACGATGGTAAATGATTTCAGCAGTTATGCTGTAATTTTGAGACAAGTCGGAGGCAGTGGAACGAATCAAAGAATATGTTCGCCAAGTAGAAAATTGTTTTGGGAGGAAGCCTAAAGTCATCCGATCAGATGGAGGAGGAGAATATGATAGCAAAAGGTTACTTAGTTTTTATGGTACAGAAGGTATAAAGGCGCAGTTTACAACACCATACTCGCCTCAGCAAAATGGTGATGCTGAGTGCAAAATAGATCGCTCATTAAAATGATTATATGTATGATGGTTTGCAGAAACGCTATTGGGGTGAAGCTGTACTAACAGCTAACTAGACTTATGTACAGAATCGAATGCTGTCAAGCTCCATTTCAATGACGCCTTTCGAGTTGTGGAAAAAGACCAAATCGTCGTTGCAAGAACTAAGTCTTTGAAGCTTATGTGTGCGTTCGTAGTGTCAATCGTCAAAAGTTAGATAGCAAGTCTAAGAAGCTAACCTTCGTCCGATGCTCGGATCAAAGGGGTTTCGTTTCGTAGATTGTAAAACCGACAAAATAGCAAAAAATCGTGTTTTTTTTTGTATATTATACGCGCACTCAAGGGGCTATGAATACCCTTATAATGATAAACACAATGTGAGCAATTAGGAAAGTAGGATAGGATTAGAAAGGAGATACCGATGCACATTGGTTTTGAGTGTCTGCACATTACAATGAGTGGGAAATATTGAGCCGGGTAAACCATTCCACATTCGTGTGCGGCTAAAAAAAGAATCTCTCTACTTGACAGTACGTCTGAAATTGGGCTCAAGGGTAAATTGATGAGCATTCTTAAAAGCGCGAGTATTGCGGTTAAATTGTTTCATTAGAGCACTGTTTATAAAAATAGCGTTAACATAATGATAGATATAAAACATTGCGGCTTGTTTTCTAAGTTAAGGGAGATAGTTGCTGTCAAGGTTCCATGTCCAGATGCTTTAAAATTATTTGATGAAGTCCGTCTAAATGAGCATTATTTCTAATTATATTACTCCTGATGCTAAAGAGGAGCAACCAACTGAAGTTCAAGCTGACGATAGTTCCAGTGACGATGATTTTTTTGGGTTTGACGAGTCAATTTCTGCAAATCAGGAGGAGTAGATTCCAGCTCAACGTTCTGCACGATACACACAAGGTAAGCCGCCCGTACATCTCAATGATTATGTTGTAGATATTGCGTCAATTGCTTTGGATGATCCAAAAGACTACAAAGAAGCTGAGAGAATTCCGGGGTGGAAAAAATCTATGGACGAGGCGATGGCTTCATTCAAGTTTATAGTCCCTTCTATTATCTCGGATTCTATTTCATTATCATTTGGTTCGCTTTCTAGCGCAATGTTTTCATCATCTTCATTTCGTATCTTGTAATGTCTACAGATGTTGTGTAATGCACAACAAACATTAATTATTTGTACCACTTTATTTGGCTGGTATTTAAGAGAGCGAGCTTAGCACATAAAACGATTTTTTAAAACACCGATTGTCCTCTCTACCACGTTTCGAGCCGAGGAATGTTTTTGGTTAAATGTGTGCTCCCTATAGGGTGTCAGAAGAAAAGGCTTCTATAGCCAGCATCTCCTAAAAGCCAGGCAGAACGCTCCCCTCTCTCATATCTTCTTTGAAAATAGTTTCGAGCTTTGCTCATGCTCAGATCAGAGCATCATGACTTGATCCTGGACGACGGGCGTCGACAGCTTTTATTACTAAGTTGTAATCGCATATCTGTTCAAAAGGAACGTAAGTAATGTATTATCTTTGAAAAAATAAAACATCTTACAATCATTGCATTCATTGAAAAGTGCTCCTTCCTGTTATAGAAAAGCGTTGGATCTTGATATGGCTGCGACATTCTAATATGGGTACCGTCAATGCATCCTATGACGCCAGAAATACTGAATTTGTCAAAAAAATGTCGTTTTATTTACTTTGATCTTCATCGGACATAGCAAGCTTTATCCAACTTGGACAAATCCGACTCTCCAAAATTGTAAGTACTTCTGTTAGCATTTTTGAAACAGTGCTTCGACCCAAATCGATACCAGCATCCTTCCCAATTGACCTTTAGAAGCTTCCCTCAGCAAGAAAACGCAAAACTGCGGCTAGCTGCAACGTTGCAGGAATTTAAGATTGTTTAAGATGTGGCTCAACAATTTCCAGCACCATTAAGAAGGCACTTTTATTAAGACGGTAGTATGAAATGAACCTACATGTACAATAAAAAATAATAATTGACAGGCATTAACTTTTGTTTTCAGTCTTAACATACGCGGCATCTGCAATTTCCAAGGGATTAAATATGTACATCTCGCAGCCTTGGTCTTTTCATTTTTTCTTCTGCATATTTCTTTCTTTCAGCCTGCAACACCAAAACCATTAACGGAGCACTCATTACACACGATTGTCAAGAGATGTCCGATCTAAATAATAAAATTAAGACTTTATTTTAAACACGTTTATTGAATATACGTCTAAACACGGTAACTGATCGAATCCAACTGCCATATAATATTACATTATCTTAGTTAAAGGGATATTAGAGAATGGGAATGAGTAGGATAGATATAGGCTATCAAAAGGTATAGGGATGGTGGAATAAGGAATAGTGATGACAGCTCGGCCCTTCCTGACGTAACTCGCCCCGAGTTATTCTTGGTTATGGTTCGGATCTTCATCTTCTTCTTCTGTGTCGTAGTCTTCATCGATTTCTGGATACAGAGCACACCAAGGCTTGAGTTTATCGATGCTGGCTATTGTACTAAACTTTCGCTTTACTTTCATTCCATCAATGTTCTCCACGACATATCGGTCGAATCGTAAAACCTTTGTCACCACGTATGGACCCTTATACTTAGTCTCTAGCTTGCGAGACTCGCCTGTGCTTTGGATCGGATTTTCGATGAGAACAAGGTCTCCTTCCTCGTATTTGTGTGGCGTTTTATATTTAGCGTCGAAACGTATCTTCCATTTTTCTCTGGCCTTTTCGATGTTCTTTATTGCTTCTTCTCGTCTCTCACTGACTGTTGGTTTCTCAAAGATGTTGATATCGTCATCATGAAGTGCCGCCAGCAGTTTGTTCCCGCCGATGTCACGGAGTGGAAAATCTTATATAAGATCGATAGGTGAAAACTTTGTTGTTGAGTTGATTCTCGTGTTTATTGTCCATTGCAGTTCACGGATTTTGGTGTCCCAATCTTTAACATCGTTGGATGAAGTTTTAAAGTAAGCCAATATGCTTTGAGTTACCCGTTCGGCAAGCCCAAATGGCATTCGATTAAACTCGAAGTGTCCATCCCTCGTAACGAACCCTTTATACTGCTTGCACTCTTCCTCGACTTCAACTTGATAATATCCTGACATCATATCAAGTGTATTAAAAAAACGCTTACCTGCCATAGATATCAGAACTTCCTCGACGGTCGGCATTGACCAAGGTCGCTTTTCTGTGATCGCATTCAACTCGCGATAGTCCACGCATAGACGTTCTTCGCCGTTTTGTTTTCGAACGAGAACTATTGGTGACGCATACGAAGATGACGCTGGACGAATTATATTTAATTCAAGTAATTCCTGAACAATTTTATTTACAGTCTGTTGTTGAAATGGAATAGCGTATGGTTTCTTTTCGATCGGTTTGCTCGACGTGAGTTTTATGGACATTTTGACCGTCGCGCACTTTCCAAGATCTTTAAGATTTTCACCGAAACACCCGGCGAAAGAATTCAGAAGAACGATTAATTTATGCTTCTCATCGGCAGAGAGTTGATCGCCAATGTCGATTTTATCTTTGTCAAGCGCGATTATTTCGCATTGTCCGTTTTCGATTATGACGCGACCTTTACACAAAATATCGACTCCAATTATGGCGTCATACGACATAACCTCATCGTCGATGATCATAAGCTCGCTCTTAAATTCAGACCCGTCAATTGTTATTGGCACTACTAATTTTTCGTGACACTGAAATTCTCCTCCTGCGAACCCAATGAGTTTTTCATTGCACGGAACTATATCATTTTTGAAATTAATGGCAAATTTTCTACAGACAAGTGAGAAACTACTTCCGGAATCAATTAACGCCACACATTTTAAGTTCTTAATACAAATGTTTTTCAATGTTTCTTGACGCACACGATTCGCGATGGCATTAACCGGAGCTCTATTTTGATAAGGACAATTTTTCGTTTCGTGGCTAGTTGTCGAACACTTTTCGCACCGAGGTTTCCTTTGTGTTTGGGTACAATTTCTTGAAACATGTCCACGCTCGCGACAATTGTAGCACACTGGACCCAAATTTTCTCGTGGTCGTCCAAATACTTGCGTTTGTGGAGCAATATGTGGTGTACCAACATAAGGACCTTCGTTCGCACACACGCGATTCAATGTTTGTAACAAATCCGAGCACTTGGGGAAAGAATATGCCGACAACATTCTGCGCAACCCATCATCGTAGAGTCCGTTAATTATATAGCTTATAATCGCGTTATCATCCAAACTTCCGCGACGACCCAGAGACAATACTCTATAATAAAACTCGATCAATGTTTCTCCTTTCATTATTCGCGTTTGCAACATTTGCCTATGCACATCGGCTGTATTTATTACACATGGAAAGTCTAACATGAACGCGCACACAAAATCGGACCATGACTTGAAAACGTTTTGTGAATCTATCCACAATTTAGCAGCGCCTCTCATCTTGCATTGCACTGCAAACAAAACGGATATTTCATTCCACTGGTACGCGCTTTTTAATTGTTCAATACGGCCAGTGAATTGCGCGGACGAAAGATTTCCGTTGCAGGGGTCAAATTCTGGTATGACATAAAGAAGATCGCGAATACTGGTATTTGGTACTGACGGCAACTCGGTTTGTATTGCGTTTTGCATTTGGTTTCTATTTTCAAAATATATCGACTCACTCGCGACTCTATTCACTCCACCCGACGAAGGAGAGACAAGGATACTTTCAGGCAGATACACATTGGTTGAACATGTCGGTGGATGTTGTGTTGCCAGCAATGGAAGAGACAAAGCATTAGTAGTTAAAGTATTAGAGCAAGACGGTAACATTATTGGATTTTGTCTTCCCATATTTGTGTTCGTTTGCACTAGTGGTGATGACGTCATAACGTATAAACTAGACGCGACAGCATTATTTGTTTGCGTCGTTTGGCTGTTCCCGACGACCGTTACATTTTCGATATTCACTGCTGTTGCGTTAGACTGTACTGTCGAGACAACTGGGCACGGTAGCACGTTTTTTTTCTTCGCTGCTTCCACTTCAACCGCCAGCCTAGCATTGTCCTTTTGCAGATTCGTCGACAGTTGGATGACGGTTGCAAGTTGTTGGGTCAGCAACTCCATTGATCGTTGGAGTGCACCGACATCGTCCCTCAACTTACCTACGTCCGCCTCATCCTCCCGTTCCTCACTCTGCTTCAATGGACCGTCGCACGTGACCGACTCTTTAGCCTTTTGCAGCTCCGCGAACTCGTAATTATTTAGTTGAGTTATAAGTTCGTTTTTGCTACCCGTTGTCTTGTCGTTCAGTTGGGCAAGAATTCCTTTCAATTCTTTCACAGTAAATTTATTAAGGTCCATATTGTTTTTTTTTCACTTAATCGGATAATAATCGAATATTAATTGGATATTAATCCCACTTCTGAAAATTGTCAAGAGATGTCCGATCTAAATAATAAAATTAAGACTTTATTTTAAACACGTTTATTGAATATACGTCTAAACACGGTAACTGATCGAATCCAACTGCCATATAATATTACATTATCTTAGTTAAAGGGATATTAGAGAATGGGAATGAGTAGGATAGATATAGGCTATCAAAAGGTATAGGGATGGTGGAATAAGGAATAGTGATGACACGATATATTATAAAATTTGTAGCACGTAATTAGTATTTTTATATTTTTAATGCGTGAACAATAAAAAATATGGGGCGACTTTCCTTTAAGGTCGCACGAGTATAGTGTTGATTTTTTTTTACAGATAGCTAGTGGTCTCAATAGAACATATTTAAAATATTAAAGTGAGGAAACAACGTTAAATCACAAAAAAAAAATGTTTTATTTTTCAGTTTTAACCTCACTTTTTGTTTCTTTTTTTAGTGTTTTCTTGACTAAGAGTACTGAAAGTGGCTAGATTTCGATATTAATCAACAGTTTTTTTAGCTCAACAGTACTGTGGGTGGCCCGCTTCGCGGGTTCTCAGGATTTTAACTCCCTTTTTCGGAGACACACCCGCTCACGCGACTCCGTCGCTCCGCTTAGGGTATGTAAAGTCGCCAGGCAGGCGCCAATATCAACAGTGTTTTAACTTAAAAGTACTGTGGGTTCAGAAACTTCCTTTTAATCAACAAATAATTCCCTTACAAAATTAACAAAAAAGGAAAAAATCCCAATAATATCCCAAAAATAACCCAACTCTGGTAATACTTACACAAAGAGAATTGTCAAAATAAACAAAAAAAAGTGTATTTTGTATGGAAATTGAGGAACTTTAAAAATTAATTAAAAATAGTTATAAATGTTTCCTCACCTTAAGATTGCGATATTTGTTGTTTATAAGTGCTAGTCTATCAAATAAAACTATCCGCGTGTGAAAATTCGTGCGACCTTAAAGGAAAGTTGAGCCAAAAATATTACCAAGAAAACAATTTGCCAAAGTAAAAATACTTCAATAATATCCCAAATGACAGATTTCAGCTGTTTTCAATTTTACGAAAAGTGATTTCGAAAAAAATCGAAAATATGAAAGCGGGTGAAATGTAGAACACTGAAAACAAATTCACTCGATTTGAAAATTCGTTTTCATTTCGATTTCACTAGATTTTAGGAACCTGGCTGTTAGAGATATGGTGTAGAAATTATGATGAGGTATTCGCTCCAAGAAGCACGACTTTAAAAACGTTTTTGGCAGTAGCTGCAAAACACCATGTAAAACATTTTGATGTCAAGACGACGTTTTTGTTGAAAAGGAAATCTTCATGAAGGAACCACCAAGTTCCTGGAAAAGAAAATTTAATTTGCCATCCAAATAAAAGCATTTATGGCTTAAATCAGTCTGTACGCTGCTGGAGCCAGACATTGGACCAGTCCTTACGAAAATTAAATTTTGAGGCGTCAAATGCAGATCCATGTTTGTACACGAAAAAGTTCGAGAACGAGATTTTATATCTTCTTGTTTTTGTACCTTCTGGCTGGATATGAAAGTAAAAGAGTCCTACGTTATATTTAAGACACTTTTAGATACTTCTTCTAGCTTATATGACTAGTTAGAGATCTTGCATTGTTTAAGACGAATATGAATAAAAATTAAGTTTTTCTTTGCATATTCGTTTAGATTGGCTGTGTGTTCTTACTTTTGTCATTTAGACGAAGTCAAATAATTACGTTTTGAAAATAGAGGCAATATGCCTGTTGCGACTACCGGAAAGAAAAAAAAAGAAAGTAAATTTAATATATAAGCCACAAAACCACCCGTGCTGTTGCAGCGACACCCCGATCAGCTGCTCGAAGAGGATGAACAGGCGGAAGGGTAAATATAAAGACATCCTTATCTTTCTGTCCATAACGTGAGGTCCTGCCGGAGGCAAAATGTTCCGCAGCGTATATGATAGCTGTAAGAAAAAAGGTCAATAGATATCAAAGTAGAAAACTTGGTATTTACTTTTGTAGGATGGGTTACAAATTCTGTTGGAGAAGGGTAACGGCTCTTCGAAAGTCTGATGGACATGCACCCGATAATCCATGTTGTTGAAGCTTAGGGAAGCGAATCGTTCCTACAGGTCCGATAGGGATGGCTCTAGGTTCTGTGCATGGAGCATTCTGACCTCGGTCATAGAGCTGGGTTCAAACTGCGGCAACGAACAACACCTGCGTTGTATTATTGGTTGGAATTTTTAGGAATTCCACTTTACGCACGAGGTTAGCTTTTTTTGTCATTTTTTTTCTGTTTATCGCGAAATAAAGAGCAATTAGAAGAAAAACACGCGGGCTGTGTTGCTTTCGGCTTATTGGCAAGAAGCGTATTCTTGATCGAACCACCGGCGAAGTAACAAGTCTCTATAGTACAACCTTTTTATATAAAAACTAATATTACAAAGTACGAAAAGTGTCTAAGTTTAAATCGCAAACCAAACAAAAAAGCAAAGTCGGGAAAGTGTTAACAATTTGAAATTTTGATCTTGAGAGGAAACATTATTAGAGATTCAGGAGTGACGGTTTTTATTTTTGTGCATAGGGGTGAGTTAAATAAAAAGATAGAAAAATTTAAGGAATAAGTGAAGTGAATGTGATTCTTGTTAAAGGTGGATTCTTGGGCGGCCGCCGACGTGTCTCAAGTCGGGGCGGCTAACCTTTTTGGGAGAGTAGCGCTGTCTTTTAGAGACTGAAGACCCTCGCTGTAAATGAAGGCGTCATTCACCAAATTTTCCCGCAAGACCTGTCCTAAAAAGGAAAAGTTGATATGGCTGGTGTTCGAGCTTGTGCTACATTTTGGATAAGCCTGTGCAAAACCCAGGCTCCCAAGTAACATTTTATAAAAATTGAGTCTTCGAGTCCTGAAATAAAAGTATACGAATGTTAGTTAAGTGGGTACTTAATAAGACTTACCTGAACCAAAATCCACCCCGCACGAGAAAGAACAAAATTGAATATAACAGTCACCGAATTGAATATAACAGTCACCGAATGGGTTATAAAAAGTCCTGAAATTTATTACAAAAGAAAAAAACCGCTGCTTACTGTACCGTGCTCCGTAAGCGGGATCCATCAGAAGGAATGCCACTCCAGAAGAAACCTTGTTTTTTTGTTTTATGTCCTTTTTTTTTGGCGTGATATTTAAATTTGATTTTTTTTCTTGTTATATAAATAGCTTCGAAAGTGTTAGTATTACTTGTTATCTTTTGGGCAGGAGACACTAAATCAACTAACTTGGTAGTTTAAGAGTCCGTGTGAGCTGAGGTTCCACTCTTAATCCTCTAGTCGCAACATTTTGCAACTTTCTTCAGGTCAACCACCCACACAGAGCTCTATGTAGGTCTTTTTGTTTTGATTGCTTCGGCGAAGAATAGCCGAGTAGAAATTCTCGTTGGAATCTGAGGGGAATCGCGACAAACATAGGACGATCTTACACTCGGCCCCGTTTAACGTCGTCCATAGGCCATAGGCATAAGTATTTATATATAGGCGTTTTTTTTTCAATATAAGTGTACATGTAAAATTTTATTTGATGGTTCAAGTAAATTCTTGTCAGAGTTTTCAAATTTTGCTATGAGCAAGATATTAATTTAATACGAGTAGAGGCATACAAAAATGTTACTTTAGTTAAAGGAGTAAGAGGGAATTTACTTAAATTTTCAGAGTTTAGTTCATGTATTTTAAGATTTCGTTATAGTTAGTTCGTAATTAGGTGTTAATAGCCAAGTTAAATTGCCCATTTTTTTTTTTTTTTTTTTTTTTTTTCTTGTATTAAAAAGGATTTGTAAATAAATAGGTAAATGTAATTGAATAAAGACTTAAATAGTTGTTAATCACGCCAATGCTGATGAAATTAATTTGTTTTACTGAGCTACAGCTAAGCTCAATGGCCCAATGAGTAAATTTCTAGGGGGTGTGCCAGGCTGGCTTGAAAAGTGGTAAGGTATGGCTTAACAGAGGAAGGAATTGAATTCGGCAAAGGGGAATCCGAAACTTTGGCCGTCCGGATTCCAGGTTGGGAGGAACAAGGCCCACCTGCAACTACATCAGCAGGATCTTCGAAGTGTAGTACGAGTGTGGAGGTAAAGCGAAATGAAGATAGCATGATAAATGTTTTATTTTGAATGAGGTGAGGTCCACCTATGGAAGCAAAGACCCTTCCTAATCCGACGAGTTCAGCCGTGCCTCGCATGCATGTCAATCGCTCCCATAGTGGACATTCTTTTTCCTTATTCCCAATCCCCTTTCCGCTTCCTATTCCCAGTCCGAACCACGATATCTAACCTGAATTCCAACTTCCGAGACCGATTGGTTTCTGATGCTCTATCCGGCAATCCCTGAGCTTCGTGAAGGTGGTTCAATTCATGTCGTCGGTCTGAACGATCAATATGTCCTATCCTTTCCTGGCTCCCATTCCTAAATCCCCTCCGTATTGCCTCGTTTCATGCCATTTATGCTTCTTGTCCTTAATAGCCAAATACCTATTTGAAGGTATTTTTCTCTGTGCGTTCGATCACTATTTACGGCAATTTAAAAAGTCAAATTTCAGATGTCACAAACATATTTGCAAAAAATATCAATTTCGGTGTGCTTTGCCACCATAGATCCGGGTTCTGACACCCAAATCTGGGATTAAGGAAAACCGCATTAAAAACTTGTCTATATATTTATGTATATGTTTCTTATTTTTGTTGTTTTCGCTTAGGTTAGGTTGTTGGGCTGACAATTGATATCGTTAGTGTCACACTTAGATCAATGTAGATCCATTTTGTTTACCCGTGAGTGTAATCACGCTTTTCTGATAAAAACCTATGTATTCTATTCATCAGTCAAGCCATTTTGAGGCATTGACGAAGTTCAATATGTGGATTCCTGAAATATTGGAAAGATCTTCTAGATTGTCAAAGAAGTAACTACCAAGCCATTTCCTTCTCTGATGGCATAGTGAAGGGCCATGACAGAGAAAGTGTGATGTGTCTTCATGTACCTCTTCATCACCACATCCTCTGCATAGGTCATCTGTACTGAGTTTCATTTTGAATTTATGATATTTCAGTAAATTATGTCCGGGGATTATGCTCGTAAGGGAGCGAAGGGATTTCTTACTAAGTTGCATAATTTTGTCGGTCCTCTGCTTGTTAAAGCAAAACTTATTATTATTATTATTATTATAACTTTATTAACAGGTAATAAATTACACAATCAATAATTATTCGGCATTAGCTACCAGGACTTTCTGCCGATAAAAGAAGTTAATTTGAAAATGTAAAAGGTTTTCAGTTTTACTTAAAATGAATTTATACTTATTATAAATATTAAAGTTAAATGAGGTTTTCAAATTTGATTAAATTCAATATTTTATATACATCAATAATGTTTTGTTCTGAGGGAATAGTAAGAAGATTAGCCAGAGTAATTGTATTATTAATTTTTTTTGATATACGTTTGACATGCTCGCAATCGCTAGTGAAATGATTAATGGTAAGGGGAATGTTCCCGTTGCAGAGGTGGCAGAGTGGTGGTTGTTCTTTTGTTATGTAGTGGCTGTGGGTGATGTTGCAGTGGCCGAGTCGGAGTCTTATATAACATCTAATCATATTTGGTGATACATTTGGTGGATAAACAGTTTTTTCAGCTTGAGGGTTGATCTGGGAGTAATAGTGATTATATTCTTTCCATTTTCTTTTTTTGATTTGGCAGGCTGTGTGGGAAAGGTTTTTCTTTGCATCTTTTATGTTGAAGATGTTAAATTGTATGATTGGTTCTTCAAGGGCTGCTTTAGCCGTTTTGTCTGCCGCTTCGTTTCCGGGAATACCGGGATGTCCAGGTACCCATATTATTTTAAGGTTTTTATTTCCTATTATTTTGTCTCTCAGCTGATCGATTATTTCTGTTTTATTATTAAGGTTCTTAAGAGCGGTGATTGTTGATAGGCTGTCAGAGAAAATTGCAGTTTTTTTCTTGTTTGTTAACATTGTAGCTTTAAGGATTGCTAAGGCTTCGGCAGTAAAGATGGAGGTGGAACTTGCTAAGAGGCCTTTCATTTTTGTGTTCCCGAATTCATCAACTACGGCGAAAGAAACCCCGTATTCATTTTTGGAACCATCTGTGAAAAGAAGGTTCCATTCTGTCCTTTTCAAATTTGACACAACTTCCATAAACATTTGCTGGTACACCTCGTTACTTGTTGTTGTTTTTGGGAATCTTTGTAAGTCGGTGTTGATAGAGTCAGTTCTAAGTTTCCATGGTGGAAAGATTGAAGGTCTTATTGATTTGGTTTGAATTGGAATATTCCATTTTGGTGAGAGATTAATGGCGTTGAGAAGCGATGATGGATAGTTTTGATGTCGGGTTACCCGTATAATTTTCGGGATCAGTCGTTGAATCGGTGAATTATTGCAGGAGTTGATTTTGAGAAGAATGGATGCGGTTTGGAATTCAATCCTGTCGGGAATTGATGGAAGTCCGGCGTCTGTTAATATATTTTTGATGGGTGTTGTTCGGAATGCTCTTTGAGCAGTTCGTACTGCGCTGTGATATGATGGTGTGAAAAGTTGTAATGATGATTTAGAGCATTTGCCGTAGATGCCGAGTCCGTAGTCTATTTTAGACAGTAAAACTGATTTTATAACATTGAGAAGAGAGTTTAAATTACAAAAGCTGTGTTTAGAGGCTAAGTATCTAATCATATTAATCCTGGTAGCAAGGCTCTTTTTTAAATAAATACAATGTGGCTTAAAATTAAATTTAGAATCGAATACAATTCCAAGTATACTAATGTAATCTACATTTTCTATACATTTATTGTTTAAATTAACTATAACATTTTTTGAGCAACTGGTTTTTTTACATATGTGCAATATTTTGCTTTTATCTGTGGATATTTTGGTACCAGAATATTCTCCCCATTTAATTAAGTCTAGAATTATATTTGAAAAATCGGCTTCTACATGGTTTAAGTCTTTGCCTTTGGATAGAATTATTAAATCATCAGCGTATAATGAATAGTTTACTTTTTTATATTTTCCGATTATTTTACTTATTTTATTAAAAGCTATCACAAAAAGCACAACTGAAAGAGGAGATCCTTGGGGGATACCGTTTTCCAGATTGCGTAACGAAGAGAAGGTAGTTTTTATTTTTATTCGAAATTTTCTATGAGTTAGAAATGTTTTTACGAACGTAATTATTTTAGGGCCTAGGTTCCAATTAGCCAATTGGTTCAATATAACGTGGATTCCGATTCGATCAAACGCTTTTTCGAAATCAATGGAAAAGAGTGATACGTGGTTCCTTGAACTTAGACTTGAAGCAATGAATTCGTCAACGTATAGAAGTGAATCGATTGTTCCTCTACCTTTTTTAAAGGCTACTTGGTTTATATCAACCAGATTATTTCTTTCGATGAGCCAAGATAATCTGCGGGCTATAATTTTTTCCACGACTGTGATATATAGATATAGCAGTGATATAGGTCTATAACTAGATATGCTTACAATTTCCTTGTTTGGTTTGGGAATAGGCACTACAGTTGAGATTTTCCATGTTAGTGGCATAATACCTTGGTTTAAGATTGCGTTGTATAGGTTAATTAAACGTTTTTTTAGAAGGAGAGGACAATGCTTGATCATGGCGTATGATATTCGGTCAAAGCCAGGAGTTTTGCCTTTACATGAATTGATACAGCTCTCAAATTCAATTAAACTTATGTCGTCTTCGATTTGTTTTGCAATTTCATTGATGGGTTCCAGTTGAATTATTTGATTTAATGCTTGATTTTTCTGGGTACAAAATTCGGAGTGAAAGTTTAAATCACTGGAAGCGGTGGACCATGTTTTAGCGAACATTTGGGCAATTTCAATGGGGCAAGTTAGCATTTTATTGGATGGATCTCTTATGGCTTTTATTGAAGTGGCTTTGTAATTGCCTGTGAGGGAATTTATGTCGGACCATAGTTTCTTAGCAGGGGAGTTTGGGTTGATGTTGGATGAAAATTTCTCAAAGCTGCTTCTTTTTGCTTCTTTTGCTGCTTTTCTGAAAGCAGCATTGGCTTTTTTAAATGTGATCAGATTGGTTTTTGTTGGGTTTTTTCTTAATGTTTTCCAGGCTGTCTGTTTGCTTAGGCGAAGACTTCCAAGCTCATTATTCCACCACGGGACAATATGTTTGTATGGTGAGTTGGTGGTTTGGGGGATTGCTAAGTTGGCTGCGTAGCGAATAGATTTTTGAATAAGAGCTGATTCTTTGTTGATGTTGTTGGATATTTCTTTGTTTGCTAGGAAATCCGTAACTTTGGATTGAAATAACGGCCAATTTGCTCTGTCTAGTTGAAATTTTTGTATCTGGTTGTGGTGGTTTATGTGGTTGTTAAGGATAATTTCGGTGACTGTTGGGGTGTGATCACTTCCGTGTAGGTTGGTGAGAGCTTTCCATTTTGTTTTTGGAGTTAGAGAAGGTGAAATAAAGGTGAGGTCTAAATGTGTGAAGGTCCTGTGGGTGGAAAAATGTGTAGGAGAGCCATCATTTAAAATAGCTAGGTTGGAGTTTGTAACGAATTGTTCGACGATTTTACCACGGTTGTTAACGCAATTAGATCCCCAGATAGGATTCCAAGCGTTGAAATCACCTGTGATCAATATAGATGTATTAAAACTGTTTGTAATGTTTTCCAATTCGGAACTTGTAAAGTTTTGTTTTGGATGAATGTATAATGTGATAATAGTTAGTTTGATATTTAACTCAATTTCAACTGCAACTGCTGGGATATTTGATGTTATATTTATAAATTTGTGTGGTATTGATTTGTGAACTAGGAGTCCGATTCCTTGCTTGGCGGTGGTGTTGTGATTGTATAAACGGCAGGCATATTGTTTAGGAGGATGAAAGTCGGTGTTCATGGGAATGTGGGTTTCTTGTAGAGCGATGATCGAAGGTTTAAGTTGGTTTATTAGAAGCTGAAGTTCATGGAGGTTATTAAAATAACCATCCATGTTCCATTGGATAATTTTTAGGGTGGATTGTTTAGAACGAGGTGTGAATAGATATGGTTGTTTAGATATTTTTGGACTCTGCTCCCCGAATGTTGAAGCGTTCAAGCTTGCAAGGGAGCTTGAAGGATTCAACACTCGATCAGCAGAGTCATTGATTTTGGGAGCAATATTGTGGTTACTGTTCATCATCGGTGTCCATTTGATTTATATAGTACATTTTTTCTGTAAGAAGTGTTTTTGTAACGCTTGATAATGGGGAATCTGATGTCGATGAGCTGGTATATGGGTATGAATTTAGTTTTTGGGGTTGGTTTTGAGTTTTAGTTGTGTTAGCTGGTGTGGTTGTTGATCGGTTGATTTTTGTGAGATTTATTTCTTGATCGTGTGTGTCATTTGTTGTTTTAGTAAGCGTGGGGTTGTTGAGGTTTTGTTTGGTAATAATGTTTTCTTCTTGTTGTAGAGATTTTCCAGTTGATATTAAGTTAAGATTTGCGGGTATAGAAGGTTGGTTTGATTTTGAGGAGGCGGGGGAATTGTTTTCAAAAGGATTGTTATGTTCAATTGGCGATTGCGAATGTTGTGTTTTATTTTGGTTGTTGTTAAGGATTTTGTTTTTAATTATCTCTGCCATAGATGGCTTGGGGTCAGTTTTTTTTCTTTGGCGCGGTGAGTTGGTGCTGTGCGGGGTCATCTCTGTAGATCTGCCAGGCTTCTCGAAGAGTGCAACGACGATCGGATTTTATTTTGTTGACTGACTTATGGCGCAGGAAGGTTGTACATGAAGGATCATACGATGTATGACCGTCTTCTTGACAGTTAACGCAATATATGCGTGTACATTCAGTGTGTGGTGGTGGATAACAACATTCTTTGCAAAGTTCAGCATTTGTACAATGATTTTTTGTATGTCCTAATTTCTGGCAAGTGGTGCATCTCATTGGATTGGCAATGTATTCTTCAACTTTGCAGTTGAGCCATCCCAGTTTTATTTCGTTTGGACGTCTTATTAGGTCAAAAGTTAGTATTGCTGCTCCCGTTGGAACCACTTCATTATTAATTCTCTTAAACATTTTTTTTATTTGTGTAATTTTTTGAGAACGGAGTTCACTTAAAAGTTCTTCTTCGGAAATGTCTCTTATATGGGGAGAGCAGATTCTACCTTGCACTGAATTAAGGTTGTTGTGTAGTGTAATTTTCACTGGTATAGAGTCGATGTGGGTTTGTTTTAGAAATTTGTTTGCAGTTGCTAAATTGGTTACTTTCACTAGAAGGTCACCGGAACGCATGGCTTTAACTTCCAATATTTCTTTAGAAATATGTTCTAGACCGCGATTAATTTGGAAAAGATTATAGGATGAGAGTGGGCGTAGTTTTTCAGTTTCATCGCCTTTTGTATTAATAATTTTTTCTAGGCCAGATATAACCAAGTAGCGAGGAATGTTATCGTCATTGGAGGGAACATTTGGGAGTGAAGGGTAGTATTGTTCAATGGATTTGCGTTTCATTTTGGCGCGCTGGTTTAAGGGAGCATCTGGATCGAGTCCCTTAAACCAGTTTTTCCTGGGGGGATCCCCAGGCATAATTGTGTTTTTATTTTATGAGAGGGATTTGTTTACGTTTGAAAAGTAATAGGAAATAAGAAAAAAAAAAATTAATAAATTGAAAACCGCGTGGCGGAAAAAGAAAATTGACAGTTCGAAATAAACTATGAGGTTACGCTCTTTACACACGTGTTTACTCGGCGTTTGCCAGATAGCAACTGATATAAAACTTATAGTACTATCAAGAAGACGAAAGATTGTGGCGAAATCTTAAGGCTAGGGACTGAAATTGCTGGATTTGTCTTTGCAAATTTAATATGTCTAATAATGATAAATTTAATAATAAAATATTCTCTGTTTTTACTACTTGTTTTGTATGTTATCCTACTCTCCACTGTAAAAGCGGGCGCTTATTTTTGCGCCACCACCAGGCTGGCGTTCGCAATACAAAATCACGCTCCATGATAATACTATAGATTATATATACAAAGGTAGTATCACAGGTGTCAGGTAGATTCCACCTTTCATTGGATTTCTTTAGGATTAAATGGGAAATTTTCTGTTTAATGTTGCAGAGGGGGATACTTACCATCTCTGCTTAACTAGCGTCAAGCGCTGATCCCTGTCTTGCCAACTCATCGGCATTTTCATTACCTGGTATGCCGCTGTGCCCCGGGACCCAACAGAGTCTAATATTGTGCTGCGTGCCAAGAACCTTAAGCTCTTCGCGGCAGCAAGAGGCAAGCTTCGATTTTTTCACAGTGGCAGAAATCGCTTTCATTGCCGCTTGGCTATCAATGTAAAATGTTATATCAGCCCGTGGTATCGCCATCATTGATACCTGTCTAGCAGTTGTTGTCACTGCCAGGACCTCCGCTTGGAAGACACTACTGTAATCTGGGAGCCTAAGTGAGTTGTTTAGCTGAAGAGGTTCTGAGAAAAAGCCTGCACCAACACCCGTGTCCATTTTGGAGCCATCAGTATAGATTACTATTGCTGATTCACTGGTGTATGGTTGGTTGTTAAACCATTCTTCTCTGCTTGGAAAGGTTTCTTCTTCTTCTTCCTTTGTTCGGCGCTGTTATGATCTCGATGTCGAGGGGATCATAACTCTCCCACGTATCTGCTTCACACTAGTGATCCGCCTGTGGGGTTCGGAAATCGGCGGCAAGCCTCCCGGTTTTGTATTGTTCCATTTCTGAGGCCAACTGAATGCTGGTGTTTTTGCATTTGTTTGTACCAGGAGTGTTTAGGCCTACCTTTCTTTTTATTCCGAATTGGAACGTTGTATGATATTGCCTTTTTGACGGGGTTCTCAGGATCTCTCCTTTGAACATGGCAATACCAACTGAGTCGGTCGTGTTCAATTTTTTGGGAAATGGTATTCTTAACATGAAGGCTTCTAGAAATTTGAAATTTATATGCTTGGACAAAATTTGTGTGAGATTTTAGATTTCATATTGGAATGTATGCTTTTGCAGCAATATTACAAAGTTTTTTTACCAACGTAAAAGTTATAAGAATGCAAAATTGTTAATTATTGTTTTTTGTTAACAATTATTATCTTCTTAAATAATAGTAGCCATTTTGATATGTTTTACAAAATTCAACATTAGTCCCACGAGCTTAGAATGCAAAAAGACGCGAAATCGAAAAAAATATTTTTATTCGTTTTCCGCGATTCTATTTTTTTGGGCTCTTATTTAAAAAACAAAAAAATTTAAGATCTATGTTTTATGCTTTTTTCCCGCTTGTCCACCCTTTTTATATTGGTTTCATTTTTCTCTTTTGTTTTTGACCCAGGACTTAAAGATCTTGCTTTTGAGCTATGCCCCGAGCGGATGGATGTGGAAAACCTGCAGCCGGAACAGTTGAAGATAATGCCAACGGCTGCTGCAATGATGCATGGGGTAAACTTCAAAAATCTATCGATGGAAGAATCAACGATGAAGCTACAGGTGGCGGCGATGGATGTTTGTATCCAGACAATGTTATTATGGATGATGGCGTATCATTTCAAGTGAGGGTATGTTTCATTATTGATTAAAAGAAGTACAAGTACTAAATATTATTTTGTTGCATCATTTAAAGTATACCGGTTGCTTGGAAGTAAAGACCTCTATGAAGTCATTGGATTTTCAAACACGCACACAAGTTGCTAGGTATAGTTACACAATTCTTTAGACTTTGAAATGGAAATAAGAGTTTGCATTTGTTTTTTTTAGAGAAAGCATACATCGAGTATGCGAAGCAGCGGGGCTTAAATGTGCTGGCAAAAAGCGACAAGATAAAAAAGTTCTTCAATACATTTCCGACAGACCATGTATGCAATATGCCGGAACGAACGTCATCATTAATGTGAGCAGTAAATCACTGAACTTAGTAAATAGTGAAACTGGGGACATGATTGTTAGTCACAATATGCCACGAATATCATTTGCATCTGGTGGAGATTCCGTAAGTTTAATTTGATATTACATATAACATTTTGTGTGCACTTTGTTTTGACATAAAATAGAATAAACAAACAGAGTGAATTTATTTTGAAGAAAATTAATATTAGAAACTACGAAAATACTAAAACCTTCTATATACACATTTCAATAAGCAAAGTTCTTTATATGACAGTATTTATCTTGAATTTATATTTCAATTAAAAAAATGGTATTTGAATTTAGTGAAAGTACTAAATTCAAATACCATTTTTAACACCCATTTCTTTCAAGTACCTATTATTTGTATCCTTGGCAACAAGTTTGGTAAGCGCGTCTGCTATCATCCACTTCGTAGAAATATACTCTTGTTCCATCAAACATGAGGCCAAGATTACACATGTAAGTTGCACTTACGGTCTAGGTAATTGCACAAGTAACTTACAAGAAGGTTTATACTTTAGATGAACTTACAGTAAGAAATGCTTTCGTAAGTTGAATGTAAGTTTTTCTTGCGCAAGGACCTCTAAAGCAGTTTATATTAAATTACGAAGAAACTACTGAGATCCATTGATCATCAAGATTAATGTGAAAATGAATTCTCGAAAGCGAGTAGCTGCTGCTATTGTTTAAACAATTTTGAAAAACAAACTACAACAGATCACAAGTATAGTCCCACTATCCAACAAAACACTATTATGTTTATAAACCTCAGCAAGTACCACACTTTTCTAGCTATAACTCATAATAATAATAATAAAAGACATAAACAAGATAGCCGAACGAATTGGCAATCAATTGAATTTAGTTTTATTTAAGTATTATTTACAATTTGACTGACAACTAATAAGACGATTGGAAAAATGTATAGTAAAATACTTATGCAGCTTTAAAACGGTACTTACGAAAATGAATGAAAAATTCGGAAAATATTATTTTTTTTTTCTTTACATTTTTTTTTTAAAAACAATAAATCCTTAAATTGAGTTCCGTTCTTTTTTTATTTTTTTATAGTATATTTAAAAAAATACAAAACTATAAAAAATGAAAGAAATTTACATACTGGATAAAACTTCATAAGTACATATAAAAGATAACAAAGTCAAATTAACTTTTATACAAATTTATATCTTTTTACTAACAAAAAGTCAAAAAATATACCTTTTAATCAAAGATTCATATATTGTTGCGTGTCAGGGGTACCACAGGGGCGTAACTTCATGAGTCGAAAAAGTGCGGTGGCATGCTTGCTCTAGCTCGGCTCGAAAGTTTAGGTAAAAATAACCTAACGCTAAACTATAACTAAGCCCTAAAATATCTGAAGGATATAATCTTAAATCTAAACCTATCTAATCTATAACTAAAAAAAAAACTTTTTATTTGTTTTTCTGTTCACCAAAAATCCCTAAAAATCTCCACTGTCTCACCAACACAGAAGTTCGCTGAGCCCACAAAGACCTTGCCTGGTGTTGATGGCAAAGGTTTGGCCTACCCTCCCTTGTATCGAAAGTACAACCATTGCTAGATCCTTGGCCAAATGTTTATTGGAAATAGCCCCCGATTTGAACCTCCAGTCGTAACCTAGGTCATTATCATCCTAGTAATATCTGTAAAAAAAATCTTCTCATCTTGATAGAGTAGAGTGAAGTACGTAAGTAAGTGTTGTGTCTTTACAGAATAAAACAAGTTATTGATTAATGTTATAATTCATAAATTTAATTAATACTCTGAAGTTTATAATAAGAAAGATATAAAATTGAAATTAAGTATATTATAAGTACTTTAAGCTTGAATTCGAAGATGATAAGCTGAGATGAGAGCTGAGAATGAACTGACTTCTGAACATCTCTGCATAGCCTGATGAGCTGATCTTGTTGACAGATGTTTATGTCAATACACTACATTCCTTCCCACCAATTCTTATGCGGCCTGAACGTCTAGGTGAAACTGGGTTTCCAAAAATTGACCTAGGACGCTCTGTAATTGATTGGGTTGGTATTTCAGCTTGAGCATCTCTGGAAGATATAAATTCTGTATTTAACATATTTGATTTACCTATTTGTTCATTGTGTGTTTGATCCGTAACTGTAATAGCATTTGTTAATATTCGTGCATTGGTAAAATTATCATCATTGGTTTCAACTCTGGCACGTAACTGATTTTTATGACGTTTCGAATTGCCTTTCGCTGTGCGTACCAGGAAAGTAATCGAACCCAGCTGCGAGATTACAACACCTTTGATCCATTTTGGGCCTTTGGCGTAATTGCGAGCAAAAACGTTTTGATTGACAGCAAATGTAGGGCGAGATAGACTGTTTACAACTGGTTTGGTACTTGGCATTGTTTGTGATAGAACAGTCCGTTGCTCCCGACCATGTAGAACCTCCGCAGGTGACTTTCCAGTAGTAGTATTCGGCGTTGTTCGATACGTCATCAATTATTTTGAAATTGCTGTCTCAATGCACTTTTCCTCCTCGTATATTTTTCGCATGTGCGAACGTGCGAACAAACCGCTCGGCTTCTGCATTTGAGGCTGGATGGAATGGTGCTGTGCGTAAGTGTTGCCTTCCAACGACAAAAATCCTCAAATTCTTTTGATGAAAATTGAATTGAAATTGAAAATTGACTTCCGTTAAACATTCCAGTCCAAAAAATTTCGAAAGTGCTTTTATTGTTGATGATGAAGTTGCTTCCTTTATTGGAACTACGAATGGAAATCTTGAGAGGGCATCAACACAAATCAACCACATTTGGTTCAAAAATGGACCGGCAAAATCCAAATGAATGCGCTCCCAAGGTTTTCAGGTTGCGGCCACGGAATGAATTTTTTGGGGGGATCAGCAGCTGATATTTGGCAAATGGAACATTTTTTTACATTGGACTCGATGCTGTTATCAATGCAAGGCCACCAGCAATACCGACGAGCGAGTTGTTTATCGCGGACTATACCCCAATGACCGTCATGTAGCATTTTAAGAACTCGAACTTGAAGCTTACTTGGAACAATTACTCGAAGATATCCGTTTTCAATAATATAACACCCTTTTCTTCTGTTGAAAAATGGCAACAAATTTAGCTTTTTTTTTGCACATAAGACTTTACCTTGTTAAGAATAGTATCTTTTCGCGTCTCTTGAGCTATATGATGGGCATTGACAGGAAAGTTTTCCACCTTTTCTTCAATTTCGGAATTTAGGTCTTGACACGACTCCTCCATGGCATCAAAATCAAGATGTGGACCCATCGGTAGGCGCGATGAAGCATCGGCATTGGCGTTTTGGCTTGACGTTTTGTAGCGGATTTCGTAATTAAAGCTCATTAAAATAAGGGCACAACGAGTTAAACGCCCTGTTGTTATCATAGGTAGCTTTTTACTGGGATGAAATAGTGTAAGTGAGGGTTTATGGTCTGTATAAAGGATAAATTTCCGGCCATACAAGTATTGGCGAAATTTTGTGACTCCGAAAATGATTGAAAAGGCCTCCTTTTCAATTTGGCTGTAGTTGCGTTCAGGTTATTGGGGCGTGGTAGTTTTTGAATAGCTTCGACTTTACTTCTTGATGGCTGCACACCTTTAGCACACAACGTGGCCCAAATACTCCACCTCTGGCTTCATAAATTCGCACTTCTTCAGGATTACTCTAAGACCATGTTCATACAAACGTTTAAAAACGGCTTCTAAATTGGACATGTGCTCCTGTGTAGTAGAACCTGTAACTAGTATATCATCAAAGAAAATAGCACACGAAACACCTTCCAAAATTGCTTCCAATGTTCGCTGGAAAATTGCAGGCGCAGCAGCTACACCAAAAGGAAGACGCACATATTTATACAATCCTAGAATTGTATTAACAACTACGTATTGCTGCGAATCTTCATCCAATTCAAACTGCAGGTAAGCATCTGACATGTCGAGTTTACTAAAATGTTGGCCCTTGGCTAACTTAACAAACATGATAGTGACTTTAAAGTCTCCACAGATTCGTAGCTGGCCATTGCTTTTGGCACCAGAGCACTACAGGAGCTGCCCACCAACTCACTGAATCGAATTTTCTGCCATATGCCCTCATCTTCCAGACGTTTTACTTCCAATTTAAACGCATTAGTCTGAGCAAATGGAATTGGCCTAGCCATGAAAAATTTTGGTGTTGCGTTAGTTTTCAAGTGTAGTTTTGCTTTAATTGAATTACAGTGACCTAAAGCAGGAGAAAACAGGTCTTCAAATCTAGCACACAAAGCTTTGACATCACCTTCAGACACGCAAATATGCTCTATCGATTGCACTTCATCCGACGATTTGTCACAAAATATTCTGGCCTGTCAATTTCATTAAACCCCGACAAACCTACAATTGATTTACTGGCACCCTTGTCAAGCAAAAATTTAACCTCTCTTTTATTTACTTGCAAATTCATAAATACTCGTAATTTGTTGCCACGAGTTTCAACTAAATCGCCTAGAGAAAAAATACTTTCTTCCATAACGTTGTTAACATGATCATGATTAGCGGCACTTTTGTTATGGGAATATGATGTAACCCGATTGTTATAACTGTTATAAAGATAACATACAGGGGCAATGTGCCCTTTTTTATTACATTTTCTGCAAACGGCATTCAAAAATTTGCAGTTAGCTTTACTGTGACGATAAAAACACCCTGAACATGACTTTTGTGAACTAGAACTGTTGAAATTTTGTTGATGATTATTTTTGCTGAAACTGCGGGTCCTGCTTCGACCTCTTCTCTTTGTAAATTAATGGATTTTGTGACCCGATGAGTTCGATACCTGATTTACTTCTACTACTCGTATTTGGTAACTATCAGTTTTAAGGACCAGCATAGATTTTTGAGTAGCTTCGAATGCCTCTGCAATAGTTCTCACTCGAGAGTTGGCTTTGTTTTCTGGAGCGCTGCTGTACGCACTGCATCATGCGGCGTGTGCAATATAATAGAGTCCCTAATCATCTCATCTATGTACTCTGTAGTACAGTCATCTTTGGAACACTTAAAATCATAATTCTTTGCTAAACCTCGTAGCTCTTCAATCAATTCCGCATAGGATTGGTCTTTCTGCATTCGGCTCTTAAAAAAATTATAGCGGGATGTACAAACATGAATTTTAGATTTAAAATAACTGGAAAGCTTCTCAATTAATTCACTAAATGGCTGCTGTCTTATGTTGGTGGAACCATACAGTTTACCTAAGAGCTCGTACGTTTCAGCTCCTAGCCAAGATAAAAAGAATGCTCTTTCTTATTTTCGCATGAAACATCATAAGCTGAAAAGTGCTGCTGCAGCTGCTGCTGATAAGTTTCCCAGGAATTTTTATTCTTATCAAAAGCATAAAATGGAGGTACATTTTTATTAATTTCGCTTGCTTCACTTTTATTATTTTCTGTTTTAACACCCAAACGCTGTATTAAGCTTTCGAAAAATTTGTTTTGGTTAGATAATAGTATTTAATGTCTTTTGAAAATCTTTAGCCATGATAAACATGTATTTTAAATTTACAGCAAATTTACCATGAGACTACTTTTTTACCGAAAAATTATTTTATTTATTTTGCGTGGATAATTCCTCGTCGCCAATTTCTGTTGTGTCTTCACAGAATAAAACAAGTTATTGATTAACGTTATAATTCATAAATTTAATTAATACTCTTAAGTTTATAATAAGAAAAAATATAAAATTAAAATTAAGTATATTATAAGTACTTCAAGCTTTAATTCGAAGATGACAAGCTGAGATGAGATCTGAGAATGAACTGTGTAACGGGCCTTCTGTGCCGTTTGGTCCTAACTGGCCTTTAAAAACCCCTAGCTCAGTCCTGGGTGTGGTTCTTGGACCTATAGCTCTTTACAAAAAAAATGTTTCAGCCAGTCTTTATTCTATGTATCCAGGGTGTTATGGGATACTGCGAGATATTTTCTTATACCCTCCCTACCTTGGTCGCATTTCTCGCCAATGCAACCCCATAACTAGGCTTCTATCTCCATCTCATCATCATCTTTCTTTCCTCATCCCGCTCATCCTTTAAAAAAAATTTACTCACATATCATGTTCGATTCTATCGTTCATGTGAAATAAAAAGTAGATCTCATTTTCTTTAAACAACTTACAAATCGCTTTTTATTGTTTACCCAAAATTACTTTATAATTTTCTTTTTCAATTTGAAAATTCAAAACTTTTAAATTTACTTTACTTAATATTTAAATCGATAAATTGGTAATCTTCACGCAGATAATTCAAATTTCAATACACTTCCGATTAAAACGTCTTCGATTTATTACAAGTTTGAGAATTAAAATCCTCTTTTTTTTTTTTACTTTATTTGACTTTCGGCTTTATTCCCCTTGTTTAAACCCTCCCTCTTCAATTCGCGCACTATCTCTTTCTTTTTTTTTTTTTTTTATAGGTATATATAATTGTATATATAATATAGATATTTCTCTTTTATTTCTTCAAAATGTAAATAAAATTACTTTTGCATTAAGATATTTTTCTTACAATAAAAAAACACACCCCTAAAATTCCTCCGAAGTGGCCACTGCACCTGGATTATTAGGTAGGTCGTAGATTTTTATCACTAATTTGAATTTGGTCACACAATTATTTCTATATGTATGATAAATTTAAATCGCTCGATTCTGCGTCCACCTTGGGTCACCGTCACTCCACGAATGCCTACCCCAAGCGCAGATTCCACTAACTCTCTTCAAATAATTACTCTACTCATTTAGTAAGCCGTTTTATTTATTTTGGTTTTAAGTCTTTCTCTTTCTCTTACACAATACTATTTTTCATACTCTAACACGGCCTTCCTGCAATTCTTCGTCGTTCTCGATGAAGGTCCATCTATTTTACTTTATCATAATCCATGTTCAACTGAAAAAGAAATAAAACGCACCTTTAACCTTTCAGCTTTCCCATCAATCCTTTTGATCTTGGAATAAATTTATTCAACTCTAGTGTTGTAATTACTATTTAATTTACGACACATCCTTTTTTTTTCGATAAGCCCTATTAGGCTTGCCCTCAGAGTCAATATATCTCAAGGCCCTTTTATCTTGCCGACAGAGATAATATCTCAAGACTCTTTCAACTTGCCCTCAGAGATAATATCTCAAGGCTCTTTCCACTTGCCCTCAGAGATAATATCTCAAGGCTCTTTTAATTTGCCCTCAGAGATAATATCTCAAGGCTCTTTCAACTTACCCTCAGAGATAATATCTCAAGGCTCTTTCAACTTACCCTCAGAGATAATATCTCAAGGCTATTTCAACTTACTCTCAGAGATAATATCTCAAGGCTCTTTCAACTTACCCTCAGAGATAATATCTCAAGGCTCTTTCAACTTTTCAAAAGAAAACATCACGATAAACCTGAATTATGTGGTTAAAACAATTTTTTTTTTTGTACTTATTTATTTATTATTCGTATAGCTTCTCTTGCTGCTACAACAATCACATTGGAATCCTTTTTCTTGAGTCTGTATCTGTCTCCACCTAGAATTCCCACTACTTGGTATGGTCCGCGATATTGAACGTCCAATTTAGACTTCCGGATTTGATTACTTTTGTAAACCACTTTATCGCCAATTTGAAGTTTAGATGGTTTAGTCTTTCCTTTATCAAAGCGAGTTTTCATTCTTCCGGCATTCTCTCGTATGCGTTCTTCTGCTAATGCTCGTATGGCTTCGACGTCTTCATAGAAAGGTTCAATGTTTAAATCCCTCAACAATGCGCTAATCTCTGGTGTTCGCCCTTCAATTCCGGTCAAAACTTTAAGTGGGGACAAACCGGTTGTTTTGTTTTTTGTAGTATTCAGTGCCAGTTGTATACGACTCACATAAGTTGTCCATTCCAGATTTGACTCAATATTAGTCCTAAGTAAGTTCGCGACCGTGTCCACGTACCGCTCTACTTGGCCGTTTGCTCGACTAGCCCCTGGCGCTATGGTGTGATGTTCTATACCTTGTGTTTTACAAAAATTCTGAAACTCGTGGCTGGTGAAGTTAGTGCCCTTATCAGTGATTATCCGACACGGTGCTCCAAATAACATGACAAAATCTTGAAAATGGCGAACTGTCTCAGAAGCCTGTAGGGTTTTGCAGGGTAGAAGCCTTATGAATTTTGTGAATGAATCGATGAGTAGGAGTAAGTGTCGATGATCTCCCTCGTTTTGTCCTATAATTGGTCCCATACAGTCGGCGTGAATTGTGTGAAAGGGTATTGGCTTTTTGTCAATCGGGTGTAGCTCGCACTGTTTTTTACCCGAAGGTCTTTTTGCAACTAAACAAATAAGACATGACTCAACGAATTTCCTTACATTTTTCGTCATAGATGGCATCCAGAAATGTCCCTGCATTTTGGACAAAGTTTTCTCCCATTAAATATGACAATTGTCCTCATGGAATCGTCTTATGAGTGATAATCGACAATTTTGGGGTACAAATAACCTATCATTTTCCTTTATCTTTCTATAGAGCAAACCACCTTTTAAAACATATTGTGATGTTGCATTTGTTTCGTTACATCTTATTTGTTCGATGATTTCCCGTACCTGAGAGTCTTTGTCTTGTTCTATATTCATCCAGTTTCGGTAAGGCTGTTGAGTTGGTAGCACGTTCGTACTGGTGGATTGCGACTTAGATAATCCGCGTGCTGCATTGTTTTCCCTCTTCGATATCGTATCTCAAAATCAAAGTCTTGAAGGTAGATCCACCATCTAGCAATTCGGGGCAGTAAGTCTTTTTTAGTTTTTGTGGACCTTAGAGCGTTACAGTCCATTACTATAACGAAATGAATGCCGATAAGATAAGTACGAAAGTGCTTCACAGCGTTTACAACGGCCAGAGTCTCCAATTCATAGCTATGGTACTTCGATTCATACTGCCTGGTTGCCTGACTGTAGTACGCAACAACGTGTTGATGACCGTTTAAATTTTGTAATAAAATAGCACCATAGCCAATCGAGCTCGCATCTGTGTGAAGCTCAGTTTCTCTTTCTGGGTCAAAAATCACAAGTATCGGTCTTACAGTTAGTTGTTCGATTATATGTTGTCGTGCTTCTTCTCGCTCTTGGGTCCATTCAAATTTGACATTTTGTTTTGTCAGAGCTGTTATACATCCTGTTTTTGCCGAAAACTCGGGCACGAACTTGCGAAAATAATTAGCTAGTCCCATAAATTGTCGGACCTCTCTTACGTTTGTCGGTACAGGGGACCTTATAAGAGCATCAATTTTTCCTTTCGCTGGTCGCACACCATTGATTGATATTTCACGGCCCAAATACCCGATATTTTCTTGCATAAATTTACACTTATCGATATTAATAGAAAATCCATTGTCCGTTAGTGCCTTCATAACTATATCGAGCTTTTCAATACCTTCCTCTATTGTCTTTGATGGTATGAGCACATCATCTACATAAACTAAAGCTACGTTGTTCTTAAATTCTGCAAGTGCTTTATTGATACTTCTTTGAAAGACAGCGGGGGTATCGGCGAGCCCAAACGGCATACGCAAGAACTCCCAGTGTCCATCAGGCGTAATGAAGGCTGTTTTTTCTACTGATTGTCTAGATACCGGTATTTGATAGAACCCGGATGCCATGTCCAACGATGTATAGTACTTTTTTCCTGCTAGTCGATCGAGTTGGTCGTCAATTCTTGGCATTGGGAAACGCATCCTCTTTGTTGCTCTGTTAAGGGCTCTATAGTCAACACATAAGCGATTTTGACCGTTTTTCTTTCGTACCAATATTATAGGACTAGCATAAGGTGATTGACTTTCTTGTATGATTTTATGCTTTAGCAAGTCATTAACTATCTCACTTACGACCTGACGCTCCGAAATTGATAACCGATAAGGTTTGTAATTGATGTTCACTTCATTTGCTAGTCGTATTTCAAGCGAACCACACTTAACTTCAGCTGTGGGAAACTCTTTTCCCCTCAAAATATATTGATCATATTTGTCTAATATTTTATTTACATCAGACCTACTAGTGTAGCCTTTACGAATGTGCTCATCATTAGGTACAACTCGACAAGTTAAACATGGTTTCTTCCGTTGAATTGTGGAACCTTCGCTGTCGACTTTAATTTCCAAACTAGTATCGTCCAGCACATCTCGACCAATTATCAATTCGTTACGTAAATAAATGGGGTCTATTATGTGAAAGGTCACTTCGACGATAATATCTTTAAATTCTACAAGAAGATCTATTTTCTCTGTTAATAAAATCGGTTCTTTTCCAATACCTTGTACCGACAACAGATGAGCCGCTCGAGGTGCCGTTTGCTTTACAGCAACGTCAGCACGGATGAGAGAACAATCTGATCCCGTATCGAGTAAACACCGATAAACTGTTCCATCAATAACAACAACCGTGGCATTATCGAGACTCATTACATCTTTGCACAAGTTCACCGTTTTTCTCTCTGCACGTTGTTTTGCCCAGCACGTTTTCTCTTCATGTCCCGCCTTACCGCAAAACGCACACTTTTTTATGTCAGGAGCTGTTTCAATCCGTGCCCCTGCATTTTGAAAAGCTTTATTTGTAGCGGTAGGATGTCCTAACTGTGGGCAATTAACTTTTATATGACCCATAGTTCCGCAACGAAAACACTTCTTTTCTGACTCTAATCTTGGTCGCTTGGATGGGAAAGAGGAAGCAAAACTTTTTCTTTTATTATTTGCCGTTTTAAGCCCCCCTTGCGTCATATCCCCGGGATGATTTTGAAATTCTCTTTTACATTTAGGCGACTCAAGAATAGAGGACAAATTATTAACAAGACCCTGAACTGTCGTAGGCATAACAAAAGTAAGTGAGTTACGAAGACTAAGATCTGTTATACACCCAATCACGATTCTTATAATCTTGTCTTCGGGTATATCGAAAGGTAGACGATTAATTTGCGACACTTTTTCCATAACAAAGTCAGTGTATGAATCAAAATTGTTACTCTCAGAATTTGCCACCTGTCTAAGCTGACCAATAATGTCAGAGACACTTGAGAAAGCATGAATCAATGAAAGTCGCAAATCATTCCAATTATAGTGTTGGTATCCGTATTTTTCATACCATGTCTTTGCCCGACCTAACAATGCCTCGCTTACTCGTGGAATAATGTCAAAATCTTTTAAGTTGTCCCTTTCTACCCTCGAATTAACATCGGAACACCATTGAGCTATATTTACTCGGGAATGATCTGGATCGAAATTTGGAAAACCGACTAAGTCCCTGACGTTATTTTCTTTTCTCGTGACCATATGAAGTATTTTATTAAGCGCGTCTACTGTGATTACAGGATGATCCATTGCATCTGATTCTCGACCACGCTCAGCCTCAACTGATTTCCCTACTTCCTCGACAGTCGGTGATCCTTCTTTATCTGTCATTGTTATGTATTGGATACTTTGTACAATATCCGTCTCTTTTACACCCGCCTATTATTCGATTATAATAAAATAATGAAACAGACGCACTTACCGCTTTCTTCTTCTTTGTGCCTACGTGACTTTGTGACTTTTAGAGGTCAACAGATGACCTTTCAGTACAACCCGGCAAAGTGACACAATAAAAAAAAGTTTGGGCAAGATAAAAGAAGAACTTTCACACATTTGAAACACTCACTGTACCGATATATTTCTCAATACACCCGACCAATTAAGCTTTCTATTAAACGAACGTGTTTGTACATGAATCAAAAATATCACGCTTGATTATTTATTTATTTATTTTTTTTTTTTTTGCGATAGACCACACCGTATATTTTTATTAATATTTTCGTTTGTACAAAACTTTTGTTTATTGTTATTTTAGCAAACACAAAGAGAAAATTAAAGTACACTTTCCGGCAATAATTAAACGTGTAAATCTGATCCCACTTCTGATGATAGATTTAAATCGCTCGATTCTGCGTCCACCTTGGGTCACCGTCACTCCACGAATGCCTACCCCAAGCGCAGATTCCACTAACTCTCTTCAAATAATTACTCTACTCATTTAGTAAGCCGTTTTATTTATTTTGGTTTTAAGTCTTTCTCTTTCTCTTACACAATACTATTTTTCATACTCTAACATGTATATATACTCTTTAATAATACACGAATTAAAGTTAAATATATTATTTCCGTTTCGCGTTTTAATTTGAAGTTAACTGGATTTATAATTTTCTTAGCACGAATTACTCAAATTTATAATTAATTTAATTTACAAATTCTTTAATGAAACTAATTAAGAAGTTACTGCGAACTAAAAAAAATTTATAAGAAGAAATAAAAAATAAAAAAAATTAACTGATTTTTCTTTGTTTGAGCATTGAACTCCGGACTTCCTTTACCGCAACTTTTTACGGTCGGCGCGCTTTTTTTTTTTTTTTTTTTTTAAATTCATTTTTATTTTTCTTCAATCTTAAAACTATCTTAAAGCTAGACAAAAATTCATAAAACTAGCCTAATTATCCAATAACTTAAAACTAACTTACTGGCCCTATGCGGGCACTCTAAGCTAAACGATATCTTAAATGTAATGCCTTTCGGCCTAAAAAACTATTTTTAATTCAAAAAACTATATCTATATTTTTTTTTTGTTTTCTGGAGAAAATTTAAAAAAACTCGGATTCTTTATCTTTTTATATTTTTTATATAAAACTTACAAACTAAAGTAAAACTAATTAAAAACTACCGAAACCAACTTAAAACTACTTAAAATAAACTAAAACTACTTAAAAACTAGAACAGCCACAGCAGCAGAGATTTTTTTTTTTTTTTTTTTTTTTTTTTTTTTTTGAAAATACATTGGAAGAATGTACTCAATTTTTTTTTTTTTTTTTTTTTTTTTTTTTTGGTGCCACCCTGACTGTCCCTACCTAAGAATACCTTAAGACTATGTAAGTCGGCCAACCACCAAAACTGGTTTTCCTGTCTCACCCTGTCTTTCAGGTCCCGATCGGACACAGTCCTACTGAACCGAAGTCGCTCAGCTCCGTCTTGTGCGAGGACGTCTCGACTATAAAGGAGCCGCCTATCCACAGTACTACGGCCGACGTGGTAGATTAGCGGAACCGCCTCTCTATCCTGGATCAACCCTATACTATCTAAATAGAGGAATGCATTAGGTGCAATATGGCCACTTAAACGCACACTCTCGAAGTATTCTGTGTTGGGATAGTAAGCCCCAAAGATTAAGCTATTTGCTGAGGCCATCGCTCTCGCAATGTGACTCCGAATCAGCTTTATCAAAAAATTATCTATTCTGTTAATATTGGCTCCGTTGTATAAAGTCCTGTTGGAATAGTAATGTTTGTACTCCGATTCAGGTGTTCTGTGTAATCCAAGACAACGTCTAAGACACTGCCTTTCAAACACCCGAATCTTTTCCATTTGAGATGGGGCAATGTTGAACCACACCGGGCACCCATATGCAATCATCGGCCGGATGAGGGCCATGTAGCAAATCACCTTCACCCTGGTGTCAAGCCGGCTGCTGTAAAACAACCGTTTCGTCAGGGCAAAGGCTCCCCTAGCCCTGTTCAGAGCAGCATTTATATGTCTGTCGAAATACAAATACTGATCCAACCAGATGCCAAGGTACTTTACCACACTTCTGCTCGCCAGTGGTTGCCGGTGCGGCCCTACGATCATCAGCTTACGCCAGTTCTTTCTAGTATCCCTAGGGGCTCTAGCCAACGGAGTCCTAAACAGAATCGTTTCACATTTCTGAAAGTTGATTTTCAACTTCCAGTCATCACAATATCGCTGAATCTTGTCGAAGTCACGCTGTAAGAGAATTCTGATAACCTCAACTTTTGTAGCTGTTCTGTACGCTATTAGGTCATCGGCATACGCAATTGCCTGAGTTAGACTACTTATCAGATCGCTGGTGTAAATGCTGAATAGGATCGGCGAGTTCACCGCTCCCTGCTGAAGACCATTCTTGATATCGAAGATTGCGGTAGAAGTTACATTGCCACTTTTGACAACAAACTTTCTACCATTGAGCATGTCATAAAGTATATATAATAGTGGTTTATTTATGCCGAGCCTAGTCAACTTTAGATAGAGACCCTCTAACCATACGGTGTCGAAAGCCTTCTCCAAATCAACCAGACAAGCACCTGTACATTGATTTTTAGTTTTGTTCCATTGGATATCAGAAACGAGTTTAGACGCGGCATGAATGGTGTCATGTCCCGCCTTAAACCCGAACTGATTATCCGGTATGATATTATTGTCCTCCGCCCACTTGGACAGAGTTCTATTTATGACTTTCTCGAATACCTTGCTGATACTCGGTAGAAGACTTATCGACCGGAGATTTGCCGGATTGGAGTTCTCCTTTCCCTTTTTCGGGAGAGGATGAACCACAGCTGTCTTCCACCGCCCTGGATAATATGCATTATTCAGTGCGTTGTTAAACAATGTGGCATAAATGTCAATTGCTTCTTTAGGTAGATGTCGAAGTACAATATTGGATATACCATCGACTCCTGTTGACTTTTTCTTTTTCAATGAATCGAAGATGAGCTGGAGCTCCATCCTCGTAACTAACAGGGAACTACTCCCATCTTGCACGGCGATGATGGCATTCGCCAAGTTTTCTTCATTGAACCGGATGAAACCTAGATTCTCTGATCGCCATTGCGTCATTTCATTACGAAGATAGAAGTGATGGAGTAGAGCTCTGTTTTCCAGGTCGTGGTTGGGGTGGATGCTTGCATTCACCTTATACACTTGCTGAAAAGCAGCCCCCACAGCCTCCACTTTCTCCAGCGGATCCTCGACAATAAAGAGGTCATCGTCCAAGACCGCGTCATCTGGATCTATCCCTGCTGTCAGAAGTACATTTCTGTTTTCTGTCGTTCTCTGGAGCTTAAGACATGGAAGTTCGTTTTGATCATTCCGTCTAAATATCTTGTTAATTTGTGGAAACATACTCGGGTCGCTAGAGTTAACGGCCCGAATTTTATTGTTCCAATACAAATTAATAGACAACCTATAATTTTCTTTGATCAATTGGTTGATGTTTTTGATTGACGACTTCAGTGTCCTAATCTCCAGATCGCGTGAGTCAGTAAACCGTCGGTACAAGCGTTTAAGTCTTGTCAGTAGTCCACTTTTTTGTCTGTGTAGTGCATCAACTGTCGCGTTACGGTTCATGTCGGTTACGTTACGTTCTCTGTATTTTGGTATAGTTCTGTTCATAGTTCGTAGGATTGTTTCGTCCATTTGTTCTAGGTATTGGTCAATTTCGTTGTTTGTTAAATTCCTGTTATTTGGTGGGGATATATTATTGGCACGAATTTCGCTTTCTAAAGCGTTGGTAAAGCGTGGCCAGCGCATCTTACTGTAATTGTAAGAATGCGCAGGTACATACTCCTCCAACTCTACAAGCTCGTTCGGCAACTGTATTACTGCGGCGAAACCACAGTGGTCGCTGTCGTAGTCTATCGTTTGTAAGCAGTTTCTTGTCCATTGACCCACAGTGTTAGTAATTATCAGTCTAGAGTCCTTTAGTAATAGATCCAGATAGGCACCGCTTCTTGGAAACGATGGTCTATCAGTCGCTAGAAGATCGATCATATATTCAATACTGTATTGACCCATCCAATTAAATAGATGGTTACCTCTTGGATTTTGTACTTGATTTCCCCAATCTATATGTTTGGCATTTAAATCACCGGCCATGAGATAGTAATTATCCTCCGAGCTCAGTTGTAGCACTTGAAAAAGTTTTTCGAGCTCTGTCAAAAAGTCAGTTGACTGAGGTGATTCCGGAGCGTAAGCCGCGATCGCATACATTCGCTTCCCCTGTTGGAGAGGAATGCATACAATGCACGCCTCAAGCAGGGTCGGCGCGCTAACGCTCTGGCCTACGCCGCTACTTGGAAATACAGGTGGCTTGGTTAAATTTAGGTCTTCTTGGTTTTTTTCTAATGTATATGCTATATTCATGCTTTCTATATTCAAAGCGAAGATGGTTATTTTGCTGCTCGCCTGGTTACTTGCTAATTTAAGCAGTAGTAAAAATGCTAAAAACCCTTTTCTTGGTGGGTTAACTATTGAAGTCGACAGCAGTAAACGCAGTTTTACTGCTTAATTTTTCCTAAAAAAGAATTTATTTCCTTTTATTCTAATTTAAAATTTCGTAAATGTTTTTAAATTATAAGGGCTTAATTAATTAGCACCAATTAGAACATACCTTTGTTCAATATTCTCCTTTTATTTCAATCACTATTTAATGCTTTATACTTTATATAATACTAGCGTAAAATACCCGGCGTTGCCGGATTCTTGCGTAGAAAATTTCTTTCGCACAGAAAGTCCTATGTAATAACAACTAATTATCCTAGAAAGTTTATTTCCGATACTAACAAATTCTGAGAGAATCTCTAGAGCATCATTCACCTACCCTAAGTTTAGTAAACGGGAAATATTCCGAGGAAAATTTATTCGCGAAAGCCCTTTACCGTTACATGATTTATCAAACCACAAATTGTTGGGGTAGATTTTTGCATATTTCATCCAAAATGAATATTTTTGCATACCATGCACACGGAGAATAGGTGAACTAAACATATTTAGTATTGATTACTATATGTAAACATTGAAAAAGAATAAATTTATTGAAGCATATGCACCATTAACATATGTATGTTAAGCGCTTCAAACTTTTTTTTAGAGCATATTTTTATTTGCCGTAGTTATCACTATCTGTTGTTTCTTCATTTTGGGCTTCTTTCATAAAATTGATTGAAAAAAGTACTAACCTTCAGATTCTAAATCGATTTTAATAATATTTCTGAAAAGACTCCGTAATTATCGAAGAATTCCATTTTTGTTTCGTTCAAAAAAAAAATGTTGTCTCTACATTTAAAATGAAATTGCTTGAAACCACTAATATTTTTAAGAAATATGTATTTGGAATAACTTTATTTTTGCTGTCGATTTCATTTTTTTTAAATATATCTACATACCTAAGCATGCGATTTTAAATTATTGGCCATTAAATACTTTAAAAATGTATTTTATTAACTTCGTTAAGTAGATAATTAATTTTATTGAATTTTTAAATAATTTTTAAATTAATTTTTATTGAAGCATATGTTCATATGTATGTATTTAATTAATAACATATTTTATTAAAACTAATATTTCAAAGCATATTTTTGCCCTAGTCATCACTATCTGTTTCGTCGGTTATTACTTCATTTTCATTATTTTTTCATTTTCATCGTTTTTATTTGTATGTTCTTTTTCCTGGGATAAAGCGAAAATGTCATCTTCAAAATTAACAAAAGAGCAGCTCGAGAGTTCCATCAACTCAGCCCGCGAATAACTACAAAGAGTGAAAAAAGTGTAAACAAAGTGTAAAGGACGAATGCCAGTCAAATTCAAAGAAAATAGAGCAAACAAAGTAAAGCAAAGAGTAAAAGAAAATGATAAAAAATTCACAACAGTCAGTTTCTGTCTATTTTCTGTTTAATATAATCATATGCAACTGCGCGCACATTCAACTAAATATTTGAGTTGTTTTTTAGCTAGTTTTTTCCTTCATATGTTCTTGATTGCATGGGAAGTGTTGCACAATTCACATATTTCGGGTGAAACAAAACATTTTTTTCAACCAAAGAGGAAAATAGTACTACTTGAAGATACCCTGTTAAGATATCATAAAGACGTTTTAGTGAAAACGTCCACAGAATATCTTCAAGATGTATTTGAAAGATTAAAATAAAAAACTTTCAGCATTTTAAAATTACTCCTTTTAAAAAGGCTTAAAAGGGGGTATATAGAGAGTCAATATAATGACATTTGTCATGAATATCTTTAAGATGTTTAAAAGATGTTTTATTAATAGTATAACAGAGAGAACACTTTTAAAGAGTGAATTAAGAGATTATAAAGTGAAATGGTATTAAAAAGATTGAACTAATAGCTTGACCTTGATGCATTTATTGAAGTACTCTCCAAGAGTTTATGTGTTGCTTGGGTATTTTATCGGGTTTTACCAACGATAAAAATAAACATTTTATATTTCTGGACGCACCCTTTAGCCAAAGAGCATTAAATTTGTCTGAACGCAGTCAAAACTTCCTCTTGCCATTGTATATATAAACTATAGTACTCTCATGGAACAGAAAAAAGTGGTATGGAATACACTCTACCGAGGGCGCTGTCGTAGGAAAATATTGTCGTGGAGACTTTTGATTTAGGGTGGGGTAGTAATTGAGGAAGAGCGAGAAAATTTTATCAGCTCTGGCAATGAGAAAGACGAGAAAGAGAAAATAAAATTTGTTTTGTATCATTTTCCTTTTGAGGGATCTTCTGTGTGTTTTGTTGTTATATTTTTTTGTCAAGAATATTTTTTGTTTTGTTTTTGCTATTTCATACGCAACAAAGCAACGTTGTTCAATTTCGGCATATCTAACCAAAATACAACGTTGCTTTTTATTTGTATGGACACACATACCTATTTGAATAGATTTAAGTAGGAATAATTTTGAAAATTGATTCTTGATAGGATTAGGCTTTTTTGAATTTTGTAATATCTACATACATAGGTACTTTATCTTAATATATTAGGTAACTTACCAATGTTTATTGCAATTATTATTATTTTTGTTATTCAAAAGTATAATAATTGGTGTAATTTTGAAGAACAAAAATAATAATTGCAATCAACTAGGTTAACTGCCTACATTAGATGCAGTGGGTGGTTAGGTAGTGGAATTTTTTTTTTTGCAATTAATATAATTATGTACATTATGAATATACAAAGGTATAAAACTATTTCTTTAAGAAAATCTAATACAAAGGTACGTATACCTACCTATATTTTTATTAAAGAAAATAGCTTTTTCGTATGTACATACCTATATAAAATATGGTATGGTAGAAAAAATTATTTGTATTCGTTGATAGGTATTTATATAATTAAAAATAAAAAAAAAAAGAAATTTGATATATGTAGGTATAGAACAGTTTTTAAAATTTATTCATATAAACTTTGTTTGCAAAAAATATAGAAAATTTTTAATACTTTTTATGTGTATATAAACAATTTTAGAAATTTATAAATATTCACATAAAGCAATTGTGAAAAAAAATCAAATAAGTTTTTCAAAAAAAGATAATTTTAGAAAACTTAAATTAATTAAAAAAAATTAGAATAAATAGAATAAAATTATTATTGACATAATATTTTTAAAAAATCAGTTACCTTTTTTGGAAAAAATATTTTGTATGCATTTACATATTGCTTATAAGCAATTTTAGAAAAATAAAAAAAAAAGAAATTTGGTGTCAATTTAAAAAAATTATTGATGCACCCCACATGAAAAACTTTGAAAATAAAAATAAACATTTTTTTATAAAAAATAGTTTTTATCCATATATTTTGTAAAAAAATAAGATATTTGCACTGCGAATTTTGAACAAACAAATATTTCTTTTAATGTTTGTCTACGAATTTTCATCAAATTTGGAAATTATTAATTCATTAAAATGTATTTTGTTAATATAAATATAAAAGGTACGAATGTATGCAAACAAAGTTTAATAAACCTTTTATTATTAAACTAATTTTAAATATAAGAAATTTCTTTAAAATTGTTCTAGAAAAAAATTTGGGATATTAATTTGAAGTATTTAAAAATAAAGATTCTAAGAAATATTTTTAAAAATTAATCGCTCAAACTTTTTTAAGACATTGATTTTTCAAAAAAAAATTTTAGATAAAAAAATATTTTTCCGTTTTGTCTATCATCGTAAAGTCAACTTTGATCAAAATCTAGCGTTAAATTTTTTCCACATACAAAACTTGCAATTATGTAGGTACATAATTTTGTAAGTGAAAATAAAACAAAAAAAAATTTGGTACACCAACCTTAAGTTTTTATTATTGTACGAATGGAAATTAGGTTTCGAAATAAAATATTGAGCCGTTTTTGAGATATCGAATTTTCCAAGAAAAAAAAATTACTTCTTTCCAAATATTAAAAAAAATATTTTTTTTTCAAAGCTTTGAGACGCAATGTTTTTAAAGTTTTTGGAAGCATCTATATAAAAAATTTCCATAATGAGAAAATTGTCAAATGTCAAAATTTGGAAAAATGGTTCTATGGTAGGTACAAGCTGTGGCACGAGTACGATAACTTGGCCGCCAAGATTTGATGACGGATTTTTTTAGAGGGGTCAAAAATAAGCAGTTTTGGTAATTTTCGATTTTCTCAAAAACTAGAAGACATAGAACCATGCGGTTTTTTGTGTTCGATTAAAAACTGATAGATACATGGAACACATATAAGCTAACTTACAATTTCATTTCACAATTTTGAAAACAATCGGTCTAAACTTTTTTTTTCACGTTATTTTATCAAAATTTGGACTTTAAATGCGAATTTCTCAAAAACCATTGACATGAGTAATTTAATTTAAATACAGGATTATAGAACAATCTTCTGGCTTTCAAACGCAATATAGCACTTTTTTGGAGGTGTTGCCGTTATTTTTTAATATTTTTTTTTTTCAATTTAAACCATTTTTTCTAAAGGTGCCCCTACCTCCTAAACGGAGGTTTTCTCAAAAACCAGAAAACAGAACCATGCGGTTTTTTCTGTTCGATTAAGAACTGATAGATACATGAAACACATATTAGCTAATTTACCGTTTCATTTCATAATTTTGAATCGGTCTAAACTTTTTTTTCACGTTTTTTTTTATAAAAATTTGGACTTTAAATGCGAATTTCTCAAAAACCATTGACATGATTAATTTAATTTAAATGCAGGATTATAGAACAATCTTCTGGCTTTCAAACGCAGTATAGCACTTTATTGTAGGTGTTGCCGTTTTTTTTAATATTTTTTTTTTTTCAATTTAAACCATTTTTTCTAAAAGTGCCCTTACCTCCTAAACGGGGGGAGATAGACCCCACCTCCCGTAGTAAAAAGTGCTTGTTTTTGACCCCTCTCGTTGACCCCTCAAGTTATCGTACTCTCCCCCAAGCTGTAATATCTTAATTTCAAAATTTGTTTTATTAAATTAAAGATCATACAAAAAAAAATTTATCAAAATTCCAGGCGCCGTTTTCGAGAAAAATACGATTTTTAAAACCATTTTTATTTTTGTTTTTTACATTTGTATGGATGGTACCTTTATTTTTAGGTAAAATATTTTTTTTTTCTCACATCTTGTAGATTATATTGATAAACTTTTATTTATCAAGTTTAAAATAAATCTAGCATGGGGTTTTCGAAATATTGAGTTTTGAAATATTTATTTTAAAAATTGAAGAAATTTTGATTTTTCATACATTGTTTACATTGGCGCCTGCCAGGTGACTTAACATACCCTAAGCGGAGCGATGGAGTCGCATGAAAGGGTGTGTCCCCGACAAAGGGACTTAAAATTCTTAAGTCCTGCAGAGCGGGCCACCCAATGTACTTTTAAATATGATTTCTGGCTAAACTGGGCATCTCAGCGAGTTAAAAATTGCATATTCAGGATCTAGGGAGTGCCACCTTTCAACCCACGTATCGCATGTAACGAAAAACAAATGTTTATCTTTAAATGCGATTTGCGACTAAACGGAGCTCCGTAGACCCCCCAAAGTTGACTTTTTCAAACGTGATTTCTGGCTAAACTAAGCATCTTAGCGAGTTAAAAATTGCATACTCGTGATGTAGGGAGTGATGTATCACATGATTTTTTTTTGTTATTTTACATTTCAAAATTCTACTTCTCAAAATTTTGAATTTCAAGATTCTAATTGATAAATTTTAGTTTTCAATATACTACTTGTCAAAATTAAAGTTTTTAAAATTCTGCATTTTGAAACTCTACTTCTCAAAATTGTGCATTTCAAAATTCTACTTCTCAAAATTCTGCATTTCCAAATTTTACTTACTAAGTTTTGTGCATATTAAAATTTCCCAAAATATGGTATTTCAAAATTTTACTTCTCAAAATTTCTTTTTCAAAATTCTGCTTTTCAAATTTTACTTATTAAGTTTTCTGTATTTCAGAATTCTACTGCTCAAAGTACATTTTTCAAAATTATATTTCCCAAAATTTTGCATTTCAAAATTTTAATTCTTAAAATTCTGCATTTCAAAATTTTATTTTCTAAATTTCTGAATTTCAAAGTTTTGTTTTTTAAAATTTTACTTAGGTGCTAAGCTTTCTGCATTTCAAAATTCCTTTTTCAAACTTCTGTTGTTCAAAATTTTACTTATTTTGTGCATTTCAAAATTTCATTTCCCAAAAATCTGCATTCCAAAATTCTACTCTTCAAAATTTTAGCTTTCATTATAATTTTTCTGTATCTATTTCAGAACTCTAATACTCTAATTCTCGAAATTCTGCATTTTAAAAATCTGCTTACAAAAATAATTATCTAACTACCTATACAAAAAAATTGTTCTGAGTGGTAATCGTGTATTTGAATTAAAATCCTATACTCGTACCTACATACATACATATATTTATTTGCTCCAACATAGATACAACACAGCGAACGAAAAAAATAAAACCTTCATTCCAACAATATACCGTTTTTCTCTATGCGTGAAGCAAAAAATGCCACATCATACTTATTTGTATAGAAAATGAATAAAAACAAAACAAAAAATAGCTTTCTTGTTGTCGCTTTGTTCTGCACCTTCGGTTTGCTTTTACCGAAAATATTATCACCCCTTCCTGATTATCGTCTGTCCTTACTCTCCACAACTCTATGTAAAAAGTTATGGAATACGCTCGTATGGCACCGCGTCGTTCGTTCCTCTTCATGAGAGTACTATAGTTTATATATACAATGCTCTTGCCACCACTGCAAATAGTTGCGCATGTGTAAGTAGCTACATCTGTCCGAATTGAAACAAATACATGCTGAACTGAAATGGAACAAAAATAAACGGTTCAAGCCTAACTGAAATGAAACAACTATTCACTTTCCTGTTGTCTTTCACCAAATTTAAGGACCTGATTACACGACTCATTTTTTGCGGCCTATGGTTTTTCAAGTAACTGACTTTATCGAACATCGATATTGCGAAATTTTGATGCACAAAAAGATGTGCTCAATGTGTAAACGTGTGCTTTTTTTAATATTTAAAAATTTTGATCGCAGAAAATCGTGCGCAAAAGCTTGCATATATAAATGCTGTCTTTCTAAGCATCGATGAATTTATCACTTGAATATGAATGTTAAAACCTAATTTCTGCAAAAATTAACATTATACAAAATTGACGAAAGTAATATTGCAAAGCATTTTATGTGTAAACTAAAATCCGCAGAATTTTTGAACAAAGTTTGTATGTACACAAAGTCGTGTGAAATGTGTTAACAGAAATCCGTGGCTTTATCGAACATCGATGTTGCAAAAATTTTGATGCACAAAAAGTCGTGTACAATATGTCAACTAAGATCTGTGCTTTTTCGATTTGGCAAAATTTTGAACGGAGAAAATCATGCGCAAAAACTTGCATATATAAATGCTGTCTTTCTAAGCATCGATGAATTTATCACTTGAATATGAATGTTAAAACATAATTTCTGCAAAAATTAAGATCATACAAAATTGACGAAAGTAATATTGCAAAGCATTTTATGAATTAATGTATTTATGTAAGTTTGCATGCACACAAAGTCGTGTGAAATGTATTAACAGAAATCCGTGGCTTTATCGAACATCGATGTTGTAAAATTTTGATGCACAAAAAGTCGTGTTCAATGTGTCGCGCACTGGCAACTGTGAACGAAATCAAATAGTTTAATCACCAGTTGAAAGAGAACCGCGCACTGGCAACTGTTTACTTACGCTCACACTCTTGTCTCTCTTGCTCTTATAGAAAACAGCTCAACTGTTGCGAAGGTCAAAACACAAACTTTTTTGTTGCTCGAATCGAGTTGCTCTAAGTGCGCGGTGTCCCATATAAGCCCATATGTTTCATTTTAGCAACTAAACAGTTAGGTTAGGTTAGGTTGGAGTGGCTGTCTAGTTGTTGTTGACTCACTTAGACCTCAAGGATCCGTTGTGATACCACTAAAGAAGTTACTCATGGGAGAGTAATGAATTTAAACAAACCATTTCGTGCTTTTAATAAAGTTAGAGAGACATTTTGTGTCGATTGTTGCCAGTTCACTGGTATTATCGAAGAAGGGATTACCGAGATAATTATTCCTTCTATTGGAGAGTGCTGGACATGTACATAGAAGGTGTTGGACTGTTTCCTCTTCCTCCTCGTCCATGCAGCTTCTACAGAAGTCATTTGTGTAGACTCCTAGCCTCAAGGCATGTCTACCTATGAGGCAGTGTCCTGTTATAACTCCTATTGTAGAGCTTATATTTTGTCTGCTCAGGGAGATCAAGCCCTTTGACCGTTTTAGGTCTATGCTTGGCCATATTTGTTTAGTTGCCAGGCAGGTGGTACCCTGTGACCATCTAGCATTTGTTGATTCTAGAGCATATTGTTTGAGAAGATGTTTGCATGTAGCAAGTGGTGTTCCTATGTTATGTTTTTGTCTAACAGTAGGCAGAAGTGTTCCGTTTTTGGCGAGCTCATCGGCCTTGCAATTTCCCGGAATGTCTCTGTGGCCCGGCACCCAAATAAGGTGAATATTAAACTGTTCTGTCATCTCATTCAGAGATGATCGACAATCGTGGACCAAATGAGAGTTAGTGGAGACAGACGCGAGAGATTTGAGGGCGGCTTGGCTGTCCGAGAAGATCCGTATATCCTTGCAAGATATAACGTTTTCTTTGAGCCAGGATAGTGCCTCTTTAATCGCCATTACTTCTGCCTGGAATACACTACATTGATTGGGAAGTCTATATGAAAGACTGAGATTCAGTTGTTTTGAATAGATGCCACTTCCAACGCCGTAATCGGTCTTAGAACCGTCTGTATAGAAGTGTACAGCATTGTCTTCCAGGGGTCTCTCTTCTTCCCAAGACGATCTTGAAGGGATGGAAACCAGGAAGTTGTTATCGAATACCATTTTTGGGGTGGTATAGTCTAAGCGATCTGGGATATATCTGAAGTTGTCTAAGATGGTTGTATGACCAGTATTGTTACTGATCCATTGAGAGGTGGCTCTAAGTCTCACGCATGAGTTGGCTGCCACCATTTTGGAGAAGATGTCAAGAGGTGTTAGGTTTAAAAGCACTTCCAGGGCTGCAGTTGGTGTCGAGCGAAGTGCTCCTGTGATGCACATACCTGCTGACCGCTGGACTTTGATGAGTTTATTTAGATTTACCATCTTGTCCAGTGCGGTCCACCATACGACAACTCCATAAATGAGTATCGGTCTAATAACCGAGGTGTATAGCCAATGGGTTATTTTTGGGGAGAAGCCCCATTTCGATCCTATTGCCTTTTTACAAGTGAAAAGCGCTACGGTAGCCTTTTTTACTCTTTCATCAATATTTGCCTTCCAATTTAGTTTTTTGTCTAAAATGAGGCCTAAATATTTGGCTTGGTCGGAAAAGCTTAATGGTATTCCTTTAATCTTGGGTGGGTTAATCTGAGGAATTTTGTACCTTCTCGTAAAGAGTACTAATTCTGTTTTATGTGGATTGACGTCCAAGCCACACTGCTTAGCCCACTTTGTTAGCCTGTTTAAGGCATTTTGTAGGAGTTCTGAGAGAACTTGGGGATGTTTCCCAGATACAGATATTGCAACATCGTCAGCATAGGCAATCACCTTGAAACCCTCTGCTTCCATTGATGTTAGCAGTTCGTTTACCACCATGTTCCATAAGAGAGGCGAAAGGACCCCACCTTGGGGGGTACCTCGATTCACCGATCTGGTGGTAGTAAAACTTCTCATGCTGGAAGTTATTGTCCTGCTTTTGAGCATGAGACTTATAAGATCAATGAGTGGTTTCTCTAATTCCAGCTTGTTCATTGCTGTTGTGATCGCCTGGTAGCTGACGTTGTTGAAAGCTCCTTCGATATCTAGGAAAGCTACTAGATTGTATTCTTTGTATTTGAGGGAATATTCAATACCACGTACCAGCGAATGAAGTGCTGTTTCTACTGATTTTCCCTTAGAGTACGCATGTTGAGCTGTGGAAATGAGACATGGTTTTAAGTTATGTCTGATGTGAATTTCAATCAATCTTTCCAAGGTTTTAAGAAGGAAGGATGATAGGCTGATTGGTCGTAGATCTTTAGGGCTAACGTGAGAGGGTTTCCCTGCTTTAGGAATGAAGACTACTTTTGCCATTCTCCAGGCTTTAGGAATATATCTCAACCTTACGCAGCTCGTCAGAATGATTTCCAATGGTGGAATGATCATGTCAGAGCATTTTTGTAGTTCGGCCGGAATGATTCCGTCTGGTCCTGGAGATTTATATGGATCAAAGCTGTCTACAGCCCATTGCAGTTTTTCCCGCGTTATTAGATCAACTGTGTCGCTTGTAGCGGTTTGAGACTCTGATGTTGAGTTGTAAAGTATATTAGAGCTACCTGGAAAGTGGGTGTCTAATAACAGATTAAGAGATTCTTCATCTGTGGTAGTCCATGTGCCCGCATCTGTCGTTAAAGCACTGGGTATAGTTGGACTTTTTGAGAGAATTTTCCTGAGTCTTGAGGCTTCTGAAGTATTGTCTATTTTTCCACAGAAGTTTCTCCAAGAAGACCTCTTGCTCTTCCTTAATTCTTTTTTATATTGCCTTAGAGCTTGTTTATATAAGTCCCAATCAGAGGGGGATCTAGTGTATTTAGATCTATTGAAGAGTTTGCGACAGCTCTTTCTGAATGGTTCTAGATCTTTGTGCCACCAATGAGGTTTCTTTTTACCCTTTACAATGGTAACAGGGCATGAAGTCCTCATTGATTCGTTAAGGGCTTCGGTGAGATGATTTACCGCGAGGTCTAGTTCATCTTTGGTGGAGGAGCTTTTAAGAAGGTTGTGGTCAAGCAGTTGTGCTAGTACCTCCCTATATCGTTCCCAGTTAGTGTTACGGTGATTGCGAAATCCCGTAGATATATTTGCCACATCACTGAGATCAAACTGAATGTATCGGTGATCAGAGTAGGAATTCTCTTTTGAGACATGCCAGTTTGAAATCAGGTTATGGATCGAGTCAGAGGTAAGTGTAATATCAAGTACCTCTTTCCTGTTCTTGGTTACAAATGTAGGTTCATTACCAATATTATTAATGAGTAGATTAGTGCTTAGTATGTAATCAAATAAGGACTCACCTCTCTCATTTATGTCAGAGCTACCCCATACCGTGTGATGGGCGTTAGCGTCCATTCCAATTAGGAGACCCACTTTCTTCGATTGCGCGTCCGCAATTGCCTTCCTTAAGGTGTCTCCTGGAACTGGGCTGTCGTGGCCAAGGTAGGAGGATATGAGCCAGTAGGTGGCTTTATCCGTTGTTATAACAGCGGTGGTAGTGTCCTTGTCGCTGTAATTGGGGAGTAAAAATACATGTAAGTCTTTTTTTACTAATATGCATGACCTTGGTTCACCTTTCTCCGATGCATACAACAGATTATAACCAGGAGTCCTGAGGCCTCTGATGATGGATTTTGAGACCCACGGCTCCTGTATCAAGACAACGTCTTCTTTGTTCTTATGCAGTCGGAGTACCAGGTTGTTCGTGGCCATGATGGCGTGATGGAGATTAATCTGAACTAATCGCAGCATTGCTACTTTTAGCCAGATCAACCTCCACCACGGTTTTATCGGCGTTTTCATCGTCTGAGGAGGAATGAAGTAGGGTTTCCTCACTCAGAGTGATGCCTAAGGTGGAGTCTTCAGTATCCATGTCGGAATTGCTGTCGACTATAGAATTAGCATCCACGTCGGATGGCTTGTTCGGGGCTTTGGAGGTCGGTGGTTCCTCGTGTGGTGTTGCATCGACCTCCATTATTTGGGGTTGTGAAGCGTTTCCTTCCGCTGAAGGGGCTTCTGTGGGGGGCGCGTTTAGCGAATCTTCATCTTTTTTGTAGATACGTACTATGATTTCATCAAAACCATACCTAATCACGCCTTCGGTCGCGGCCAGTGGAGCTAGTGATTCCCTATTGATCACCAAGAGAGCTGATCTATAGCGACCCACTGTCTCCTTCTCAACCTTTGGGACTTTCCAGTCGTGAGTAGGCAGGTTTGGATTGCTTGTTTTGATTAATTTCATAATCATATCTGGGCAGTTGTGTAGAGCCGGGACCATTATACGTGCTCTTGGTCGGCAAGGAATATTCTCCCTTGTAACAACTTCGAGCTTGGCACCCGGCCAGACTTCTGGCAAGCCATTGACAGCAACCCTGTACAGATCGAAAGATCTCTGATCACCACAGGCGATGAGTTTGATACGATTTTGGTACCATCCTGCATCGACTGTGTCTGGGAGAGGCCCCGGATTTTCCTCGATGACAGATAGAAATCTGAAACCAAGGTGAGCCTTGACGTCTGCCCATTGATCATGAGAGATGTTACCATCCACATGACTCCTGTCAATGACCGCGACTATGATCTTGCCTTTGAGCGCGTCTCTAAAAGAAAGATCTTTATTGAAGGCTGTTGTGCTGCTGGAATGCACTTTCTGCCTTTTCGCTTCGGGCTTGTCGCCCTCCAGAGACCTATTGCGCTTTGACGTTGAGTCGCTGCAGGTCGATTTGTTATTACTGCTAAGGAAGCCACTAGCCCACTCGAGTTTTCGCATTTGCTCCGGGGTTCTCTCCTCCGCCGGTATGACACCGACTGCGGCCAGAATCCGTGCAGCATTACGCTGATCTCGACTGGCCTGTGCCTTCATGGACCTCTTTCTGGTCAACCCAGAACTATGTCCGTGTGACACAGTTGTGGATCCACCTCCAGATTTAATCGCTATCGATGCCAATCGGGGTGCGCCCTCATCCTTCGAGTCATTTCCACATGTCGTAGATTTTGCCTCTCCGGATGGAGTGTCCCTTCTTGGGGTCGCTTGCGACGTCCTAGCAGGAGCGGGGATGGGGTGTGATCTGGAATCACCGCCCTTGGGACAGCCGAGCGTCACAGCTGTACCACTGACGGGTAGTTCCTTTTTGTAGAGGTTGCGGCTAGTAGAGGGAAAAGGATTCCCGCCACTAGTAGCAACCACAGGGTTGACAACCCGTTCGCACCTCTGAGTTGACTCGACAGCCTTTTCAGGAGATGTGACCGCGTTGTCAGCCCTGGCTCGATTTATTTTTCTCATTATTTTTCTGTTTGTTTCTTTTTTCTTCATTTTTTTTTCCCACGAGTAGTGCGGAAAGACGGTCAGCCCCGGCAGAGCCGCTTACCGGGGCAAGGCAAAAATATGACGGACCTTGCCACAGCATCCGAAAGAGCTCGTTAGTGGCTGGTTTATCCCCCAGCCTTTCATTCTTCGGCACGGTTTTCGTACAAAGTACGCTCACACCACCACTGAAATTAGGAACCTCTAAACTATGATTGAATTGGGTTTCCGGACGTTGCACTATTGAGGAGTTACAACAATTCGGCGACCCAACTCAACCTTAGCTAATCACCATTCTGCCAAAAACGCACAGGACTACTGTGGTGATCATTGCCCACCTGGCACCCACTTGGAGGGTTTGAATGAGGATTTTTGCCAGGCAACTAAACAGTTGCGAAACTAAAAATTGAATGTGCGCGCCTGGCCTTAAAACATAATTTCTGCAAAAATTAACATCATACAAAATTGACGAAAGTAATATTGCAAAGCATTTTGTGTGTAAACTAAAATCCGCAGGTTTTTTGAACAAAGTTTGTATGCACACAAAGTCTTGTGAAATGTGTTAACAGAAGTCCGTGGCTTTATCGAATATCGATGTTGCAAAATTTTGATGCACACAAAATCGTGTTCAATGTGTCAACTAAGATCTGTGCTCTTTCGATTTGGCAAAATTTTCAACGTAGAAAATCGTGCGCAAAAACTTGCATATGTAAAAGCTGTTTTTCTGAGAATCGATGATTTTATGACTTGAATATCAATGTTGAAACATAATTTCTGCAAAAATTGACGAAAGCAATATTGCAAGGCATTTCCTTTGTAAACTTAAATCCACACGTTTCTTTAACGAATTTCTTTGCACACAAAGTCGTGTGGAATGTGTTAACAGAAATCCGTTACTTTATCTAACAACGATTTTGCGAACTGTTGATGCACAGAGAGTTAAAACTAAAATTCGTGCCTTTTTTTAAATATTGATAGATACTACAAAATTTATATGCACGAAAAAATCATGCGCTAGAACTTGCGTGTATCCATGGCCGTGTAAACAGTTTTTTACTCCAATAGCCCAAGTAGGTGTTCAGCCTCAAAATATATAGAGGAATAAAATGAAATGAAATGCGGAATATTTAGAAACGGCAGACAGTTCTCAATCTGCTGCTTTCAATTTTCTATTTTGGAAATATTTTTTGGAGGTAAGTGAAAGTAATTTAAATTTTAATATATTATTTATTAGTTTTTTCATTTTCAGATGACCCTATGTTACTATCGACATACAAAGGTAAGTATATAAAATGTTTATAAAGTAATACTTTTGTTTGTTTGTCTGCTGTTGGAGTATTTACAAACAAACTGACAAACAAACAAAAGTCTTACTTTATATAATAGTATAGATATGAACATATATATTTTTTTCTTAAAAAAGTTAAATTTAACTATGTAATAAAAAAAATGTCGGTTTCTATGGGCCGAATAGCAACCGTCTTGACTGCAGGAACAATTCTTTGTTTCAAGTTTTACTCTTCGATCTAGTGCAAACCTAATTGGAAACTCTGCAAAAGCTCGCTTTTCCGTTTAATTGTTTCTCATAATTTCCAGGATCCTCGACATCATCAAGCGAAAATTTTCACTCCAGAGTCAAAGTTCCCAAAATTTCGCATGAGCTCTCAAGCCTCTCCCAAAAATTTCCTCGAGAAAATCTGCACGAGTAAACTCCTGAGTAGAAATTTGTGGAACGCATTCCGAGCCTAGATCGCGAGAAATCTACTACAATTTTTTTTTTCAATTTTCTCCTCTTCCCTCATTCTCGAAATCTGACAGTTCAAATTTGCAAAAGTTTGTTTTTAAGTACTCCTGTCGCCGACTCGCCGTGTAATAATTATTTTATTAAATTCGGGAAATAAAAATTAAAATCGGTAACAGGGCTTTGCGTTTTCCCGATATATCGATATCTGGAATATGCAAAATGAACCCACGCATTTCAATATCGGTCGAGTGTGCAAAAAAAATGAAAATAACCAAAGTTAAGTGATCGGGAATGTTAGTGCCACAAAAAAAACTTCCTGCTTAAATCCCTTCAGTGCTACATATACCCATATACCGGTTGATAAAAAGTGTGTGTGTACAATTTGTTCACATTTTATAGATTTGAATTGCCATCACATAATTAAATTTTGACCATCAGTGAACAGTGTAGTAATAAAAAAAATGTAAACAAAAAAATGTAAATGCGATTAATTCAATGTAGTGACAGATCGGTTGCAATATAAATTCCCCCGCCTGTGTACGCTGTATATAACAAACAAATTATATATTGTTCGGTCGTGAAAAGCAAAACAACAACAAAAGTAAATAAAGGCGTGGCTTTAGTTTTGTTGACGGAAATAAAAAAAAATTTATAATATATATTATTTATTTATAAAATATAAATTTATAATAATAATTAAAATTGTTTTGTAATGGGTATATGGTTTGTTGTCGGTTAAACAAAAATAATTAAAAATTACAGTGACGATTATAAGTCTGTTTACTTATAATTAAGTGTATGCAAAAAAAATATTTTCGAAGATTTGCATGGTCTTCGTTTTGCCGTCGGGAAAACCAAAAAAAATTTAAAACAATCGAACTGAAATGCGAATATCGGTAACATATATCTCATTAAAAGACGTGTAAAAATTATGTGTCTAAAACTTAGTTATAACGCATTCGCATCTGTTTGAAGTTATTTACGTCGAGTGCGGATAATAAATGCTTAATTTGATAAATATTACTATACTAAAAAAAATACTTTAATGAAGTATTTTCTTAATAAAATTCGTGTTTAATAAAGAAATAAAATTAAAATTAATTCTGCTTCAAGATAAACGTGGGTCGCGAACCCATTTACCTAGCCGGGCTTTCACCTGTGTCAGATAAGTTTTGCAATTACTTTTAATCTTTAAATTCGATACTTTGTGTTTCGTTTTCTCTCGTTTCAGGGTAATTACTGTCGGATATCTTTGGCGTGGAATATACCTATTGATTTGCCTGCTCTTGTCTCGAGTTCGTACATGCAGTTGCCTATAACTTTTCTTACACGGGATTTAACGAATTTTGGAAGAAGTTTGGCATTTACTCCTTTGACAAAGTTACTTTGTGCAAAGTTTCTATGAAATACCTCTTGACCCTCTCGGTAAGTGACTTGTTTAGAGCGCGAGTTATAGGTATTTTTTGACTTAACGTATGCCCTGAACAAATTCTCCGACAACTTCTGTCTGGTTAGCGTAGTTTTAAGTGTGTTAGGCATGACTAACATTTCTGGATCTTCGAGAGCTTTTAAATCGCGTAATATTCTGTATGTTGAACCGTGGCATACCATGTTTTGTCCAAATAGAGCGTGGTACGGTTGGCAGCCTAACGAATCGTGCATGTCTGAACGCAAAGCGCATGCTATGCTGGACAAATGCACATCCCAATCGGTCTGCTCCTCCGAAATCAAAACCCTAAGTTTGCTCAGAACACTACGGTTGACTCGCTCAGAAATGTTAGCCTGCGGAGAGTACACTGCAGTTCGTATATGCTTTACGCCGTAGTTCTCCAGAAAGTGTTCAAACTCTTTGGATACGAACTGACGTCCGTTGTCGGAATGAATTAGTTCAGCGGTCCCGAAAGTATGAAAAATGTCTGACTCTAGAAAATTTATAATTCTAGAAGAAGTTGCTTTCGGCATAGCTTTAAGAAACACAAACTTCGTAAAGTGATCTACCACAATGAAAACATACACATTTCCTCGCTTCGTACGTGGATATGGTCCCAAGAAGTCAACGTAAAGTCGCTGAATAGGTCTTTCAGAAACAATCTGCTTGGTGATGGGCGGACGAAGAATCGCATTAGGTGACTTTACCATTTTGCACGTATCACATTCACTCACAAAGGCTTTGATGTCTAATACCATTTTTGGTCAATAATATTTTTCTCTAATACGGGCATATGTTTTTGCAAAGCGACTATGGCAGCTCAGTTTCGTATTATGAGACAATTCAATGCATTTGTGAGTGAGTGCATCGGGCAACCAAAGACGCCATAACGAATCCTCCTCGTTCACATCACCATTCCTGAACCTAACTCTTTTGTATATAAACTTTCCCGATACAACTAGGTCAGGAAGCGCAGATTGATTTGAATTGATGCTCTCTCTCAGTTGGGAATATTGCTCCGAATCAAACTCAACTGAATCAAGATCGATTTGACCACATAACATTGTCGAAGAAACTTCATCAATCTCATTTTCTATCAAGGTTACTTTCGCCGAAACCCCTTCCATGTCCATACGTGAAAGAGTGTCTGGTACTACGTTGAGGGATCCCTTTCGATGTTCGATAGAAAAATCAAAACTTTGGAGCTCTAAACTCCAACGAGCTAGTCTTCCCCTCAATTCTTTCATTGACATCAACCATTTAAGACTTGAATGGTCGGTTATGACTTTGAAAGGCAATCCGTCAACGTAGGGCCTAAACTTTCTAATACTTAGGACAGCTGCAAGACACTCCTGCTCAGTAACAGTATAGTTTTTCTGAGCTTTATTAAGCTTCTTCGACATGTATGCTATCGGTCTCTCGTTGTTGTTCTCATCCAACTGAAAAAGAACACCACCTACTCCTTCTGAAGACGCATCACACTGGATAATAAACGCCTTGTTAAAATCAGGTTGTGACAACACAGGCGCCGAGGAAAGTGCAGTTTTCAATTTGTTAAACCCCTCTAATGCTTCAGGTGTTAACTCGAACTTTTTCTTCTTTCTCAAGCAGTCAGTTAATGGGGCTGTTAGATCCGAATAATTTTTGATGAACCGGCGGTACCATCCAGTCAAGCCTAATAATCTCCTAACTTGTCTTAAGGTCGTGGGGACGGGAAAATTAACCATTGTCTCGATTTTATCAGGATTGGTTTTCAAGGTTCCTTGGCCGACGATATATCCGAGATACTTTATCTCTCGCATGCAAAACTTGCTTTTATCGAGGTTAATGGTAAGATTTGCCCTGCGTAGACAAGCAGCCACTTCGTTAAGGATGCGTATGTGCTACTCAAAATCAGCCGTACATATCAGCAAATCATCTAAATAAATGAAAACATTTTCAAGAAGCGAACTTGGTATCACTTGATCAATAACTCGACTCATCGGTTGACCAGCATTGCTCAACCCGAATGGCATAACCTTGAATTGGTAGAGTGGTCTACCAGGAACTGCAAATGCTGTCTTTTCTCTAGATTTTTCGTCGAGTGGTATTTGCCAGTAAGCGTCTTTCAAATCGATACCTGTGATAAAATGTGTATCCTTTATTCGACTCAGCAAGCCTTAGATATGAGGCAACGGATACGCATCCCTAACCGTGACTGCATTTACTTTTCGAAAGTCTAGACACAAACGCACCTTACCAGGTTTTCTCACTAAAACAACAGGGCAACTCCAAGGAGAATTGCTAACCTCGATAACCCCAAGCCCTAACATACGGTCCAATTCCTTATAAACTTCCTCCTGACGAACCGGAGACAATGGATAATGCCGTGATTTTATCGGTACAGCGGTTCCCGTATCGATGACGTGACAACCGAGCGTTGTCTTACCCAGACCAAACACAACAAAGTTTGGAAATAGTTTCTTGACGTTTTCTAACCGCATATTCTGCTCAGGTGTGAGAGTTATCAACTGAGCCTCATCCTTGAAGTTAACGTCGCCTTCACATGACCCGTCGTCGGCTTGTATCTCGCTTAATTGCGGCATAAGATGAAATTCACGCCAAAAGTTCATCCCCAAATACAGTTTTTGAGTGAGGTTGGGAATCAGATAAAAAGATAAGGGTTTGGTGATGCCGTTGTACTTGGTCTGAATTTCGCAATGACCCACTATATCATGCGAATTACCATCAGCAGTACGAACCACGCTTTTATATGGCTTCACTTCCACACCAATTCTGTTTACTAATTCCCAACACTCGCTACCTAGGACAGATATGGATGCCCCGCTATCTAATAAGCCGAAAACTGACTCGTTGTTGAGTTGGACATTCGCATACATCCTACCATCTGTATCTGAGGATATTATTGTTTCGACAATTTGTTTGCGAAACATTCTTCGTTTCTGAAACCGACGACGACATTTTTGAACATGAGCGCTAGCTGAATTACTACTAGTTCCGAAAATTCGGGAACGAATTTTATAGTAATTCAGCTTTCGCTCATGAAGCGACTTTAGGTCATGAGTATCAATTGGATGAGACTCAGAGGCTGAGAGGTTCTTTTCGTTCCAAGATCTTAACTGTAACACATTCTTTAGGGACTTCTGAGCTGGTAATACTTTTATTGGGAAAATCTACTTTTGTGGGTGATCGGGGTAATTCCTTGAGGAACGAATCTCCCCCTTCCTTTTTTTGTCCCTCGAAAAGTTTCCCGTGTGTTTACCGCACTCGATAGTGTTCACACCCTTTTCCCCACAAATGAAACAAAATAAGTTTCTTACCCGTGATGGGCAATAATGGTAGGCGTGACCTTTCTCATCGCAATTCCAACAAACGTAATCCGCTACTGAAGTACGTTTTCGGAATGACGAAATAGCCGCGACTTCCTCCCCTTCTTCATCTAAGACTTGTTCGTCTTCGACCGCAATCTGATGAACCGTCTTTTGGAAAGAAGTTCGCTTCGCTAAAAACCTCTCAGCCTCTCTTGCCTTGTTTCTAAGCTCCTCGATATTTCTCACATTCGCTGACAACAGAATCTCGCCTATCTTGTCTTTTGCATTATTGCGGATCACATCAACAAGCTTTCGTTCATCAAACGGTTCTTTCAAACGATCGTTAAGACCTACGACTGAATTGAAGAAATCGTCGAATGGTTCTTTAAAGCCCTGCTTACGAGTCAACAACCTCATATAAATTTCCACGTCACTTTCCAACCGCCCAAATTCCTTTTTCATTGCTATCTTTAATTCTGTTAGTTTTGTGGTTGGATTTCTACGTAAAAACTTCCAAAACCATTTATTTGCATTTCCACTTAACAAAATGTGAAAGTTTGCCGTCACCTGCTCGTCAGAATATGATATGATGATGATTGCATTCTTTCAACTTTGAAAAGAAAATCAGAAATATTTTCAGTACCGTCATACTTAATATTCCACCTGTCAAGTCTACAAGACTCAGCTGTGCTGAACACAGATGGAGTGGTTGAATTTCTAGGTCTAGGCTGCGGTTGGAAAGTTTCGGACAATCTATCCTCAGCACCTACCCCACGAGATCCATTCTGATTTGGAAGATTTTGTGGTTGAGCTGGTAAACTCAATGTCTCTAACTTTTTGATCACATTAACCATGAACATATCCATTTGTTGAAAGAGTCTAACTTGATTGTCGATCATACTTCTTTCTATTCGTGCTGCCAACTCTTCGGTTGGATCAGCTCTTTGACCGCTTGCATCATCTCGACCCTCTTCTTCTAATGCGTCTTTGTTTAACGAAGAATTATTTTCATTCGACATATTGTTGAATGTTGAATTTGAAACTACCGAATTCAAATTTTCAGAAAAGCTAAAAGAGTTGTCTAAATTGAAACGTTCGACTGTACTTCTAAATCGTTGATAGAATTCCTCGAACCTTGCTTCAGAATGCGCGTGAATAAGACTTAAGTCGTCGTGAAGTGCGATCCGACGACTTCTACTCATGCCTTTCCCAAAAAAAAACTTACAAATCTTCTCTCCTAAAATCTCAAAAGAAGACCACGCTTGCTGAAAAATGAAAACTCTAACTCAAAGGAAAATAAAAACCCCACTCCACAAAATCGAAGAACCAAAGAAATTACAATTTTCAGAATTTGCAGAACTGCAGAATCTCCAATTTAGCCAGTTGCAGATCGAAGAAAAAGAAAATCCCGAAAACCCAATGTAAAAAAAAATTATAATGATGTTTTGAGAAACTTATTTCCAAAACCAACCAAAGTTGAATTCAAAAACTTAAAACCAATACCACCTCAAACCAATGTTTAAACATAAAGAAATAAAAAAAAAATGATATCTGGTCAAAATTCAAAATACAAACCAAATAAAAAATCAGTTTTTAAATATCCAAATAAAATCAAATATCCAAAATATCAAAAAAAAAAAAAGAAAAATCAAAAAAAATTTTCAAATAATTATAATTCATAAAATGTAAAAGGATGAGCATTCAGAATTGAGAAGGATGATAACCGATGCTGGAGATGAAGCCGTAGTTCTGCGAGCCAAAAAATGTATGAGCAAAAAAAAATTTTAAGTATATACTATTGAATCTATTTAAGTATTGAAGTATTAACGAAAATTTATTCTCCTCAGTTTCCAGGACAACGACTAACAACTCTTTCATTAGCGAAGGCATCCGAAAACCTCGGAGAATTAAATAAAAAAAAATGAATATTTGTCGAAAGGACCTCCGAAAACGCTTCTCGTATTAACTGGTCTCTTCCAACATTTGTTTAAAATGTAAAATGTGCCTAAGAATCCGGACATTTGGGTATCTATTATAGCCATACTCAAAGACTCAGATTACTTAACGCACACTTTGTTCATCTATTAGTTGTTTGGTTGCATCTTCCTTTGTTGCAACGCGGTACCAAATGCTTTACATCCAGTACCGGGACTCACAAAGAAGCTGCAACCAATATCAAAAAATATCAAAATAAAAATTTTAAAAATTGAAAAAAATGTAAAAAAAATCTAAGAAAAAATTAAAAATTTAATCTATTAAAAGAAAAATAATGTTTAACCTCATCATCTTAAGATGATGGGTTCCACGTTGCGGGCGCCATTTTGTAACGAGCCTTCTGTGCCGTTTGGTCCTAACTGGCCTTTAAAAACCCCTAGCTCAGTCCTGGGTGTGGTTCTTGGACCTATAGCTCTTTACAAAAAAAATGTTTCAGCCAGTCTTTATTCTATGTATCCAGGGTGTTATGGGATACTGCGAGATATTTTCTTATACCCTCCCTACCTTGGTCGCATTTCTCGCCAATGCAACCCCATAACTAGGCTTCTATCTCCATCTCATCATCATCTTTCTTTCCTCATCCCGCTCATCCTTTAAAAAAAATTTACTCACATATCATGTTCGATTCTATCGTTCATGTGAAATAAAAAGTAGATCTCATTTTCTTTAAACAACTTACAAATCGCTTTTTATTGTTTACCCAAAATTACTTTATAATTTTCTTTTTCAATTTGAAAATTCAAAACTTTTAAATTTACTTTACTTAATATTTAAATCGATAAATTGGTAATCTTCACGAAGATAATTCAAATTTCAATACACTTCCGATTAAAACGTCTTCGATTTATTACAAGTTTGGGAATTAAAATCCTCTTTTTTTTTTTTTACTTTATTTGACTTTCGGCTTTATTCCCCTTGTTTAAACCCTCCCTCTTCAATTCGCGCACTATCTCTTTCTTTTTTTTTTTTATAGGTATATATAATTGTATATATAATATAGATATTTCTCTTTTATTTCTTCAAAATGTAAATAAAATTACTTTTGCATTAAGATATTTTTCTTACAATAAAAAAACTCACCCCTAAAATTCCTCCGAAGTGGCCACTGCAGCTGGATTATTAGGTAGGTCGTAGATTTTTATCACTAATTTGAATATGGTCACACAATTATTTCTATATGTATATATACTCTTTAATAATACACGAATTAAAGTTAAATATATTATTTCCGTTTCGCGTTTTAATTTGAAGTTAACTGGATTTATAATTTTCTTAGCACGAATTACTCAAATTCATAATTAATTTAATTTACAAATTCTTTAATGAAACTAATTAAGAAGTTACTGCGAACCAAAAAAAAATTATAAGAAGAAATAAAAAATAAAAAAAATTAACTGATTTTTCTTTGTTTGAGCATTGAACTCCGGACTTCCTTTACCGCAACTTTTTACGGTCGGCGCGCTAACGCTCTGGCCTACTCGCCGCTACTTGGAAATACAGGTGGCTTGGTTGAATTTAGGTCTTCTTGGTTTTTTTCTAATGTATATGCTATATTCAGGCTTTCTATATTTAAAGCGAAGATGGTTATTTTGCTGCTCGCCTGGTTACTTGCTAATTTAAGCAGTAGTAAAAATGCTAAAAACCCTTTTCTTGGTGGGTTAACTATTGAAGTCGACAGCAGTAAACGCAGTTTTACTGCTTAATTTTTCCTAAAAAAGAATTTATTTTCTTTTATTCTAATTTAAAATTTCGTAAATGTTTTTAAATTATAAGGGCTTAATTAATTAGCACCAATTAGAACATACCTTTGTTCAATATTCTCCTTTTATTTCAATCACTATTTAATGCTTTATACTTTATATAATATATGAACATATATATTTTTTTCTTTTAAAGTTAAATTTAACTATGTAATAAAAAAAATGTCGGTTTCTATGGTCCGAATAGCAACCGTCTTGACTGCAGGAACAAAATTCTTTGTTTCAAGTTTTACTCTTCGATCTAGTGCAAACCTAATTGGAAACTCTGCAAAAGCTCGCTTTTCCGTTTAATTGTTTCTCATAATTTCCAGGATCCTCGACATCATCAAGCGAAAATTTTCACTCCAGAGTCAAAGTTCCCAAAATTTCGCATGAGCTCTTAAGCCTCTCCCAAAAATTTCCTCGAGAAAATATGCACGAGTAAACTCCTGAGTAGAAATTTGTGGAACGCATTCCGAGCCTAGATCGCGAGAAATCTACTACAATTTTTTTTTCAATTTTCTCCTCTTCCCTCATTCTCAAAATCTGACAGTTCAAATTTGCAAAAGTTTGTTTTTTACTCCTGTCGCCGACTCGCCGTGTAATAATTATTTTATTAAATTCGGGAAATAAAAATTAAAATCGGTAACAACTGACTTCTGAACATCTCTGCATAGGCTGATGAGCTGATCTTGTGACATATGTTTATGTCAAAATACACTACAGTAAGTAAATAAAGTCTGTAAAACAAGTAAGTAAGGTAAGTATAAGTAAAGTATGTAAGTAAGGTAAGTATAGGTAGCGTATGTAAGTAGGTAACGTCATGTATTTATAGTTGTCAAAAAAACGTATTTCTAGTCAGTTAGTTAAGTAGGTAAGTATGTTCGGAAACGGTTTACGTAAGTATTGTCCATGGGTCAAGTCGAATCCGTAATAGGTAACTATTTATCTGTCTTATGTCATTTCTCTCTCTTCATCGTCGGCTCAGCCGAGCCTTCACACACCCTTTCTTAGAATTTCAACACTCCGTTATTTCTCTCAAAAATTCAGTGAAAATCACAATAAAAAGATATAATTTCATTTAAATTTGATTTTATTTTATAAATTCAAAAAAAAAAAAATAATTACTATTACATATATGATTTAAGTAAAAAAAAAGGAAGGAAAGAAAATCTATCGTATTCAAAAAAAATTATTCGCTTCAATGCGTTTAAATCTTACCGAGATTTCTGATACTTTTTTACTATCATATACATATATTTTATTAATACACCAGAGTGTGTGCTTACTTCACCTGACTTATGTAAAAAAATTCAAACAAAAAGCAAAGAAAGTAACTAGCTTTCATAAGAGACAGTATATATACTAATTGCTATTGTTTCATTATGGAAATTCAATGTTCGCATTAAAACTTTCTAACTTCTAAAAGTGATTTGATTTCTTGCGGAGTTTGCCAATCGTGTTTTCATTTAAAATATACTAAAATCAGGGAATCCGATCGCGCTACCCTTGAATCAAACGATGACATATTTTGGAAGTGTGGTACATGCAAGAACATTTCTTTTTTAAGTTGCATACTAAAAATCAAAGACCTCTATCGATTCTGTGTTGACCATAAATTAGATAACCTTGTGAAGCCCTCTCGTATGACGCGCTCCAATAATAAACTATTAATACAACAGTGTAAAGAGAAGAGCTTATCATCTTCTTCTCCACGATCATCGTCTTGATCTTCACCTTTGCCTAAAATTACTCTCTCATCCTCTCCTGCTTTAAAATTTGTTGGCAAAAAGCCTCCTATCAACAAAGGAAAAAAAACAGTTTCCTCATCTAAGCCGAACGCAAAAAAAAAACAAGCAACTCGAACTCTTCTACGCAGAGTAACGATTTTGCTAAAGCTTCATGCAGTGTGAAAGCTCTGATGAAAGGTAATGATTTGATTGCTGCTGGTGTCTCATGTGCTGCTGAAGTTCCTCCATCTACTCTGTCTGCTGGTTCAGACAGAACTGATGAAAATTTATTCTTTGGCGGAGACGAGTTGCAAATCTCCGATGACGTCAATATAAAAGTGGTTGATTATGAAGGTAAAGCCGATGCTTATAAAGCTGCAGTTGAAAAGAACACAGACGATCCCAGTTCTAATGCTGATTTCATTGCTTTTTCTGCTGAGGGTATTACTCCTTTGGTTGATAACCATTTATTGCCCAAATGGTTGTGCTGTCGGTGCTGCTAATGCTGTTGCCGTTGATGATGCTGTTGTTCTTGATTATGTTGGTGTTGGTGCTGCGAATACTGGTGCTAATGCTACTAGTGTTTCTGATGCTGTTGTTGTTGCTGGTGATGCAAATATTGTTGTCGTCGATGATGCAGTTGTTGTTGCTAATATTGGCGTTGGTGGTGAGAATGCTGGTGTTAATGCTACTTGTGTTGCTGGTGTTTTTGTTGTTGCTAAAGGTACTGATGGTGGTACTGGTGCTGCAAATGTTGTTGTAGTGGAGGATGACGCTGATGTTGCTGGTGTCTCTAATACTCGCGTTGCCGTTGTCGATGGAAATAAGGATACTAGAGCTGCTGCCAAAAGATTAAATCCTAGACCTCAAAGCCTTGTGGAAAACAGAGGGCAATGTCAAAATATAAAGGTAATGCGAAAAGTAAAATGTTTCCATATCTCCGGTTTTCATCCTTACACTACCTCAGTTGCAATAATTGACTACATTGTTTCGAATTTATCTGCGTTTCCAAATACTTCAGGAATATCTTGTTTCAAGCTAAATAAAATTAAGGCAACAAAACATAATTTCATAAACTTTAAAATAATTGCCCCAAATAAATACACCAGTTCAATCTATAATGCGAATTTTTGGCCATCGGGAGTTACTATACGACCATTTGTTTTTATTCCAAAAAACGAATAAACGGTAGTTCTCAGAGGTCTGAGAGTTACGCTTTGCTTTCTTCAAATGATATATCTCAATCTGCTGCCCTTCCACCTAAGCTTTCATCTATAAGTTCATCTAGACCATCATCATCTGCTCATTTTGGAAAAACAAATATATCCTTTTATTACGAGTATCAAAACGTAGGTGGGATAAGAACTAGGTTTGATAATGTATTTGTTTCTTTATCTTCTTGCAATTACGATATTATTGTTTTAACAGAAACATGGCTGTCTGAAAATCACTTAACATCAGAAATTTTTTCAAATCATTATTCTATATTCAGAAAAGATATATGCAAAATAAAAACTGAAATGGAAAGGGGCGGAGGAGTACTGGTTGCTGTTCGTGCCTCTCTGCCATGCAGTGAAATTGAACTAGACTCTAATTCCTCAGCTCCTAATCTAGATATTGATCAGCTGATTGTATGTATCAAAATAGATGAATCAGAATTATATGTATTAGCAAGCAATATACCACCTAGAAGCACATTAGAGTTTTATAATATGCATTTGTCAAATTCCAAAAAAATCTTAGATAGTTTAATATTATTGTTAGTAATATTATTGTTTATGATTATCATAAAGCTAACTATGATGCAATGGTAGAGTATTTGTTGTCTTTTTCGTGGCAAAATATTTTTACTTCTTCTGATTTAGATAATGATTATTCTGACTTCGCGTCAGTTTTAAACGGTGCTATAGAAAAATATGTCCCAAAAAAAAATTTTAAAAAGAATTCCAGTCCTGTTTGGTTTAATAGGAGGTTAAGTAATCTTAAAAACCAAAAAAACAAAGCGTATAAATTATATAAACAAAACAAAGAAAATCTAAGTTTTCGTGATATTTATATTGATTGCCAGCGTAAATTCAATTGTTTAAATAAATTTTTGTATCGTAACTACATTTTATCTGTTGAAAATGATCTTAAAAGTAACAGTAAGCGATTTTGGTATTTTCTAAATACTAAACGAAAGTCGTACGGATTACCAAGCTGTATGAAATACCTAGACACTACCTCAAGTGAATTGTCAGTTATTTGTAATTTATTTGCAAAATATTTTCAAGCTGTTTATTCGTCAGAATCCATCATAAATCAAGAGTTTCCAGCCGTGAGTAATAGTATTAATATTGGGTCGCTTGTTCTAGGCCAAACGGAAGTTGAAGAAGCTTTACTTAGCCTGGATTTGAACAAAAGTGAAGGTCCCGATAATATTCCACCCATAATTTAAAAAAAAATGTGCTATTGCTCTGGCCTTACCGCTAACAATGATTTTCAATGTATCTCTATCTAAAGGTTATTTCTTGGATTCATGGAAAATTTCATTTATATCTCCGATTTTCAAATCGGGGTCTAAGCAAGAAATAACAAATTACAGACCAATTTGCAAGATCTCTGCCATACCTAAACTATTTTAAAAAATAGTTTATAATAGAATTGCAACTATTATCCTGGATAAAATATCCATCTTTCAACATGGTTTTGTTGCAGGGAAATCGACAACCACGAATTGTCATCAAACTGATATTATATTTACTGATTTTTTGAAAGCGTTCCATAGAGTAAACCATCAAATTCTTATTCAAAAGCTTTATTGTTTTAGTTTTCACTCATCTTTATTAATGTGATTAAAATCCTATTTGACTGGAAGGTTGCAAGTAGTTAAAATTGAAAATTTTAAATCTGATGATACATATATGTGTACCATAGGGTGTTCCTCAAGGTAGTCATTTGGGACCACTGCTTTTTCTCCTCTTTGTCAGTGACATTCCCGCTTTCTTTCAAGATTCTTCCTGATTGCTTTTTGCAGATGATCTTAAACTTTATGGTAGGATTTCCTGTAAATCTGACTGTAATCTTCTGTTGGCTGACTTGGGTAGATTGGTGACTTGGTGCAAAGCTAATTTCCTTGATCTTAATATAGCCAAATGTCAAGTTTTATCTCTTTACAGGAACCAAAATCCAATAATTTTTAACTATACCATCTCTAATGTCGACCTGGAAAGAGTAATTCAGAAGAAAGATCTGGGAGTTATTCTTGACGTTAGTCTTTCATTCCGGCCTCATTATGATTATATCGATACCTTAATGCACACATGTGCTATGTCCATTTTTGCTGTTTTTGGCAAACTCAAAGTAAAGTTTTGATATGTGCATAACTGTACTAAGGGAGCTCAATTAGCATTGATATTTAAATATGTTATGGCCTGATACCTTTTTAAAATTATAATGAGCAAAAATATATAATTCTTCAACAGTTTTCCATTTTATTCATGATAAAATAAAACATGTAAGGACATAGCACTTTTGTGCTTGATATCATTTATTTAAATAGGACATAGAACACAATTTTGTTCTTAAACGGTTAGTTTATAGCTTAGTTTATTATGCTGAAGACATTATTTTTTTTACCAAAACGTGTTATAATAATACAAAAACTATGTATATTATTATTATTTAATAAATAAAAATATTTTAATTTAATTTAATAATTTTCATTTGCAAGTTTTTCCTTTTCATCTTCGTTGCACCATACTGCGATGTCTGGAACACCGCTACATGATGGGAAACTGCCACGAACTCATTAGGTATAACCCTTTGCTGGAGAAGGCAGTGCAAATCCAATTTTTTAGCAATCGATGTTATTTTGGTTTTTATATTTACTTTTAAGAGTAATTTTATCCAAATTATTATCAGAAGGATTAATTTCTAAAAATTGAAATTTTTCATCAACATTGTTAGGTTTCCTTCGACGATGCAACAAGTATTTCACCTCTTTTGATCTGGCTGTATAAAGCCTATATTCGTCAAAAGCTTGGGTATTATTTCCATATTTGGGCAGGTGCACCAATAACCCACAATCCAAGAAAACCTTGAAAGTTAAAGGTGATAGAAGTATAACAGAACAATTTGAATCGCTCGAGCACCGCCGCCGCAATGTTTCCTGTCTTTCACTATTTTACCGTTACTTTTATTAACAGTGTGCTAGTGAAAAAGCTTGTTTTGCTTCCTCCCCTTAAAAAATTCAACCGTAATACTCGCGCTTCAAGGAATGCCCATCAGATTGTACTTGGGCCCAACTTCAGACGTACTGTTAAATTCAGTGATTATTTCTTAAGCCGCACTAAACGAATGTGAAATGCTTTAGCCGGCCGAATATTTCCTTCCCATTGGGATATTCAGACATTCATGACCAACGTGCATCGGTATTATCCTTTTAAATCCTCTTCAACTTTCCTAAATGCTTATACTGTGCTGAAATATATTAAAGGTAGTCAAAATCCCCTTACTACATGCACAATTTATTTTTTCTCCAGTTGCTGACTTGTTCTTATTCGTCACTTTAATGTT